>CM053604.1:146655795-146688874 GCA_028646535.1 Procyon lotor
TCAAGTGTGAGCAGGGACTAGGTAACCATGTTACAACATTAGCCCAGAAGCCAACGGATCTAATCTTTCATACCTATTCTCAAAAATGTGTACCTCAATCAAAGTAGGCTTCTTAAACAATTTTTAGCTAGGAGCTGAGGAAACAGTGTGAAAAAATAAGAGGAAATGTGTTAGTAAAAATCCTTCGTTCAATTTGGGGATTTTCACTTATCATTTTTCCAATGCCATAAGGAACTTTTTATTTTATTTTTTTTAAAGATGTTATTTATTTATTTGAGAGAGAGAGAGAGAGAGAGAGAGAGAGAGAGAGATCACAAGCAGGGTAAGGGCAAAGGGAGAAGTAAACTCCCCACTGGGCAGGGAGCCCGATGTGGGATTCAACCCCACGACCCTGGGATCATTACCTGAGCGAAAAGCAGATGCTTACATGGGGAACCCTTTAAATATGACTAAATCACTTTGAGGTTTCTGAACTTATTCAAAAGGAATTGCTGTAAGGGGCAACTGAAAGGTGCTTGTGAGATGCTAGGTTCTCTGAGGAACAGGTGCTGGTGAAAGTTAATTTCACAGACATCCCCTGCAAGTGACACTGCATCAGCATTGGAAGGATGTACCAGAAAGTTCCCATTCGGAGTTCCTAGTGCATTCAGGCTATTTGGTCTCACTGGAAAACAAATGCCAGTTGAGACAGCTAACTCTGATGAAATCAGGGCCCTCCTCCTCCCCACAGATTGCCCAGAATATCAAAAGAACTCAAGAAAAGCAAAAAGGAGACCTTCTTTGGGGAATAGCAGTGTGATGCTCCTGGAGCACCCTCTGGAGGCCACAGAAAAGTGACACTGGCTAAAGAAGAAAAGAAAATTCTGGTCATCGCTGGCCCTCCAGGGGCCGCAGCCCACAGATCTCACTGGAGCTGGACTCGAAAATGTACGTGGTTCAACCTTAATCAAGGTGATATAAGATGCATGCATAATTAAGTTCTAGTTTGAATAATGCAAAAGAAATACAAGATGTAACCACATTCTCGAACAATTGTGTCGTTTTAAAAAAGAAAAAAAAATGTGCTGATTCGTGTATTTTCAGCCTACATTCTGAATTCTTTCAGGAATTTATTGCAGAGGCATCTTTTAATAGTTAGAAGAGAGGAATGTGAAAGTATGACATTTTCTTTAACCACGTGTAAGCACACAAGGTTATCCAGGATCCTAATACTCATCAAACTTCTCAGAGTAACCAGCTTTAGCTTATTAAAACTGAGAACAAATTAAGCTCTTTTTTTTTTTCCTAACACCTTACTTCTTCTAAAGCAACAAACACTGACATCTATTGGCATTTTGGTAGCTCACTTTTTAAAGAATCTATTAAAACTCATACAAGGACACATACACAGGATTATGATCAGAATGTGCAGGATTAGGATGGGTCCAAAACATTACTTGTGCCTCGAGGGAAATTTCATTTTTATGTACCTTATAAGCGTATTTCCCTCTGGTTAAAATGAACCAGTTTTTAGGCCAATACTACCTAATTTAATTTTTTTGCATTTTCTGTTTATGAAGGGGAAAGCCCTAGGGTTAACTAAAATATGAGAAGTCCATTTACTTGTCTCTTTGAGCAAATAAAATCACTCACCCCAAATACTGACATTCAGTTTGTTTTTTTCTGTCCTAATAGAACATGATAAACCCTCAGCACTTTGTTAATGACAAATTTAACTTGTTACTTCGAGAATGTTAATATAATGCTGATTGGGTAAGCATCACACTCCTGGAACTTAAACACTACGTACAACTATTCGGGTGAGGAGCGGAGAAAACAAATAGTGAGAAGTATGGATTTCCTATGTTCATTATTTATTTCTATTTAGAAACACCTGCACTCAATTCTGGGCTCTTTGCTGGCAACAGACTGTTACATTTGATAAAAAGATAACAAAGAAAATGTTCATACAGACTTTCCTTTTCAATTGCTGTGATTTGTACTGGTCCCCAAAGAGAAGATTATACATTCTATATAATAAAGTGAGGTTTGAGCGTCAACTCTTAAGTGTTGCCAGAAAAGGAGTCATGTTTCAAAATCTTCTCATAGCTTGAAACCTCAACATTTTTCTGCCAGAGATAAAATTATGTTGCACCTCACTCTACTTTCAATATTTAGACTGAATTCAGGACCGTTTTCATCATACATATGTGCAGTTATCGTATTTGACATATTTATCCCCTTTTCTCTATATTTACAGGTAGTAGATATTAATATTTATACTCACTCTAATCTAAAGCTGGTTTGGAGTTATTTTTTTTACCATAAAAGGTAAATTTTGAAAATGATGTCAAATACCCTTGCAAAAACACAATTTGCTTCTGAAGTCATTTTATAAACAGAGCTCACATTTATTGGGCACTTACTACGTGTTGGGCACTGTTTACAATGCTTCCATGGATTATCTCACTTAAGCCTCAGAATAACTGCTTGATAATAATAATATTATTATGCAATTTTTACAAATAAGGAAATTTAGGCATAGAATGATTAAATAACTTTCTCATAAAACCATTAAGGAATGGCTAGGATTTAAACCCGGGCTAGCTGGCTACAGAGTTAAGAATTAGGCAACCTGCTCCTTGCTGTCTGACAGCTAGGCATTTTTATACTTCCTAAAGGACAAGTGACAAAATACACAAAGTATCTCTTAGAACATGCTGTGATATTCAATAAATATTAGGTCCCTTATTAAAAAATATAAAAGCATCCAGTATAGTACCTGGCATGGAGCAAGGTATTCCCTATTCTCATACTTGTTCAATGCTTTCTGGTTATTTATATATACTTATTTTTCTCCTCATTCTTCCATCAGGCATTACTTTATCATTCTGTAGGTATGCGAATAGGATCCCAAGTTTCTCCCCCCCCTTTCTGCTTCAAAATAATTCTTCAAAAGAAATCCTGTTTCATCCTATAAATAAGACTTAATGTTTTGAGTAATTACAGAAGGTCAGTGGCCAGAAGTAAGCAGGTTGAAAGAGATCACTGGACATTCCTCCTGCTCTGTAAACACACGCCGCCCTGCTAGTGACAGCACACTTTACATCCACGAATGTTTATAAGCACTTCACTCTGGGGAGCCACTTAAAGAAACAGGTGGGTGATGTCATCCAAGGAGCACACGGACCACTGCTCCCCATTTGCTATACTAAGTTTCACATGGAGTCACAAATGCCCCTTCTACCAAGATTGAAGGGAGACCCAATAGTTCCAGAATGTGGCTTAGCCTGGTAAAGAATTTGTTCCAGGTTATTTAAAAAAAAGGGGGGGTATCCTTTATGGTGTTTTATGGAAGAAAAACATCTCAGCAAATGGAAATTCATAAAGAAAGTTCAGAGCCATAAGACCAAAGCTAACAAAACAAACGAAAACTCTGGTTTTGTCATTGGGGCTTTGATAAGAAGTTTGTTGAGCTAAATTAATAAAAAGAGGGTGGATATGGGAGGTCTACAATCCAGGAGGCCGAGGATATGACAGGGCCCCTGGTACTACATGGATCCGTGTTACAAAGCCCAGGATTTGCTGAGGTTGCTTATTTTGAGCAAAGAAGAGGAACCAATGAGCCCAAGGGCTTAGGACCTATTAGAGCCATTATTAGGGAATAGATAACTCTGTTGAACATCTGCAGCCCCAACAGTGTGCAATTCAATATTCAGTTAATTGTATAAAAATGTGGATGCTATGCAACATAGCCATGTATGTATCACATATCAGTCACACATGTCATATGAAAGTTAAAGAAGTCTTTTTCCCCTGAAAATTTCCCTCCAACAGATGTGTTTATGCTTCTGCATATAATACAGCGCACGGTGGGGCTGATATAATGCTGTTATCTCAGCATTATATCTCCCCCGACTGTCGTGAATTAATGTTATAACATCCAAAGAGAGGCCGGATGGTTGCATGTGTAACATCTAGCCGTTTCCACGGCCACTTTAACCAAGGGGGGAAACGTGGGGCTGTAGGGCATGAACACAGGAGCTCTGGCATACCTGGGTGTGCTCCCAGGTGCTCATCGGGGCTGGCATGTCAAGTGGCAACCCACAATCATGGCACCAGAAGTCATTCTTAGGAGGATGCCTGAGAACTTGAGTGCAAAGAAAGCTTCAAAAGGGGTGTGAGTTTCTCCCCCAAGCCATTATGCCTATCAGTTACTTATTCCCCTAAGATAAGGACAAGAACCCTGGCACTCCCCATTGTGAGGAAAATGACAAGGAAAGACACACTGGTCCGAAAGCAACACTATTAGTCCCATGTTCTTTTCCACAGAGCTGGTTTCAAGCTCACCATTCTTTTCAAATCAATTGAAGAATCAATATTCTTAAGTGCTTTATATGATTTATAGAACTTTTTGCCCCCTCCAAGGTGCCCTGGAGGAGGTAAAAGTTTCCTCCCCAAAGATAAAGATGAAGACTACCTGACAGAAAAGGGAGATAAATATACTAAGAAAGAACCTAGAGCCAAGTGCACCACAGAATGTCACTTAAAGACGCCAGTCTATGAGGTTTAGAGGAAATCACAACTGTGGACTACAGTGCAGAATGAGAGTCACTGAGGAAGCTCTTGAACTCAGTGTCAAGGGAGAACATGAGGTCATCACAACACAGCTGCCCACCTGGTAGATAAGATCTGCAGGATGCAGAAATGCCTGCTTGCTCTTAAATCTACCTGCTTATCTGAAATGTCTGCTTAGGCACGGCTGCTATAAACCCTTGACAAAACGCAAACCTGTTACCTAAAAAGGATGCCACTTCAAGCCAATGCCCCTCCTTAATTCATCAGACCACCTACAGAGGACGACGGAAACTTCTGAAGGCTGAGTTCATGGGCAGGACAGGGGAACACCTAAAGGTCCCCGCAAACAGCTACAACTTTACAGTTTGGATTCTGTCCAAGGTCTTTTTAATATACCCGGATGACTTCTGAAAGGACAGCAGATAAAGTCACTCACAGAGGTTGCAAATTCGGCTCCCCATTTCATGCCTTGTCTCCAAACACAAGGTAAAAGTAAAGACAATCTCAATATGCCCTCATGAAGTAAATAAGGTGAATCTGATCAGCAGTATCTTATTATACAAGCATGCACAGCAATGGTCAGTGGCTAAACAATTACTCTTTGTTCAATTCCTGTTTTGCTCAAAACCTGTGGAAGGTCCCTGCCAGTAAGTCAGGTTCTGAAATACTATCGGTGATGCCAAGAGGACTAAGCAAATCTTGTTTTCTTCCTACAAGGAACAAATTTTTCTGCTTATCTTCTCAGCCACAGTATTACCAAGCGCCAGTGAATTAAATTTTCAGAAGTGCTTTATAAAATGTGCTGGGGGATGCTTCAAGTGACTTAAGGGTTCAGGATCAATTAACAACTGGGCATTGCAGAGACAGAAAAAAAAAAAAGCCCTTATACTTCACCCTCTCTTCTCCCTTTTTAAGCATCTTTTTCCCTCCCTCATAAGCAAGTATTTATTCGGGATGCTTGCTCTATTCAAGACAATATCTAAAGGATCAGCTCTTCTTAGGGAAATCTAAGGTGAAACTGTCAATCACATCCATGTTCTGATTATTAAATACAAGACTTGTCTCTAGAAAGCCTCAACTGCCACTTCATCCTATTATATAACCAGTAAGCAACTGGGTTCAGAAATGTAGAGAAACTTTGCTTTTCGGAACCTCTTGGGAACATAAATTAACCGTATCTATCAAGGAGGAAAATAGAATTGCTGAAATAGAACTGCTAATTTAAAGTTTGAGAACTTATTTGGAGCCGACCTGGTTCCTGGCGCTGGGCTAGATTTTATCTGCTTCGCTGACCTCTAGGAATCCCTCTCAACTGATCTGAGGTCCAGTGTCTCGAGGCTAAACCGGGGAGAACTACGCACACACCGCTCGCCCCGAACCCCGCCGCGCGCACCCGCTCCCAGGGCCCCTCGACCACCCGGCTCTTCCAAAACAGCCGGGCACGCCAAGTGGAGACCCGTTCCCGCTTTTCTCGCTAGAGGGCAGACGGGGCCCGCGCAAAGCCCTCCCGGCGCCGAGGAGCGCGCACCCAGCCTCCGCTCCCGCACTCCGGTCCGGCTCCCGGGCTGGGCTCAGCTGCGGGGTGCTAGGAAAGGGCCAAGCCAGGGAGCGCTACGCGACCGCGACCCTGGGAGGGCGCGGGGCGCGGCTGTCGCCCTCACCCCTACGCGCGGGGTGCGAGCGCCCGGGTGGGGCCCGGCGCCCAGGTGAGGGGCGAGAACCTCCCGGCTCGGCGGACGCCCGGGAGCAGCGCCAGGCGCCCGGAGCACAAGGGCGCAGGCGGGCGAGGCAGAGGCGACGGCAGCGGAGGAGGAGGAGGGAGACGATCGCGGAGCCGGGCCGCGCCGCGCACTCACCTGGGCTCTGACCGCCCGCCGGGAGCGCGGGCTTCTTGCCGGAGCCTCGGTCCTTCTTGCCCTTCCCCTTGCCTCTGCCTTCTTTGCGCTCGGACATCTCGCCGGAGAAATGCACGCTCTACGCGGACCGCTCCCGGCGAAGGCGACGCGCCCCAAGTTTGGTCCGCGGGCTTGGACCGGGTTTGGGAAAAGTTTGTCCCTCGAGGGGGAGAGCGCGCGGCCGAGCTGCGGCACTCGCGCGGCGCGGGGGCGTCTCCTGTCGCCGGTGGGGAGCGGCGCGGACGCGGCGTGCGGTCCGGGCCACCTGGGGCTGGCGGTCGCTCCTTCAGCCGGTCGCCCTCGCTCTCCGGGCTGCTCCCGTCGTCCAGGGAAGTCCTCGGCTCCCGCCGCGCTGGGTCCCGCCGCTGTCGGCTCCGCTGGTGGCGTCCGTCCGGCGCGCTCGCAGCCCGAGGAGGGAGAGGCGTTCACCGTCCCGTCCGCGCTCGCATCGCCCGGGCAGCCGCCGCCGCTCAGCTCCTGCCGTCCGCGCGAGCCCGGAGTTCCGACAAGTTTTGGGGAACTCCTCGCCGGCTCTTTTTCAATTGCCCCACAGCCACCCACCTCCCGCCCGCAGGTTGGAGACTGGCGCCTCCTTCTCCCCCTCCCCTTGCCTTGCCCCCTCCCTCTTCCCCACCACACCCCCACCCCGAGGCGCGGACACGCCACCGGGAGGAGCCTGGGCTCGGCGCTCCCGGGCGCAGCCCCTTTCCCTCCCCGAGCCTGGCCGGGCGGGGGGCGGCGGCGCGCGGAGCGGCTGCCGGGAACCCCCGACAGGGGTCGCTGGAAGCTGCGCGGAGACGCCGCCGCCGCCACTGCAGCCGCCGCGGTCGCGGGCCGCGAACCGAGCGGCCCCGGGAGATTCAAAGACCGAGGGAGGGACCCGGACGGGGGCTCCTCGCTCTCCTCCCTAAGGGCTGCTCTTCTGCCAAAACGCGGAGAGACGTTGGAGAAAAAAGTTTGGAACTCTTGACACCTGCCCCCCGGCCGCACTTAAGGCTCTGGAACCCTTGGGAAGGAGAAGAACTTTTCTGTTTTTCCAGGAGAGTTTGGGGTTCATTCCTTCCTTTAAGTGAAAGTTCCACGCACGCGTAGGGCAAAGACAAACCAAGTGCAAGAGAATTTGAGTGTAAGACTGTTCCAGGTACACAAGAAGGGCTCAGAGAAACTTAACGATGATCAGATCTCACTATCTTCTCACGTTTGCTCCCTGAATGTGTGTGCCCTCCTGTGTTTAACGACGTGCCTGTCATAATTCTCACTGTTAGCTTTTTAAAAAATAAATAGTAATAATCTAGCCTTTTCAGAGAGGGTGTCCTAAACTTTCACTACAACTTAATTTTCAAAGGAATTGATGAAACCGTGTTAAAAGGCGATCAACAATAAAATTACTGCAGTAGCTGGGGGGGGAAAGGGGGGTCACTCAATTCCTGCCGGAGTGAGGAAACAATCAGGGAGAGGTAGAGTCGGGCTAGAGCACTTTAATTCATTAACGCTAGCTTTGTCGGATTCAAACTTTCCTCGGGACTGCGAGTGAAACCTACTTCTCCTTCCCTTGTCCTCCCTCTGGTGGAGAATTCTTAAGAGCAGTGAAATCAAGAAAAATGTTGGCACACTGCTGCAGAGGACAAAGTTAGAGGCCAGAGTAATCCACACCACAGAATGATCCAGACTCAGGTAAAGAACACATCCTCCTAGTATATCACAGCTGTGGCTAACTTAGGACGTTAATTGACAGTGATAGACTCCCATTGTGGTCAGGAAGAGCTGAATATGAACAACCATCTGTGAAATTGACTTACTCCTCCTTACAAGGGACTTGCTCCTGAATTTCCATTCTCTGGAGCTCATGCTAACAGAAGCATTACATGCATACAGACTCTCAATATATATTGTAATTGCCACCGTTTAAATAAAAATGAAATCTGGGGTGCCCCCTTGCTATATATGTGGGAAGTGAGGGGGCAAAAACATTCATTTTAAAATATCCTAAAATAAGAAGAATTTTATTCTTGTTTAATGTGTAGGGTAATAAGAACTGCTGAGAGATATCTTAGCAGTATTGCCATCATTATTTATTTTGAATAAGTTTGATGTCCAAGTATCTTCTGATGACCCTTCAACAAACACCAAATATAAATTTTGCCAGGCTATAAAAACAGCAAAATAGGGAGAAAAATTATGAATAAACCTGAAGAGCACCGTAATATTCCACAGAGTCTAATGTAAAATGAAATCTAAATGTTGGCTGAAATAGCTCTGTTTTCCCAGGAGGGGCCACTGCTCAACAAGAAGGAAACAGCAAAATTCAGAAAAGGGGAGCCCTTTCAAAAGAGGTACTTTTTTCCCGGATATAAGACACTTTACAGGCTTACTATACAATAGATGAATGTTATCGAATGCATCATTATTTTAGAATTGAAGAATATAAAGCCAAAATGTATCGTGGGATAAAAAGTTTCAGATCTTTCCAAATTAAACAGGAAGGCAGTAGTAAAAACCCATACCTACGGAATTACTATCAATCAGGTTTGTTTTGGGTCTCGATGTTTTACTTTTCCAACAGCTTATTAATTCCATATTAATTTTGCCATGAGGATAACAGAAGAGCCTACAATTTTGTCATAATTTTCCATTTGAAGGAATCTGTAACACTAGTGGCCAGTTTTCCCAAAGTAAGAATGAAGGACCACAGAAGAGATTGTTGCTATGGTGGGAGCTTTATAGTAAAACATGGGGGGCCACTAAGTAATAGCAGGATTCCTACAGAAATACTCAGGCCTGGGGAATTAGGGAACATGAAGGGAGGAAGCTGAGTATCAGTGAGCATGCAATAATTGTTCTTCTTTGGTTTGATGTGCTAGAGAGTGGGAGAAGAAAAAGAGGAGGAAAGTTGCAATGATAAATGTTGAAAGAACACTTAAGAAAGATGATGAAGGGGCAGTTGGACGATGAGGCTTCCCGGGACTGTTTGGATTCTGGAGTCATATTTTAGTTGCCAGTTGCAGCTGAATTGTTAGAAAATTTATGACAAAGTCCTTTTTTTTTCTACTAGTACATTGCTTAAATGTGTCTATCCTTTATGTTATTCAGTGTTAATTTTTCGAGGGTTATTTTATTCCATTTTTATGATTAGGTAAGAGATTAACCAAACAAAAGTCCATTTCTTTGATAATTAAAATATTTATGAGATTTTTCAAGAGCTTGAGATTGTCCTTAAATTATTCATCTCTATGGTCAGGAAGTGGCAAATGATTTTGTATGGTTGTTTTTTCGTTTTCGTTTTGTTTCCCTTTTTAAAAATCCTTGGAAATGATCAGAAAAAAAGGATGGAGAAAGAAAGAAGGATATTTTTGCTTTCTTGAAGATCAAAACATGAACCCGAATTGTATAATTTAGAAATGATGACATATCTTCATGGTATAATTTTCCTAATTTTTTATATATTGTTTAGCTCCTAGAATATGTATCACAGAGGTTTTATCAGCTCTCAAGTAATATATGTCAATCTGCCAACATTTGTCAACTCCTGAAAAATAGAGTGGAGATTTATAAATAAGCAACTTTAGAAATAAAGGCAAAATGGAGATCTTATATTAAATGACAGCTTAAAATAAATGCAATCCTGTGCCATAACATTTTTCTTTGGCGAGGCTTACCTTTTAGAAGCACTCTTCGAATCTACAAAGCTAACCAAATATGCCCTTTATCTCAGTAATTCCCATTTGGAAAATATCCCAAGAAAAATTTTAAAATAAATAAATAAATAAAATGAAAACATTAACATGTGAAGATAGATTGCATTTTTTGCAAATTATGTGCATACTAACAGTAATGGGAATTTAATTTAGAATTAAATAGGTACTTTTAACTTTTTAAAAATAGAGGAACTTAAGATAATTACTTTTTTAAAAACTTTGCAATGAAGTTGGCATTAATGAAGATGCATGAATGCAAAAGAAAATCTCACTCATCAGTCAGCTCTAAAACAACCACTAAATGTGCATGACTTATTCATTCATTCATCAAGCACCTACTGAATCAAATGCTAGATAGTAGAAAAATGGGGGGGGAGGAAGTCCCTAGTCTCATGAAGTTAAAATACTATGAGTGAGGTGTAAAAACAAGTTATTACAATTCAAATGAAAAGCAAAGCCAGGTAAGTTTTCCAGAGCCTGAGGCTCATAAAATTTGGGGGCTATTTTTGGAGGGGGAAAAAAACCGATAATATTAAAAATACAAATTTAAGTCCAAGAACATTAAAGGACCCTTGGATGTGAGAGGTCTTGAAGTTTCATTAGCTTCATGGTAGTTTCAGCTCCGGCAATTGCAAGTATATCCCACCCTCCACACCATTATAGTAATGGTAAACAACAACTGCACGCGGGATTCCATACTACGATCCCTATGAAGAGGAGACATTAATAAGCAATCAAAAGGAATACACACAAAACTGAAACAAGCAAAGACGATCGTATGAGGAAAATGTGATGAAAGGAGCCTTAAGAATTCACAGATGAGTAATTGTCCTGTATGTTTGGTTAGACTATTAGGATCAATATGCAAGTTGAGTTTGTTAAACAAAGGGCTTCTGGCCCACAAGATGCCCTGGCAAGACTGGAAAGCTATCCTCCATTACATTTGGCAAATATTTTACAGAATTGCTAACGAATCATATTCTGTCTATGATGAGAATCAGCTTGATAACAAAATTGTGAGTTTTGTTCCCCCCCAAAAGAAATCCCCCCCCCCAAAAACAAACAAAAACTGGGCGCCTGGGTGGCTCAGTCATTAAGCATCTGTCTGCCTTCGGCTCCGGTCATGATCCTAGGGTCCTGGGATGGGCTTCCTGCTTGGTGGGAAACCTGCTTCTCTCTCTCCGCCTCCCCCTGCTTATGTTCCCTCTCTTGCTGTGTCTCTCTCTGTCAAATAAATAAAACCTTAAAAAAAAAATAAGGTTCAAACAACATTAAGTAGAATCTGCACTTATATTGTTACACTTATTATGTGATTTTTTAAAAAATTACTATCCACAGATGATTACTCTTGTTTTTATTATTAATAATAAGATTATTCTCATGCATGACTATAGGGATACATCATATATTAAAAATGGATTATACAGCTGAATACTAGTGCCTAATTTCTTTTTATGGACTCTTTTGATAAGTAGGGCCAGTGTTATAAATCTTTTCTGTACTAAGGTGGAGATAGAAGCCTTGATAGCAGCCTTGATAGTTTTCAGGGTGCCTGGGTGGCTTAATTGGTTGGGAGTCTGCCTTCTGCTCAAGACGTGGTTCTGGGGTCCCCCATGGGATCAAGCCACACGTTGGAGAAGCCTGCTTTCTCCCTCTCCTCCCTACTTGTGCTCTCACTCTCAAATAAATAAAATCCTTTTTTTTTTAAAGAAGACTTGATAATTTTTGAAACATTTTAATTTCTTTTAAGAAAATAGTCTCATGCAACTTTTTGGTTTCTCTTCCTTATCTCCACACTAATTACTTTTATCTTTCTCAATCCCCTTGCAACAGGTACTTAATTCAGATGTGTATGTGATACACATACCTCAAATTTATATATACATACATGTACTCCTACACAGACACAGACACACATGTATGTATACATCTGTGTGTGTGTACATACATGTGCGTGGATATGTAGTGATTTTTCTTGTTCCATTATTGGGAATGAGAAACATCTTTGAATGTGAGCTTATAAGACAGAGGTTATATATCCTGTGTATACTTCTTCCTCTTGCTATCCATTAGATTCCCACCACCAAGCTTTGCATCTGATAAGTACTGGTTTTGCACAGAATGCATTTAGATAAGAGTAGAATGAATATAAAAAGCCTGCTTCTGATATCACCCTTTTCTATCAATCGATTACTAATTTCCTACTCTACTATCATCTTTGACACCTTTTCTGCATCCAGCTCCTCCCCATGTCCTGTCACTTTGACTTCAGTCTCCTTTTATACCTCTCCATTAACTACCACCCAAATCCATGCCTTCATACTTTCTTTGCCTTAAACATAGTAAAGCTTTTCCACTTGGACTCTTGCTCTCTCTAGTTGTTTTGCCACATAAGGAGTCAGAGAAGTCTTTTTGAAATGCAAATCTAGCCCAGCCAACTTTGCTTCCCAGAACCCCGTCAAATGCCCTTGAAGGGCCAGATCCTGCCCCGACTCCAGCCTTCTCTCACTATCCTTCATCCCTCACTCTCCTTGCCTCACAGAGATCTCTTTGCAACTTGCCTCTAAAGCTGGCCATTCTTTCTGGTCCCAGTGCCTTTGTACCTGCTGTTTCCTCTGCCTGAATTTTTCCACAACCAACCCACTTCGCCTAATTCCACTTATCTCTCAAGCTTCAATTGAATTTCACTTGCTTAGAAAAGCTGTCCACCAAAAAAAAATTTAAAAAAATAATAAAAAAAGAAAAGAAAAGCTGTCCACTGCCTTTGAAAACTGTTTTAATCTCCTATCATACTTTTACATCTCCTTCATAACATTTCTTCTTGTCTGTTATTATATCATTGTTTTGTAATTTTTTTTTTTTTTAAACGATGATCTACTCTGGGCATTAAGCTCTTTGAAGGCAAAGACTGACAATGTCCTGTTCTTTGGTACATCTCTTCCGGTCATAGCCAATTACATACATTTTGTTAATTGGTGGATAAATGAGGAAAAATAAAATGACTTTTAATATGTATATAAGACTATATGTTCATATAGGTGTGTGTACTTAGGTTTATTTGATCAAATTTTAAAATGGTAATGATGTTGATCATACTATGCAGGACTGTTTGGGATAACTTCTGTTGAAATAAGCCTTTCCAAGAATGAACACACAAAATAAAAATTGTCTTATCAGTACAATCTCTCAATACTTCAGGAGATGAGGTGATGACTTCTGTGAAATGGTAAAACCCCAAGAAGGATAATGACTTTTTTCCCTAAATTGCCTCTGCAAGATTACATTTATTGGCTCCATTTCCTCCCCTGGATTCTTGTGAGGAGTCAGAGAGATCCATAAAACAGCTAGGTTTTAGCAGGGATGTTCTAAAAAAGGGATAATGGATGAAAACCTGCAAACACAGCATTGTTAAAAGGGTTAAAGACGCCTTTCTAGCTGGGCATAGTATAAGGTTGCTCTCACCAATAAATTATTTTTCATTTCGCAGACCAATAGTAAGTCCCCTTTTGGTCATTGCAACAAGTGGCTCCCCACAACCACCTTAGAACTAGAACTTTGAGTTTGATTTTAATCCTCTAATATTTTGCTCCTTTCTCATCACTTGTATCTGTGCAGCAAATGCAAAGGGATTTCTCCATGCATAACTGGGGTTCAGTTTGTGTGCATATCTAATATACAGCTGAGAGAGAAGCAGATGCATCCATGTCTTTTAAGAATTGCCCCATAAGATGCACCCTAAGGTCAACATAATTTCCTTTCCAGAGGCACTTGACTCATTGTTGTGAAAAGATTCACCCCTGTGAAATGTATAATGATGTTAAAATCTAAATTTAATGTCATGAGTGATGAATTAGTACTTCAAATATTTGAGCAGTAAGAGTAATTTAACAGATCAACTCTTTGCCTCAGTATGTCCCATAAGAGACACCTGGGGGAAAGCATTTCCAGAACAGATTACAGTATAGAGGAGATGACTGGGCTGTATGAAATGAAACACTGACCCACAAATTCTGTACCTGGCTGAGGAATATAATAACATCACAACTACTCTTCCTTCTTTCCCACATAATTTCTTCTAACTTTCTTATTAATCTTTATGAATTCTCTCCCTCTCCTCCTCCCCTTTTTTTCAGGTCCTCGGCATGTTAAAGCCCAGTGCTTCATATATCTGATTTGACTAGGGATTTCTCGTGTTCGGTTAACAACCAAGAGTTAAGTTCTCAGAGGAATGTTCAAATCATCTCCACCCCTGGACCCAGGCCTAGAATTCGAGTTACTTTGCAACAGACAACTTTCAACACACTATATGTTTGGGAACTTTTGTGTGTGTGTGTGTGTGTACGTGTGTTACATATATATATATAATATATATATTATATATTATTATATATTATATATATATTATATATATATATTATATATATATGTAACACACGTATATTATATATATAATATATATATTATATATATATAATATATTATATATATATTATATATATATATGTAACACACGTACACACACACACATATATATTTCAATATATATCTTTCAATTCTCATTCATTTGGGAAAATAATTTCACAAATATTAACAACTCAAGAAGGCGAGTCATCTTTTAAAGATGATTTAGCAGAACAATTAGCTAACTTGACAGAAACCAAATGACTATCCCCAAAATAACTGGTGGCCAACCATGCAGAAGATTACATTCTTATGGAAAATGTTGTCTTTTCTGCTTAATCATAAAGATTGGGTTCCAGCTCTTTCCTATAGGTGCAAGATGGAAACCACCTAATTCAAATGGGGCAGGAAACTCAGGTCTTGCTCACAGTCTTAACCAGTATGTAGGACTCTTTGGGGCCCAGAGAACTTCTGGGGGTGATCCTGAACCAACGATTTGATCCTGAAACCAATCGATTTCAGACATCCAACTGAAAATCTAAGAATATGTTTGGTTTAGCATTTGTGAGTCATCTTTTTTTGGTCCTAGAGTTGACAGAAATCTCTGAGATCCTATAAAGCAAATATAATGGGGCATAGAAAGAAATATGGCAGTCCAGTTGAGACTGGGGTCTTTGAGACTGGCTCAAATCAGTCCTGGCTATGTAGGGAGGAAGAAAAAGAGGTGACTTTTATCTTGCTTTGGAATTGCACAATCTTTTTTTCCCTGTTGTTGTTGTTTCCAAAAGATGGTCTCACAGAATGATGTAGAGATCTGCTCTCCCTTTTATTTTCAGGGTCATAAGTAGACCCCTGGGCAATCAGCAATATGCTAAGACTTAAGTCAGTGCGTGTTTACTATGGGCACTAGAACTATATAGTTCCCTCTCAGAAGTGCCATGGAAGGAATGTAGTTCATATTTTCTCAACTCATTTTTTTAATTACTTTTTTTTTCTCTTACCTAAGAAATTTTCACTCAAGTGTTATCAATTCTTTCCCTCCCTGTCTCACTGCTGTACCCACCTAGCCAATCTCTAGGGCCGGGTCACCCCATCTACCCTTTTTTATTATCTTTCCCCACTCTAACAAAGAAACCATAACAGAAACCTTTCTTTTGACCTGTCCTTTCCTTTTACTACCCAGCATTCTCTGTTCCTCTACATTTACCAGCTGAAGGAATCCATCTCCTCCTCCCGCAACTCACCACCTATCTAATGAAACTCCTCAAAATTCACAAATGCCTTCCTAATTGGCATATGAAGTGTTTTCTTTGGAGTCCTTATGCCTAGGGAATACTGCTACACACATCATCTTGAAAGCTTTTCCTGGGACTCAGAATAATATCTCAGTGGCAGAATTTTCTCTCTTTTCTGAATTTTTTTTCTACCTGCTTTTAAAGGCAGGCTCATGGCCCAATATTTAAAACCATTTTCTTCTTACCTACATGATAATCCTACAAAAATGTCACTCACTGCCAGCTATCTTAAATGTTGATAATTCACAAATGTGTGTATATACATAAATATACAACTACTATATATATTCCAACGAGCTCAAAATGAAGTTTAGTAATCCCCGACCCTTCCTCCTCCATCAAAACCAAAATAAAACAAATGTGTCTTATGATCAGAAACTAGGCATCATCCTGAATTTTTCTCCTCCCGTCTTCTCCTCTCCTGATCCCAGCCAGCTGGGAGCCCCTGCTCCATCCAGCACATTCACCTCTAAATCCTCATCACCACCTCCTTGGCTTCTCCCCCAATCTAAGTCCGCTGTCACGCTGTCACTGGGTTTTTCTAAGTCCTCTTCCGTTTCTGTGCTCACATCCAGTCACCCTCCCTCCTGCTACTAGACTTAATCCTCTAAAATGTAAGCTATTATCTTGTCATTCCTTACGTGATATCTCTATTGGATTCCTGTTGCTATAAAGTGGAAACCTCTCTGTAGAGGGCAGCCAGGTCCTTCCCAATCTAAGTGCTGTGGAAATTTGAAACCTCTTTCCTGTCTTCTCCTGGACATTTGGTGCACTCTGGTCATGCTGAACTGGATGTATCTTTTCTTTCTCTTCTGTCTTTAACTCTGTTTTTCCTCCTACTAGAAATTTCTTCCCCTCCTCAGCCTAGTAGACTTCCACCCTTCCTTCCAGATCCAAGTGAAGGCTCATTTCTTCTGTCTATCCTTCCCTGGTGCTCCCGAATAGAACCATGGTGGCCTATTCCCATAGGTGCAAGTGCATCTCCTTTATACTTCCTTTCAGTTTAGAACCTACAATATTATAATGATTTGTTTTCAAGTCTGTCTCCTTGCCACGGCTGCGGGGCGGGGGGGATGATTATTTTCAGGGTCCAGGCCCCTGGAGTTATCTATATGTCACCTACATGCAACCTATGTATATGTATATTAAAATGAATAGAATATAAATATATTCAAAGCATTCACAATTTACATTGAAGGCAACTTCAGAGCCAGCAGTGATTGATGGGTTTTTTGATTTTTCCAAAGTTAACTTTTTACTCAAATGTAAACAGGGCTTTGACAAAATAATCAACGTTTCCAAGCTCCATATTAGTTATATCTTCACTGACTAGTTCAACCAAAGTTACAGTTGGCAGGATTCAAGAACAAGCCTACTCAGTTTCAATCACTACATTTGTATATACTTGATCCACTTTGGTCCCTTGCTTACTGATTTGGTGCCTTATCTCACCATATAAAAGACAAACAAAACTGCTGCAATAATATCAACACTTGTTACTCATTAACCACCATAATGAGGTATTAGAAAGATCAACTAAGCCCTTATTTGTAAATTCCTCTATAAGGAAAATGATTTTATTATGTATAGCATTTCCTTAGATTTCTGGAAATTCCTTTTTCATTTTTTTAAAGATTTTTAAAATTTATTTTATTTGACAGAGAGAGAGAGAGATCACAAGTAGGCAGAGAGGCAGGCAGAAGGAGAGGGGGAGGCAGGCTCCCCCCTGAGCCGAGAGCCCAATGCGGGGCTTGATTCCAGGACCCTGAGATCATGACCTGAGCCGAAGGCAGAGCCTTTAACCCACTGAGCCATCCAGGCACCCCTGGAAATTTCATTTGTAACCCTGGAAGAGGGAAATAAAAAGTCACTTTATATAGTTGAGATGTTTGGATTGCTTGATCTGTCTCTCAGAGAGTGCTCGTCTCTCAGAAGCCCCATCTACCCTCTCCCAATCTCTGCTGATATGTCCTGGAGTGTCTGAGGGTCACAGTCTCTGCTGTGGGCCTGGATAGAAGCCCGAGGAACAGAAGCCTGAGGAACAGAAGCCTGAGGAACAGAAGCCTGTCTATGAGAAAGTACCGATGAGTCAGACAGACCTTTACTGATTCTGCTTCACAGCTGTCTGCTCATCAGTAAAATGGGGATTATAATTCCTATTGTAACCAGTCACTGTTATGAGGATTAAATGAGGTCGCGTGAGTCAAGTGTCCAGCTTGGAGTTGGCACTAGGAATATAGCGCCTTTCGTTATCACTGTCCCTTGGTGCCCAGCTGCTGCTGCTCCTACCAGCCCAGGCTCAGTTTCCCCAAACATCTCTGAATCCACACCAACTTCACTAAAGGAGCTTTATGCCAAAAGAAGAGGCAGTTTACAACTTGGTAATTACTGAATAGATAGCTCTGGATTATCCCAGGCCATCAGCACTTAAGGCTACAAAGAATAAATAAAACCAATAAAATCACATATTTTTTAGGGATTTGAAGCTTTCACTACACTGTTCGTAATTTACCTCCTCTCATCACTCCTTTCTGGCTTTTCTATAGGACATAATTCTGAAGTGGCGCAACAGGAGGCAGCATAGAGGGAAAGGAGGTAAAAATGAAAACTAGTACTTGAATGAATGGACTATTACCCATTTGCTAAACAATTCTGAGACTGATTACAAGATTCCTGTCCTCTGGTGTAGATACCCTGCCTGATGCCCTCGCCTTGAGTATGTGGGATCTACTGATACTATGGAATACCACTGCTGTGATTGGGTTATCCATCAGTTGACTTTGAGCTAACCGAGAAGTGAGATCATCCCAGGTGGGTCTGACCTAATCAAGTGAGGCCCTAAAAGAAGGGCTGGGCCTTTTCCCAAGAGAAAGATCACCCTGCCAGCCTTGAGGTAGCTGCTGGTTTGTACTGAGATGGTCATTTGCCTAAGAATGGTGGGTGGTCCCTAGGAGCTTAGAGCCATCCTTAGCTGACAGCCAGCAGAATGGGGACCTCATTACTACCCCCACAAGGAACCTGCCAACAACCCCAGGATCCTGGAGGAAGATCTAAGCTCCAGATTGGAACAGAGCCCAGCCAACACCTCGGTTTCAGCTTTGTAAGCCCCTGAGCTCAGTCATGCCAGCATTCAGACTTTGACAAAACTGGGAGCTAACAGATCAGTATTGTTTTCAGACTCCAAGATTGGATAATTTGTTACCCAGCAATAAAAAGCTCATGCAGTTATAAAGACATTTTAATTTACATAGTGCTTCAGACAGCACGGTATGGGTGGGAGAGGACAAGGAAGAAGACAGCTTGGTGTTTGCAGTGACTCTCCCGCTCGCTCTGTCACTCCCCCCTTTCTGGACCTGCAGGGGGGTGGGGGCCCCTTGACTTTCCCAGCCTTGACTTCCTTCATCAGTAAAATGAGGAGGTCAGTAACTGACAAGATGTCTGCAAGATGCCTTCCAGGCTTGAAATGTCCTCTTACATTATATTTTACATCCTAGATTATAAAGCTTGGTTTCTGAAAGGATAAACAAGGTGCACAGGGAATTAATTTGGAAATTTTCACAAATAGCCAATGAAACCCGACTCAGCAATCCTCGCTCCTCTGTGGACTATCCCTTCTCCAGCCCTTTCTTCGAGCTTCGGCCAGACTCACAGGCATCAGATGGACTCCAAGGAGGTTTATGAGCCCATCCACACGTCCAAGGGGACCTAAAGAGTTGTGGCTTTTTTTCTATTTTTGGAGGGTGAAGGTTTGTTTTTATCTCTCACAGGGATATTTTTGGTAAATGTTTTCTGCCAAGATAATCAGTAAGATAAAGCACCTGCCACAGGGATGAATGCTATATAAACTTTGATGTGTGTTCATGGCAGACAAAA
Source organism: Procyon lotor (assembly GCA_028646535.1). NCBI lineage: Eukaryota > Metazoa > Chordata > Mammalia > Carnivora > Procyonidae > Procyon > Procyon lotor. The sequence goes on from CM053604.1 coordinate 146,675,512, forward strand.
AGAACTTTTCCGTAAATACTAACAATTTAAGTAAAAAATATATCACAGCCTGAGGACTCATCAGGAAAATGTGTACATGTTCCTAAGGAAGGTCCATGGTCCTGAAGCAGCAAAATTTTTGGCATGGGTAAAAAGTGTGTTTAACTCTGCCTTTTTTGCTTTTGTACGTATGTTTTCATCTTTCGATTTGTACGAATAACCCAAACGGAAATTTCTTTTAGGAGACAGGAAAGTGGAGTGAAGTGTTTCAAGTCCACCAAATCAGCTGGAGTGAAATTAGAGCTTCGCTGTTTAGAAAAAGTTCCTTTCAGCAAGATTTACTATGTTACCACGAGTAGATGAACTTATCTCCTTTCCCCAACCTCATTAAATCATAAAACCTTTCCCTAAAGCCACTTTGGCTCCAATGTGTTTTTCTGTGAAAGTTGTGGTATGCGTTAACTAATTCCAAGAAACCAAAATTATCTAAAACTTTTCAAATCCTGGGACGATCTCAGAATGCTCAACCACATAACAGTGCTTTAAATCAACCCCGAGACTAACTATATAGGCAAAGTAAAGTGGGTAATAAAAGAATACAGGGAGACAGATTTGACAAATTGAGTTGGATTCTGAAAGACATGTTGGAATTGGGATGTGAACTATTCAGATGGGTCTATACATTGAGAAAATTCTCTGTACTACATTCAGACATCCACGTTTCTGTAAGCAGGGTCTCAAATCATCAATCAAAGCCACTCATGAGCTATCCCTAAATGTTTTAACATCGCCATTCTGTGATGATGGAACTAATATTAATTAGATATATATATATATGTCTTCATTCATACTTCCCATGTTTTGAAAATATCAGAACTAAGGTGTAATTAATGGTAAAACCAATTAAACTTAAGCTTCAGCCCTCTCCACTTGCAAGAGCCCCTTCCAAGGCCTAGAACTAATTTTGTATCAGTAATGTTTTTAAAGGTCCTCCAAAATGTACTCCTATTTGAGGACATACAAATATAGTTTGAGAAATAGAATAAAAATGCAGACAAGTTCACCTGTTAGGGTTTGCCATATAGGCATCTGACTAAATAGGGTTTGAGGTTTGTTTTTTTTTTAATGAGGTTTGAGGGTTTTTTTTAATTTTTCAAGTCATGGTTTTTATATTACCAGCCCTACATGATTTAGACCATCCTCCCATTCTCATCACAGAGAACATCCCTACCTTGCCACGCTTGGAGCACATGCGTTTGAAAAGCTTCTCCAAGTTCTGGGTAAGGGGCCACCTCTTTCGGTGGTTATGAGAATGACATCTGTTTGTTCACTGGTACAATAACTCAAACTGCCAGTATTACAGTTCCACTTACATACATTTCTTATAAAAATGGTCCAGAGTACAAAAGGAATTAGTATTTTTAACATCACTCATAGGCCTAATCTTTCTTCCTCACGTTGCAAATCCTCACGTTGCAGAAGAAAACAAGGACCATGCCTGAGTATATTGCTCAAATGTCACTGATCAAAGATCTATCTGCCTCCCTGATAATGAATACATATTAAATTTACACATAAAGAGGTGTTAAGTTCTTTGAGGGCAGATTCTATGTTATTGAAATTTTATATCCTTCATTGGTACTGAATTTAGCACTTTTCATCTGTTAGGTATATTGAAAATATTGAAAAATTAGGTATATTGATAATAAATGAGTCCATTTGTTAGGTGTTTAGTTAATTAATGGTGTTCAGTTGTGATACATCCTAATCATTTTCCCTTTAAAATTGCTAAATGTATCATATTTAAGGTAATTATTTTGGGTTAGAGTGAATAATTTTTAATGGTAATACCACAATATTAATTCAAAAGAGATTATCTCAGCTTCTACGTGATTCTAAAAGTCTGTTCTGTGAGTCTATCGAAGGAAGAAAATAACACACAGTTGAGGTAACTATTCAAGTTAAATTCACTAGAATCAGTTAAGCCATCAAAACATTTAACTAATTGCCCAATTCAGATCTAGCCTAAAATTAAGGTCTCTTAAAGCTACATAAGTAATCCAAGTCACTCTTATGCTACTTAAATTTCTAGAGTTTCATATCCTGATTACACGCTACTTCTAAACAGAGGAGTTTAGGATTATACTTTCGAGGTCAAGCTCTTAACAGCAGTAATGTTTTTGTTGTTGTTGTTGTTGGTAATGACGTCTTCAAATGTTATTAACCTAGGAAATTGCGTATTTCCTCTATTGTTTGTATATATGCATTTATGTACACACAAGAAAATATTTGTTATTTTTCTCAATGTTATGGACCTAAACTGTGAAAATCAAGACAAAATGTTAAATGTGAAAATGGAAGCCTTTTTTTTTTTAGGTTTTAGAAAAACATCAGGAAGTCATGCCACCATGCAGTAAACTAAGGCATCGGTTGTATTATAAAATGGCAAAACATACAAATAAACATGGAAAAATAAATGAGCAACATACAGAAATTTTTTTCCTAGACTATGGAAATTATCTGCAATTTTTGCCTTTTGGGAGAATTTTAAAATTCATGCAGAAATTATTTCTTTCTTAAGGCATTTTAAAAATTAAAATATTATCATAATCATGAATAAATCATATCTAGTCACGAACTGAAATTTTTGTTGGGAAACCTTCTACATAAAATTCTTTATAAACAACTCTTAATGAAATATCTATTAATACATGATCAGTGTTTTAAAGAAACAATGTGACTGAAAAGAAATTGTAATGAAATAGAATAATTTAGAAAATGATATATCTTAAAGCAAATGTTTCTAAGAGAAATCCTAATATCATTAAGAGCAGCTTGATAAACACAGCTGTTTTCACCTTAGTTAGAAACACCCTGTTTCTCCAAGTTGGTTTAATTGCATCTCAAGTGAAAACATGTTTTGTTCTCATTAAGTGCCATTTTAATTTCTGATTAGAAGTCATAGGCACTGTGAAATAACAGCACCTTAACTGCACGGACATTTCTGGAAAGAAAAAAATAAGCAATTTCAAGACATTTGGAACACATAATAGCTTCAATCAGGTAGACAGTGAAGTCCCGGGGAATTTTCTGATTTATAAGAAGAGCGTATATAAGCCAATTTAGCATGGGGATATATTTGAAGAATCTTGGGTGATTTTTACTGTAGTAAACACAACTTCTGATTCAATCATAAACCTAATAAACATAATTTCTTGTCATTTTGGCAAATTACTGGTATACAATTGCATCAAGGCTCTGCTTATCTTGCCTGTCTCTGAAAAAGAGAATGCTTATTGTTTGCTATGATAAGATTATTGATAAAAAACCCAAAAAACAAAAAACAAAAACCACACATTCTAGCATGCACAGGCCCATGCTGGTTTATACTTATGATACCAGGTATAATTATAAATAGCACCTTTCTTCATTCTCAAATGTGTTTGTATGGGTCCATACATTATAGTCACTTTATTAACATATAATTTTGTTTGGAGATTTTTATTTGTGTTTGGCTGTCACTTATTTAGCATTGACCTGTATGCCAGGCATTGAGCTAAAGTTTTCATATATCATGGGGTCATTTAATCCTCACTATAATTCTACGAGGTAGATACTATTTTTCAATTTTCACTTTATAAATGCATAAATTAAAATTGAGAATTTAAAAAACCTATACCTTAAAAAGTTACCTAAGACGGTGTCTACACAATACCCTAAGTAATACTAAAACCATTCCAAAAGTTTCAAATGTTTTCAGATATTTGATCACTCGATATCATTTTCCACTGGCCCAATAACATTTGAAAATGGATTTATTAAATTTTATTATTATTTTTTTGAAAATAGTTTTTTTTTTTTAATTCAACTTGCATAGTTTCCCTTTTTTAGATTCTTCTTTTAATAACTCTGAAAATGTTTGGCAAAGAAACAGTAAGAAACTTCACTATTCTTGGCTAAATTAACAGAGCAATCTCTCCTCTAAAACTAATTAAGCACTAATGTTTAATTATTTTTTAAGGGAAAATTTAAAAAAAGTAGAAAGAAGCATATACAAGTGAAGAATATGATGGTTTTCTCAGAAATACTCACAAGTGACTGGGGTTTTTTTCCCCCTGAATTAGGAAAATCTTTCAGCAGATTATAGGATATTCTCAATTTCCTACTTTGTCTCCCTTTCTCTAGATTTGCTTTTCAGAAATTTCCCTAGGATTCCACGGCACTAAATTTCCACTGAATCACAGACAGTAAGTATCTCCCAAACATGACTTTTAAGCCCCAAATATCCAATGGTTACTACTAGATAGTTTGGGGGTTATAAAAATAATTACTAGAATAAAAGCCCAATTTTTACTAGAACAATTTTACACAAGTATTATTTGTGGATCTAGTTACCAGAAAACTTCCTATGTGGAATGGATATGGAACTGCGAAGTAGAAGTAGAAAGGAATGGAAATGCAAATCAATGCTAATTGAGAGACCTGGGAGATAGATTTAAATTCACGTACATGATTTTCAAAGTCATTGTCAGTTTAAAATGTAAAGATCTTAATTCATTATTGAAAATGGTGCTTAAGGGGCGCCTGGATGGCTCAGTCTTTAAGCATTTGCCTTCGGCTCAGGTCATGATCCCAGGGTCCTGGGATCGAGCCCGAGCCCCGCATCAGGCTCTCAGCTCCGCAGGAAGTCTGCTTCTCACGTTACCACTTCCTCTGCTTGTGTTCCCTCTCTCGCTGTGTTTCTCACTGTCAAATAAATAAATCTTAAAAAAAAAAAAAGAAAGAAAATGGTGCTTAAAAATGTATGCTCTGGATTATTCTCTAAAGGTACTGTTGCCAAATATGTCAGTCAGTTATTTAGTGGAGGAATCTGCCTGCCATGTTTTTATTCAAACTGTAAATGGAGGCCAGGTATGGAGTGAGCCACACAATCATCTATAATACACAATACAGATTTCGGTGAAAGTTACACAGGTTGGGGTAACTGGGTGATGGCCATTAAGGAGGGCATGTGCTGGAATGAGCACTGGGTGTTCTATAAGGCTGATGAATCACTGACCTCTACCTCTGAAACCAATAGTACGTTATCTGTTGACTAAACTGAATTTAAAATAAAAAAAAAAAGGAAAACATAAAATGAAATTACAAAGGAATTAGTCATGTGGTGAATTAAAGCCTTGGCATTTTACAGCACCTCCATTACCTATTCGATGCTGAAGGAGAGGGAGAATTACTCCGAAAAAAAGCAAAGATAAAAAGAACCATGCGGCAACCTAGGAGTAGAGTTGCTATCACTAATTCAGGTTTTAAAAAATCAACTTAATTTTATCCACCTATCGATCCATTGATCGATCTATATGTTATACGATACAGTATATTGGTTTCATGCCTCCAAGTTTGCTTAAGAAAGCTGATCTTACAAGTTCAATCTTCTCTAATAACTTGTTCACTTATTCGACACTAAACTGCAAGCCTGCCATGTGCCATGCTTTGTTCTGGGGTATAGGGATAGAGTGGGAAGTGAAACGAAGTATTACACTCCTAAAGCTCATACTCAGGCAATAAACAACTAAACTAAATGTATAACCACAGACAACACTTCCAAGTGGTCATAGGTGAAAAATAAAACAGTGAAAGAGGATAAAGAATAACAGAGGGTTGGTTACTTGACACAGTGTAGTCAAGGAAGGCTTCCTTACATAGGGAACAGTTAAGCAGAGAATTCAGTGATATAAAGGAATGAGTCATTCTGAGATCACAAGGAAGCATCTCAAGTAGAAAGGACAGCCTATATAAAAGTTGTGCAGCAGGAATCAGCTGCGTGCAAGAAATAGCAAATGGAGGCTAGAGGGGTATGAATAAAGGCATGACAGCAGAAGAGGAGGACACCAGAGAGAGAAAGGCAGGGCCTGATCTCATGGACTTTGAAGGCCACGGTAAGAAGTATGAATTGAATTCTACTTGTGTGAAGTCATTAGGGAGTTTTGTGAAGGAGAGTGACATGATCTGATTGATTAATTGATTGATTGATTGATTTGAAAGAGAGAGTGAGAACACAAGCAGGGGGAGGAGCAGAAGGGAAAAGACTCTCAAGCAGACTCCATGCCGAGCATCACCATCACTGAGGTCATGACCCTGAGATTATGACCTGAGCCAAAACCAAGAGTTTAACCGACAGAGCTGCCCTGCCACAGGCAGCCTCCAGAACCACAGTGATTCTGAGATCATTCATGTCTGTTCCTTTTATCTGCCAAATTCATGGTGATTTGTTACAAAGTAATGGATAACTCATATACCTCTTGAGATGCCACTAAAATGAAGGGGAAGAAAGAAATAATGGGTACTAACCCCTAAGAAAAACAAAGAAAAGCTAGAAGAGATAAATATAGTAGGTAGGACTGGGACTCAGTCAGTTGGGCAAATCCTGATTTCGGCTCAGGTCATGATTTCAGGGTCATGAGATTGGAGCCCTGCATTGAGCCCTGCAACCAGCTCCATGCTTAGTGGGGAGTCTGCTTGAGATTCTCTCCCTTTACTGGTCCCCCTGCTCATGCTCTCTCTCTCTCTCAAATAAGTAAATAAATCTTTTTTTTTAAAGTAGATATCTTGATATATTAAAATTTTGTGAGATGGAAAGCTCACACATTTGTAATAAGTAACTCGGTAAAGCCATAAAAGCTAAAACCCATATCCCTATAAAAGAGGAAACCGACAAGAAGAAAGTTGATTCCTGCTGAAGAACTGTACAGAGGCTCAAGAATTAGAGGCACAAGGGGCATCTGGCTGGCTCAGTCAGTAGATCCTGCAACCTTTGAGCCCCATGTTGGGAGTAGAGTCTGCTTAAAAAAATTAAATTAATAAAATTTAAAAATATATATTTGGAAGCACCAGGTATATGGAAAGCTAGGGGGACAGGATTGAATGGATGAAAGTCTGAGTGAGAAGCACTTAGGTACATTCTAGCGCCTTAAAAAGGAGATAATGGAGCCTTCGCTCACTTCCCAGGGGACAGGAAGTTTATTCTCTGAAGAAACTGAGGCAGAGAGATTTTGAGCTTGGGGGCATGAGGCCAGAGGAGTGCAAATATGAGGTTTCAGATAGAAAATAGGGAAATTAAGAAAGTTGCCAGAAAGCTGGCAATCTAGCGCTCTCTCTCTCTCTCTCTCTCTCTCTCACACACACACACACACACACACACACACACACACACACACCAGGCTTAAGATGAGAATAGTCTTGTCTGGAAAAATTGGTCAACTTTTGACAAAAGACTTGCAGCAGCTCCACAGATGCAACCTCAGGGCAAGACTGAGCAGCTGTGGCTCTGGGCTCTTCACTCTGCCCCAAGGAACACAGCATTGCTTGTCTTTCTTCCCAAGGCTCTGGATTCCTTAACTGTGGCTCCGAGGGCTTGGAGCTCTACCGGGGGAAGCTAGGACCACCAAGGAAACAGTCTCTCTGGTGCCCACCTCAGGGATTCCCTTCCTCTGGAAACATACACAGCATAGAAGAAGCTTCAAACAGCTCCTTTCTAAAAATCAAGTTGTTAGTGGTAAATCCACCTATGCAGCCCAGCTAGGTAACTATGGGGGGGTTTTTGGTTGGTTGGTTTTGTTTTTTTGGTGGAGAGCATTTTTTCTGGTTGAAATAAAAGTTGAAAACCAGTGATTTCCTTTAAAAAAAAAAGGGGGGGGGAGGGCACCTGGGTGGCTCAGTCAGTTAAGCAAATGCCTTCGGCTTGGGTCATGATCCCAGACTCCTGGGATCAAGTCCTGCATGGGGCTCCCCACTCAGTGGAGAGCCTGCTACTCCCTCTCCCTCTGCCTGCCGCTCTGCCTACATGTGCACTCTCTCTCTCTGTCAAATAAATAAATAAAATCTTAAAAAAAAGAAAAAAGAAAGAAAGAAAACCAGTGATTTCAATGGTAATGAGATGAAATGTGTAGGGAATCTTAGAATTCATTTCAAAATAAGACCAGTCCATTAGAAACTAAAATAAATAACAGGGTTTTTTTTTTTTATGAAAAATAATTCTATTTTCCCAAACAAACATCATTTTAGTGAGACTAAAGCATTGGTTTACATTTTTGTCAATCTCTTTGATGTCTGGCTTAATAGAAGACAGCTGGATCCTCGTATCTGCTTCTGCATTTAATCTGTTGCAATATGTTGTTTTGGTTGAAGTGTATGTAGCAAATCTGACATCAAGCAGATGGGTAGTTGCAAAAGGGACTTCCTGAATACTCTCAGGACCTCTAGAGGTCCTTGAAGCATGTGCTGAGAATTTTGATGCAGGGTACTCCTTTGAGAAATTTACAACGAAAATCGACAAATTGGGTGGCAACTCAAGGAAAGGATAGGGTTTGAGGGAAGGATTCGAGTTTATTTGTTTTTAAAAATAAGGAGAACCTGGGGTGCCCGTGTGGGTCGAGTTGGTTAAGCATTTGCCTTTAGCTCACATCATGATCCCAGGATCCCAGGATGGAGCCCCATGGCAGGCTCCCTGCTCAGTTGAGTCTGCTTCTCCCTCTCTCTCTGCCAGATCCCCCTGCTTGTGCTCTCTCTCTCTCTTGCTTTCTCTCAAATAAATAAAATCTTTAAAAAAAAAAAAAAAGGAAAGAAAAAGAAGAAAGAGAAGAAGAAGGAGAAGAAGGAGGAGGAGGACCTAAGGACACGTGGAAGTCCAATGGGAGAGAAATAAACAAGAATGGGAGAATACAGAGATGCAGAAGAGACAAAGGTTGAATCAAGGTCTCCCACAGAGAGCAGAAGTGAAGGGATAGAGAACCAGGTGAAAGGTTAGCCTTTAGAGAGGTAGTGCTAACTTTTCATCTTGACACAAAAGCCTATGGAGGATAAGTGGTCTTACAGAGAAAATCCAATGCAGCAAGAATGTGGCAATTGCTTAAGATGAGGAAATGTGAGGAGCTTTCGGTCTTCTCAGTCAGAATGGTTGGGGGAGAACAGTGTGGAAAGTGAGCAATGTAGAAGCAAAGTTGAAAACTTGAGGAAACATGGCTGTGGGGGAACAAAAACAAGAGAAATAAAAATAACGATTAAATGAGCAGCATTTGTAGAGATACACAGCCCAGTGGTTGGTATGCTGGGTGCCCATAAAACATTCCTTTTAAACAAATGAAAGGGCATCAAAGAAGGGTTCTTGGTGGAGCACCCCAAGCAAGATAGCATGGCTCTCTAGTAAACTGTGTTCGTGGCTGAGGAAGAGGGGGACTTGGAGTCCAAGATCTGGGTCAAGGCTTGACACACTTCTGCTTCCTTGGGTGATTTCACAGACTCCCAAGGGACTGACTGTCTCTCTGAAATGGAGTAAACCCAAGTCACATGGGAAATATTCATAATGGAGATGGACCTTTGGACTTGGTCGCCATAAAGTGAATCTTATAGAGTATCATCACCCTCTTCTGAACATAATTCAAGCAAGCACTATACTTTTTTTATAATTATCACCTGGCCCTTATTTCAGGAAATCTCTTTCCAACTGTCTGCCATGTATTTACTAACAGCTCTCACAATCACATAAAAAATCAACTAAAAGAAGGAGAAAGCTAGAGGTGAACTGAAGATTTTACTTGGGCACACCCAGCACCACCTTTAATTGAGGAAGTTAAAAGAGCTGTCTATTGCATAGCTTCTTTAGAAAGCTATGCTTGAATCCACATATTTTCCTTTGTTTTTTTTTTTAAGAATAGCCTAAACTGGGGACACCTCGGTAGCTTAGTCGCCTAAGCATCCGCTTTTGGCTCAGGTCATGATCCCAGGGTCCTGGGATCGAGCCCTACATCAGGCTCCTTCTCAATGGGGAGTCTGCTTCTCCCTCTCCCTCTGCCCCTCCCTCCACTTGTACTCTCTCTCACTCTCTATTTCAAATTAATAAAATCTTAATAAAATAAAATACTTTTTAAAAAAAGAATAGCCTAAACTGTTTCTCCTGAAATATTTTCACTCAATTTAAATCCTTGAAATTATCACCTTTTTCCTCAATACCTGGCGTAGGTTGAGGTTGTTAATTCATAACATTAAAAGTAATTTTTTAGATTTAATTTCTCATTATTTTTCTCATGGAAATAAATATTAATGTATCTACTTTGCCTTTCATTTTTATTTTCCCAATTTATTTTATTATGTAAACACTTTAAAGTACCTTCTTTATTAATTACTTCCATGAAGGAATATTCGGCTTCATTTGATTAGCACACTATTATTGTCCCACCATGGACTTGTTCCATGACCATGAATAATTCCAATCTCAATGCCTTACCTTCTGCATTTGCAGAATTAAATTTTGGGAAACTATGCACTAAAAAAGCAGAATACAATAGGTCTGATTCCCAAATTGACCAATCACTTAAATTTTCCTTATTTATTTATTTATTTGAGAGAGAGCGTGCATGCAGGCGGGGGCTGTGAGGGGCAGAGGGAGAGAGAAAAAGAATCTTAATCAGGCGTCACACCCGTTGTGAAGCCTGATATGGGGCTTGATCTCAGGACCCTGAAATCATGACTTGAGCAGAAATCAAGGGTCAGACGCTTAACCAACTGAGCTCCCCAGGTGCCCCTTGATTTTCTTCATCTTTTAAAATTTTAGGATTATATAGACAAAACTAACAAAGCCAAAGGAATTAAATACCCATTTGTCTTTATTGTCATATAGATACAGCCTGTAATAATATTTTCACTCTATCTCCATATGATGTAATATTATATAAAAAGAATAGTGAGAATAAGTATCATTTATGGCTCCTTACTAGATTGTTGGCATTGTGGTGAGAGCTTTACATACGTCATTCTATTTTAATTTCACAACAACCCTATGACGTTAGTACTCTAATTTCCATTTTGCAAGTGAAGAACTTAAGTGAAGTAAGTGATCCAAGTTCACACCAGCACTGAGTGGCAAGGCAGGGCTCGAGCCCCGTCTATTAAACACTGTATTACATCGGTTCCATCTTTATTCTTTAGACTATGAATGCTGAAGACTGAAGAGTCGTGTGTGTGTGTGTGTGTGTGTGTGTGTGTGTGCGCACGCGCACGTGTGTGTATGTTTACATGTATGTACTGCAAACACTGCACAAGAGGAACAGAACAATTAGGAAAATGTGAAAAATAGAAGTAAAAATCTACCCTCTCATATTTTGCTTTTGTGTCCTCAATGCACAAGAAATCCTGGTGGCACAAAGAAGGAAATAAAGGCTTGGGAGAACTTCTGACAAAGTTCCCTCAATCAAATAAGGTGACTCAAAAATCCAAGCTTATCTATCACAGATTTCTAATCCCTTTGAGTGAAACTATTCTGTTTGGCTTGGTTTTGATTTGATCTTGTATTATTGGACAGAAAGCTCTAGGTGCCCCTTATATCACCAGATCAGATATTTTAATTTAAAATTCAGTAAATAAAATAACACACATGTGTGCCCCATTACCGTTAGTTTACTTTAGGATCCCCCAGTGGAAATGTGGTTTGTGTAAATCTCCGTTCAAGTCTGTTTCAAATCCCACATGAAATCTCATTATTATGCTTATTTTCATAGATATTCTTATCTGAAGCCACTTGCTTCTACAAGGTAACGCCCACCTCCTCAAAACAAATCCTTTTTAAATGATACGTCTAGCTTAACGAAATGCCAGCTTCTCATTTGTAGCAAGAGACATCCATCAGATAAATACATTTAACAAATTTGTAATGTTTAAAGTGAAAGTGTTGTTTGAGCAAACTAGTCCTAACTACAAAGCTATACCAGGCTTTTTTTCAAACAGATCTTGCTTTCTTTGACAAGATTTCCATCTGCTCCAGTTACTTCCAGGAGCTTAGCAATTTTTAAAACTAATTTAACTTTAATTCACTCTAAAATAATAGCCACATTTTACGGCAACATTCAAGGGTCTTTAGGTGTAGGTCTATTTCAGATCTGGAAAAAATTTTCAAAATCTAAAAAGCTCTCAAGAGAAAAAAAATTACAATGCTATTATAATAACTTACTTTTATGACACCATTCATTATTTAAAATGCCATTATTAAAAAGGCTGATATGAGAAACTTATTTATGATTTACTTATTAACGTACCTATCCTCAGACAACAAACTCTCTGTGAAGTCAACCAGATTTTTCACTATGAACACAATTACAATGGCCACCAAATCCTATTCATAACTTTAAAGTCGACTCTTGTGTTTGTCTGGTTTTGTTCCCCCTCATTTCCTTCTCCAGCCATTACACCAAATCGGATGCCATTCTTTTAACAAATAGAGGCAGCCCCTCCCCCCAGCTTCCAATAAAACCTTCTGCCTGTGAATTATCTGCTTTCTGCATCTTTATGGAAATAGCCCCTGGGAAACATAGTCCCAAAATGCCCTCGTCCTTGACAGCTTGGGGCATCTCCAGTCCCCTCCCTCACAGCTACACATGCCCTTGCTCTTTGTGCAAGTCACATTTTGGTGGGAGTGAAACGGCAGGAACGGGAACTCCACGCCTCACCCCCATCCACACTCCAAATTTTGCCATAGGTCAGTTTGTCACCCCACCACTGCGATTCGATGGTGCAAGGACTTGGGTGATTCTTTATGGATTTCAGAATAGAAATTTCCTCTGTTTCTGATCCGGGCACTGGACTTTTTCAGAGCTATGTTGTTTTGGGTCTCGGGGGCTCTGGGAAGCCTCCTGGGCAGGTTCTGGCAATGGAAGTAACAAGCATCCTGGCGACAGGTGACAACACAGTCATTTCACTCTGCCTTGAGATGCTCTTTGAACAGAGAGCACAATAAGGATCAAAGGAACGAGCATGGAAAGGATATGAAGAATGAGCCCTCAGAAAAAAACCCTGAAAATCTGTCACCAGCACCGGCCCAGGACAGAATTGTGAAATATGAAAATAAATATTTATATCTGGTGCTGGCAGCCTCCTTTCCCTTTATCATCTTTTCCTTATATTTTGACACCCAGGCTTTGTCTACCACACAGTGGTTCCCTCTCCTGGGCCTCATTTCCAGAGAGCCCCTGCATTCTTCCCCTGTGCTCCATCCTGGATTTGATTTTTGCTACAGACCATTTAAACTAGTTTGTGTTTATAGGGTAATATGTTCATATATTTCTGCTTTATCTATTTTATGGACAGTTCAGGAAGTATAATGTATTAAGCCAAGTGAATATTGTAGGAAAGATAGGTTAAAGAAATCTTAGTCTTAGCTCTCCAGTGACCCCATACAGGTCAGCCCTGTGTCATATGATCTAGCTCCTCACTATATTCTTCTAGACAAAAGATGATACATGGTTTTAGATAGAACATCTCTAGATAACCTCTAGTTATCTCCTTTAATAAATATAAAGCTTTATGAAGGCCCTGCCCTTAACCTTGTAAATATCACAGA
>CM053604.1:146689374-146723595 GCA_028646535.1 Procyon lotor
AGAAATCTTAGTCTTAGCTCTCCAGTGACCCCATACAGGTCAGCCCTGTGTCATATGATCTAGCTCCTCACTATATTCTTCTAGACAAAAGATGATACATGGTTTTAGATAGAACATCTCTAGATAACCTCTAGTTATCTCCTTTAATAAATATAAAGCTTTATGAAGGCCCTGCCCTTAACCTTGTAAATATCACAGAGCTAGACATGTTAATGGAACACAACACTGGTTAATACAATTTTCACCCCCCAAAATAAATAAAATAAAGGCCTTTGAGAAACACTCATAAAGCCATTATTTATTTATTATTATCATTATTTTTTTGATGAAGCTTCTCTTAGTCCCGTTCCTGCCAAGCATGGTATGTAATACAAAATCTCCCTCTTCTAGCTTTGCTCATGCCCGCCTTGGAGGTTCCGTCCTTGGAAGTGTCTAATGGGAGAAATAAACTTCTTTTATTACAAAGGAAGAGGTTTTCAAGGAAGTGAATTTAAATAGAGACCGAAAGGTAAGCAGGATCTTACGAAGAGTATGGGGAAAAGGACTCCAGACCGAGAAAACTCTAAGGGGCTCGGGGTATGCAAGGACAAGACAAGAAGGCCACATGGCGGGGGAACAGCGAGCTTACTTGAGACTTCCGCCATATTGCTGTGTGGGGTAACCTAACCGCACAGGCAGCCCGTGTGCCTGGACTTAACAGGTGAGAGCAGGCAGATTGGGGGAATGTGACAGGTTTAGACCAAAGTGCGTGATCTTACTCTGACCCCCAAAACCCACTTTTACTTATAGAATTACTCAAATATACCCCTATTGCCCTAGATCTTCAATACAGTTCTTCTCTGAAGTCCCTCGAATCCTCTAAGAATACATTGCCCATCAAGGGGGTGTAGTAGTCACTTTCCAAACAAAACCATGAGTTTCTATTCTTGATAAATTCTCTATTCACAACTAACGTAAATTGACAACTCTCACCTTATAGAACAATAATAAAATCTGAGCAACCCAAGTACAGCTTTATTTGAAGCAAGGGGTTTATTAGTCACCTACATGTTAAAAACGAAGTTTCTGGTATATCCCAATTTTTAAGCCTTATCAAATCCACCTGACCAAAATACTTGGTTATTTCCTACACACTGGCACAAGCAACCATCCATTAAATGATGCTTTGGCACTGAAAAGAAAAATACCCAGATGTATTTGGTAGTGTTCGAAAATCCAGTTCATGTGGCAATAAAAATCGACAACAGCTCACTTTGCCAAACATGCGTAACCTATAGTTTGGGATATAATAAAATTTTCCATACCACAATAATCAAAACATTTGTTGTACGATGCACGCACCATATAAATTGAAGCCTCAAATGTTTTTGAACATGAAGTACATTAGAAACATTGAGAGTCTCAGAAAAGATCAAATGATCCTCACATGTGCAAGCGCTTTGAAAATGGTAAAGCACTATAAAATATATCAACTTAGGTATGAAAGTAATATATACACACAATAGCAGAAGCCAAATGTAACTGCACGCAGCAAATGATGCAATGATTCTTATTTGTCTAATTTGCATTTTCAGAAAAGACCGTTCATATGTTACAACAGCAGCTAAGTTTACAACAATTTTGCTTTGTTCTTGGCACACAAAAAAAGGTTAAGAATTTGCAGACAAGTCTTGGCAAAGAGAGATTCTGATGCAGCCTTGCCAATCCCTGAGAGCTACAGCATACAGCTGGAAAACGTTTGGAGGTTATGGACGTGTTAGAAAAACTTCACTTAGTACTGCTAATCAGTACAGCAACATCTTCAGGTCATAATTGGGCCTTGAGGAGTATTAAAATATTTCAAGAACATTTTACACACTGTTGGCTATTCTCAGTCCCATTCAGATGGTCTGATTTCCATGTGGAAATATTATTTGAGTTGCAATAGTAAAATAGTATAACCAGTAAGTCCCCTTGTCCATCTAAATATGTAACTTGGGAGTGCCGAGTGGCTCAGTCGGTTAAGCATCTGCCTTCGGCTCAGGTCATGATCCCAGGGTCCTGGGATCGAGTCCCAGGCTCCCTGGATCGGCTCCCTGCTCAGAGAGCAGCCTGCTTCTCCTTCTCCCTCTCCTGCTCCCCCTGCTTGTGCGTGTGCTCACTCTCCCTACCCACCCCCTTACCCCGCACCCCGTCCAATAAATACATAAAATCTTTAAATAAAATAAATTTGAAATTTGACTGGGAGTCCACATTTTGTACTGTCAAAGATCAACTGGACTATTTCCCTTTCACCAAGTTTTGTTTTCTCACCCAGAGTTTTACTGATAGACACGGAAAAAAAAGTTTTTATTCTATCCTCGAAGAAGAGACCAACATTTTTGTATCCAATGATATCTCTGGCTGGACACGTGTATCCACAGCCCAGACTGGGAGCTTCAGAGCAAGGAGGGACTGGAAGTGAGTTTTTAGATCACTCAATGGATTCCACTGACCCATTACCCCATTTGACGGATACAGCCTGAGCCCCAGGGAGGCATTTCTAGTCCCGCTGTGTTTCTAGGCCTTTTATTTAAAGTGACAAATCTGCTGCTGGGGAAATGATGGCCACATTTTTTTTTTTCTAAAGAGCTACATGTTGCAAGAATTTTTACTCTCCTTTCCCTTTTTCTTGCTTGTTCAGACAGGATGCACTTCCTCTTTGTCAGCCTGTCTCAGGCCCCACATTCCTTTGCCCCTTATATGGAAAGATTCCACTTGCTTAAACATGCTGAGAAGCACAAATAAAAAGGAGCCACTAAAAAGATTTACATATATGTCATACGCATAAATACCTATATAAGGTTCAGTACACGAAGGAGCACAACGAATTACCGAAAATAAACTGTTTTACAAAACAGTTGCCTATGACTTGACATTATTCTAGTGTCACTTAAATGGCCTTATTTACACACCCCTCTGTCTTTATAAAAGGTCACAATTTTATTGTCCCAAGAAAATTAAAACAAATAAAAGGGAAAAAAAAAAAACTAGACCAAAATAGATATCCTGACACTATTTTTAAAAGAATGTGTTTCTTCTATATCTTTTTGTCGTTTTCAAGTTACAAAATAAAAGCACACATATTATAAACAAATTTGAACAGCACAGGATTACAAAAAGGGAAAAAATGGATATTCTTCCCTCTCACCCATTCAACTAATCTTCCAGAAGCATCCCTCATATAAAAGAGGTAATATGGTATTGTGTTTAAGATTGTAAATCCTGAAATCAACCTGTCTGGCTTCAAATCTTGGCCAGCTACTTCCTAGCCGTGTGGCCTCGAACAGGTTAACTAGCTTTTCTGTGCTTCATTCACATCATCAACAAAAGGCACTAATGAAAAGCACTTATGGGGCACCTGGGTGGCTCAGTGGGTTAAATAAAGCCTCTGCCTTCGGCTCAGGTCATGATCTCAGGGTCCTGGGACCGAGCCCGAGCCCGACATTGGGCTTTCTGCTCAGCGGAGAGCCTACTTCCCCCTCTCTCTCTGCCTGCCTCTGCCTACTTGTGATCTCTCTCCTTCTGTCAAATAAATAAATTAAAAAATATTAAAAAAAAAAAAAAGAAAAGCACTTGTCATCTAAGACTGCTGTACGGAATAAATGAGATAAAAGTACCTAGAAGGATGTTGGACATAAAATAAATGCTCAGTCAATGTTAGCTGTTATTATCAAGTCCTTTCGAAATGCAAAGAAAAGTAGAAGCTATTATAAATTACACAGCTACAGGAATAAGCTATGTATTTCAATAAAATGGTGGGGGGAGTGAGGGAAACCTACCACCAGCACCACCACCACCAACAACAAAAAGTTGGAAAAAAAATAACAATTGAAAGAAATTCTTGGATCGTGAAGCTATGATATAAGTTTATATGTCATTATTTTGTTACTTCAATGTCAAATTTATTTTACCAGATTATAAGTAGCATTGCTAACTGCCTAAATTATAAGGTCTACCTCAAAACCCTTTGAAAATCAGGCATGATTTTTGAAATAATCTGAATAAATTTTATTTGAAATGTAATTCAAAGTAATTCAAAATATCTTGACTCAATATCTATGTTCATGTGAGTGTTGAACAGAACTTTCCAGCTAGGGCGCCTGGGTGGCTCAGTCGTTAAGCATCTGCCTTCAGCTCAGGTCTTGATCCCAGGACTCTGGGATCTGCATCAGGCTCCCTGCTTGGCGGGAAGCCTGCTTCCTTCTCCAGCTACCATTCCCTCTGCTTGTGTTCCCTCTCTGTGTTTCTCTCTGTCAAATAAATAAAATCTTAAAAACAAAACAAAACAAAACAACTTTCCAGCTAAATTCCAATTCTCTACAAGTTTCTCCACTCTCCGTATTCCCCCATAATGCAGTGCCTTTTCTCCCACTTCTTTCGCCTTGTTACTGAATTATAAGGAAGGTGAGCTCAGGAGCTGGAAGCCTGTGGCATAGAACAATCTGTCTGTGATCACGTCGCAGCCGCCCACTTGGCGTGTGCTTGGCCCTGAGGAAACCAAAACAATGGTGAGCCCAAGACTGGAGCTCCTGGGCCAGTCCCACCCTACCGGTCCCGGTTCAGTCCATTAACTCTAGTTCCGTAACATCACAGCATCATCCTCACGCTGCATTTTGCATTCTGGGTCACCACTGCGCACTCCTACCCCGATGGCTAGCCATCGCCTTCCTCATCTGCTCGGAAATCTCCCTGAAAGCCCACTTTGCCTTTACTGGTTTATTTAATGTCAGTAGAGTCTTGCCTCATGGGAGAGCTCCTGGGTTTTGATCAGTGACTAGGTCTGACTGACTCAAACACAAGCCATGCAAGTCAACTGGCCGGTCACAATTTGGAGATGCTTTGCAAAAGTTCCCAAAGCTCATCGAACGAAAGGGACTTCAAAGCATCTAACTACCGTTGCTCCTTTCAGTTTCAGTATGAAACACATGTGTATCATCAGGGCTATAAAACTGGTCAGAAGTGTCTGTGACATCAGAAAAGTAATGAGAACGAGTATATATTTTTACAATATTAAAGAAGAGGTTTTCTACAGAACTTTGAGACTATTTGCAGCTCTTACTCACAATACCTATGTTTCTAAGGAGAACCTGTATCCCCCAGAATTACGTGTATGTATTGATGAGAACCAAAAATGATGAGGCAAGGTCATAAGTTTGCTTACGGATGTATTTGTTGATAAAAATCTGTTATGTGTTTTCCATAATTGTTTGAACATGTACGTCTGGTTGCTCTGTGATTTGGAACAGTTTTCCATCTTATCTGGTCTAGCTGGTAAAAATCTCAGTACATAATTCAAGTATTTCAAAAATATACCCTCATTTCCTCAAAGTTGACTTCAAATCCTTAATCTTTGGGATTGGTGAGAAAATTAATATCAGTCAGTCTTTTTAGGATCCTCTTCCCAGTGATTTTATTTTTTCCCCCGGATAGATGGGCAGCAGAAGTGAGGAGATCCTTTGGTCCTAACGTATCCATCCTCCTTGACTGCTGAGAAGAGGCTAGGTCTCAGTGTGCAAGGTGTGGTGTGGTGTGGTGTGGTGTGGTGTGGTGTGGTGTGGTGTGGTGTGGTGACCCTTGATGGTCTGGGGCAACAATTTGAGCCTTTTGTGTGGCTTTAAGTGAAGTCATCAGTCTCAGCATAAATAGTCATTTCTTGTCAGAGGTCATTCTTCCTGTACTCATCCATCTGTTCCCTCCCCCTCTCCCGCCACCCTTCCTGTCAATGAGGTGAACCTATTCATTAGGGTCTTACATCCCTATTCTTTAGGGTCTTACAGCCTTGGCTGGGTGTCTTACTGTCTCCTTAGCAGCATTACCCAAGAATGGAGTGTGAGTCTTTTTATTTGTTCTCCCCCAAAATCTGTAAACACTCCTTTCCCTCTTTTCTCCAACTTATTCGAATCTTTTTTTAAAAAAATAAACAGGATAGCCATGTTCTTTCACCTGTCCTGGCCAAGACACTTTTCCTACAGTTAAGAATCTTCTCCCTCTTCTGGGGCCAAGCTGGAGGAGGGAAATAAGCCAAAAAACAGAACCTTACAGCCCATGACACATTCCTTCCCCCCAGCAGCAATTTCAGGGTCTAAATGAAAGTAAAAGGATCAAGATAGATAAAAATGTCAATCTCTGAAAATATTAACTCCTGCCTCCCACCACCACATGCGTACATATCAACCAGCCAAGACATCATAAATATTAATGACTTGCTGGAAAGTAGTGTGGTTCAAGGCAAGTGTACAAAAGCCTTTTCAGGATCCTCAACATTAAGTCCAAAATGAAACTCACAAACTCGTCCTCCTCAACTAAATTCTCCTCTGCCTTTTCTTTTCTTTATTTCTATTAATGGAATCATCAGACAAGGAACATACCAAGTTAGAAATGTTGGTGTCACCTTCAACTTTTTCTCCTCTCCCTTAATCTCTTCTATCCCTCAAATGACAAGTCATCTTCAGTCTAATTTGGTGACAGGTTTCGGCTTCCCTCTCGAGCCTGCCACCACTCTGCCTTAATCCAGCTCTCTCTGTTTTCAAAGTTTTAAGTATTCTCTTAGATTACAAAGTAATATTTGAATACTATAAACAATTCAAGCTGTATACATTGTATAAAAAATAGTGAGAGCCTCCTAATAATTTTATCTATCAGAATGGCAACTGCTACCATTTTGATATGTATTTTTTATATGAATACAGCCAAATAGAAAAGTTTTTGAAAAGCTTATTTCTGTTTTCACAAATATGACTTTATATTGTATATATCACTTTGCAATCCTCCCCCTAGTTTTATGGAGGTGTAATTGACATACTGCACTCTTTACCTTTAAGGTAAACAGACAGCATAATGGACTTGCATTTGTTGTGAAATGAATATCACATTTAATCCATCATCTCAAAAGAGTCAATAAAAAAAAGAAAAGAAAAAGATTTATCCTTGGGATGAGAACTCTTAGGATTTACACTCTTTTTTACCCTCATTTTATTTATTCTCATTTTCTCAAAGTTGGTTTCAAGTCCTTACTATTGGGACTGGTGAGAAAACTAACCTCAGTCTTCTTAGGCTCCTTTTCAAACATATCATATCTTTTAAAATATACTGTACAGCAATGTGAACTATAGCCGTCATGTCATAGATTACATCTCTAGTGTTTATTTACCTTGTCACTGGAAGTTTGTACCTTTCAACTACCTTCATCCAATTCCCCCTTGTTTTGCAACTGAAAAAAAATCTTATACTGTAGACATCTTTTCATGGTGAAAAGTATTACTTTGTTTAGCTATATCACAGTTTAATCCACCTTATCTGAATGGACTTTTGTGTTGCTACTGCATTAAACACCCCTCTACCTATATCATTGTACCCTCGAGCAAAGATTTCCAAAGGATTAATAAATACTAAAAAATTACCTTTCTGAAACAGGGTATATTCCCACTGGAAGTGTGTGAAGGTACCCCTCATTATTCTTCGACTGGATTAATGCAACCTAATCTTAATTGTTTTCTTTGCCAACAAATTCTCCCCACTCTGGTTTATCATTTTCATGGCCACCAAAGTTGTTTTCCTAAAAAGAACAGAAGCAGATCATAACACTTCTTAACTTACATGCTTCTGTCAGATCTCTGTCGCCAAAAATGCAACTGACCCCTGAAATGTTCTAATAGACTGGCCTCAACCTACCATTTTAGTGTCTTCAGTGGACACTGCCTCCTGCAAATCATACTCAGGACGTTAAGAATGCATTCATTTGGGGCACCTGGGTGGTGCAGTTGGTTAAGCATCTGCCTTTAGCTCAGGTCATGATCCCGGGGTCCTGGGTTCGAGGTTGGCATCTGGCTCCCTGCTCAGTGGGGAGTCTGCTTCTCCTCTCTCTCTGCCCCTCTCCTCTGCTTGTGCTCTCACTCTCAAAAGAATAAATTAAAAAATCTTAAAAAAAATAGAGAAACTTCTGATCTAGCGTAATTGTGATGAGTTACACTGAAGGAGACAAGGTCACCCTGAAGGGGACCAGAATGTGCTGCCTCAACACGTGGTACTTTGATATCAGGATTACTTTGAGCTGAAGGCAACTAAGAACCACCAGATGTAGGACAGGAGTTCTCTGCCCTCCCTTCTCTGTCTGAAGGCAAGGCACACATTTCCTTTTGAGGAAGGTGATCCCTCTGTCCCATACCAAGAAAAGTGACTCTTCTCATCTCAGAGGGCAAGTCAACTCCAAAACGAGTCTGCATAAACAGACCTTACTACAATAGCCCTTTTCTTCCATTAGCTTCCCCCATATATTTCCCAGTCACTTCCCTAGAATTTGTCATCCTTTGGAGTCCAAACCCTCTCTCATCCCATAGAGAGATATAAAAGTCCCAGACCCTGAGGACTCTTTGTTTCACTTCTTTCCCGTGAACTACAAGTACACATAAATATTTTAAAAATCGCCTATTTTTTTTTCCTACTGTTAATCTGTCTTGTTAGTCTAATTTGGAGTCCTCAGCAAGTAGAGGAAAACTTTCTCCTCCTTGACAGTTCTGACATGAGGATGGGCGGGGACAGGTTGGGATTCCCACTCACTCAGAAGCCTGTTGCTGGGACCACCAGACCCCGAACCAAGCCAGCAAAGGTAAGTGTTCTTGCCAAGTCAGCCTCTTGAATTTCTGCTCAGAGTCTAGTGCAGTAACAGCAGTAAGAACCTCTCCTGTGTTTTTCTTTCCAACGCTAGATGGACGGGCAGGAGAAAGCGTTTGCAAGAACCAGCTTGTTGGGTATTGTGACTCTTCTGATCTTTAGTTTGCATAATTTCATTATTGATCCTTTGCCTCTTGGAGAGAGCTGTCGTTTTCTTCTCTCTGCTTTTTGTGTTGGTCGTCAGAGGGAGGAGAATAATAGGGTAAAACATACGCAGAAGACCCATGAGCCTGTTGACCCGTGGGCCTGATTACAGTTTTCACTGGACCAGAATCTGTTTGGATAAACTTTGCTATAGGTCACTACTAACGGAAAAAAAAAAAAAAAGAAAAGAAAAAAAAAAAAAAAGATGAGGTTCTTTTGTCTTGATTTGGGTCCTGAGAGTTTGGCTTAGGTCTAGGACAGCATTCTCTCTGGTTTTCCACCTGTAGAGTGCAGGTCATTGGGCCTGCCTCTGGAGGTTAACTAGCTGTCAGGTTAGGAACCTGAGACATGAGGAACTAGAATATCACATTCCATCTGATGGTTTCAGCTCTAGGTGGTGTTTGTCCACATAAGGATCTTATCCCAGAAGGGGCCCTTGTCATCTTTTCTCTGCTGCCTTATTAGCGCTGGGAAAGTCCCATGTCAGAATGGCCTGCTGCGCGTGACAGACCAGCAAGTCTGGGATTGGAGGTCTCTCCCTTTGTGGGAGACTAGAGACACACGTTTTCGCCAACACCGTTCTTACTGCCTGTGCCAAGAAAAGTCTCTGTTTTCTTACTCTTTGGCTTTCTTAGGGAGTGACTTTGGATCATTGGGGCTGTATGTTCTGCACCCTCCTTGGGATGCCTTTTGTAGCCATGTTTCAGTCCTGTAAGGCTTGTGGGCTTTGTGTTATATTTTGGAACAGGTATACCTTTGGAGATCCTAAAGCACCAGTAGCCAGATGACAGTCTTTGGATTTGGAAAAGGTTTTATATTTGAAAGAATTTTTAGAAAACTTTCACCCTAAATAAATGTCTTATTGGTACCTGTAGGAGGATCCAGTTGAAAGAAGAAACAACCCCAAAACTCAATATTATGGCTAGCCTAAAAAGACTCCCTTAACAAAACAAAAGAGCAGAAATCAGATTTAGAACAAACTTAAAATTCTACCACAAACACCCTCCCCCCACCAGCTCCTTTTATAATGTCAGCTTAAGAAAGCTTAGGCTGTCAGGAGAATTTACTGTTTGTCCCAGAAAGAGCAAAAACAAAAACAATAAAACCCAGAAATAGGAAAATATGCCCCTAAACTTCTTCTCAGAACTACCTGAAAGCCTGTATCCTTTCTCTCCTGCTTTGAGATGTAAATCTTCTACCACCCAGGACTGTCTGCTCAAGGACAGGAGACATCTCCTTGAACCGTAAGCCTCTAAGGGACTAACTTTGGCTCCCAGTCCAAAGAGCACCTTGCTCAACTTCTCAGTAGACAGAAACAACCACCTGGGATTAAAGCCACAGCCTCCACAAACCACATGTCCAAGAAAAATCTTTCAAATCTCCCCCACAAATACTGGTAAAGAAAAAAAAAAGCTTTTTATTGTGGGGCGCCTGGGTGGCTCAGTTGTTAAGGCTCTGCCTTCAGCTCAGGTCATGATCCCAGGGTCCTGGGATGGAGCCCCACATGGGGCTCTCTGCTCAGTGGGAAGCCTGTTTCTCCCGCTCTCACTCCCCCTGCTTGTGTTCCCTCTCTCGTTGTGTTCTCTCTCGAATAAATAAATAAAATCTTTAAAAAAAAAAGGCTTTTTTATTGAGCATATTGAGCAAGTGACTGACTTGGTCCATTTGCCATAAATATAATTAAGAATTTAAAAAAAGACAAATATGACAATCAACACTTATGTAAATTAGTGAATTTTGTGTCTCTATATGTATACCTGACCCATGGCCAAAATCTAAAAATTAAAAAAAAAAAACACATTAAATCTCTATTATATGTGTATGTATGAATGTATGTATGTATGTATGGTATATATATGTGATATTTTCTTATCTCTGGATGGTATTACCAAATTAATAAAGGAGCACTATTCTAAATCAGTTTAGAAAAAAGTAGGCACTTATAAGTTAAGTATTCTTGGGACTAACAGAAATATAAGTACTGACTCAAATGCTTTTTTTTTTCTTTTTTTAAAGATTTTATTTATTTGATGGAGAGAGAGAGTACAAGCAGAGGGAGCAGGTGAGCAGAGAGCCTGATGCAGGGTTCTAAAGCAGGACCCAGGACCTTGGGATCATGACCTGAGCTGAAGGTAGACGCCCAATCAACTGAATCACCAGGTACCCCTCAAATGCTTTTCAAGTTCATGTGATCCAGGATAATCTTTCTTGAATAAAACCAGTTCAATAGTATTGATTTAATAAAACATCTTCGGAGTTGTCAACATTAAATATAACATCCATTTACATCTTATTGTACTTGAGTTTACTAGTCAAATAAGCTGATATAACTACTAGATGTTTAAGATGATAAAATTTTATATTTGATTTTAATCAAATTGAATCACTGTCCTGACAAATTTCATTTCAGGAATAACTGAAATGAATTATATGTTTATAAGACACAGAAGTTATATGTGTCTTATAATGGTATCAGCTTAAAAATAACTTCCCAAATCTTTTTGGTAACTTGAAAACTTAAAGTTATATTAAGCTAAAGGATAGATACTCACTGAATATCTAGATCTAGATTAGTTTACTAATCTAATCTAGATTAGTTTACTAATTACTAAATCTAATCTAGATTAGATTACCAAATAAGATAAAATACTGAAATATTAACTGCTAAACATAACTTCATGTTTATTTACTTTTGGCTTCTTACTTTGCAGAAAGACTAAAATATGTTAGTAAACGTGTTCTTTTGTCACAATGATAGGCTTTACTATGAGGTAACCACCTTTAGACACTATCAAACAGTGTATTCATAAATTTGCTCATCACGTACAGAATGTGGATTTTGACAGACAGTTCCCAATTGTTCACTTCTTAGTTTTCACTAGAAATTAAGGCTACTGAGAGTTAAAAATTCTAATAAATATATGTAAATGGACTATAAGAACAATAAGAATGAAGGGGGAAAAATCCTCGATATGCAAAGTATACACGTATAAGATGTGTTTTCCTTAAAAAAAAGTGATTTTGCCCTATGTTAGGTTAGAGGTCATTTAAAGCCTATTCCAGAAGGAGAAAGTAGAAAATGGACAAAAACCTGAACAGATATAGAAAATTGGAAAGGATCTGTGAAAAAAGGAAAGAAAGGGAGAAAGAGGAAGAATTTTATATTTTGAGGTCAAGCTGGCTAAGACTGAATATCTATTTAAATAAGGTTTTTTTAAAAAATGAGACCAATAGTGTGCTGATGTAAGACTAGAGTTTGGCTTTCTTTCTCTGCTAAAACAATAAAATTGTGTTCGATTATTGTTCTATTCTTTTTAAAAATTTTTATTGATTATTGGTCTATTCTTCATAAAAGATTGTGAAGATTATGAAGTAAAGATTTTTTCTTTACTTCTTGAGTCATCCATGTAGAAAATAAAGATTCTGTGTTCTTCACATTGCCTTTATCATAATGTCTTTGATTATCTGAGAAAATGGAGTCTTCTCAATATTGAAATAGTTAAGTTCTTTTTCCTTGTTGTTTGTTTTACAAACATGTTATCATCTATATTTATCTTTAAAATATTTTATTTTTAGTTTCATTAAATAAGGGAAAACTTAGCAATGGTTCATAGTGATCTGTGTTATCGTTTAATTGAATGTTCAAACCTTTTGACATTTTAGACAACGTCCCTAAATCAAATTCCAAATGAAGTCTTCATGACCTTTTGACATTGGCATTTCCTAGACAGTCCCAAAGGCCAATTTTCATGAAATTAGACCTATTTTGCAAAGAAAATTATCTTTGACCAAAAAGAGGATGATTGTAGAGGAAATTTTGTGTTTCAATAGAAAACAACCCACTTTTGTGGGTGTTCATTGTCGTTGAGCTACTTTCACTCCTTTGTAAATGGGATCCTGCCATCTTGCAATTAATGTCTCCAATTTTCTCCTGCCCTCCCAACTTAGCATCAAGGAGGACTAAATGTGCCCTTTTCCTGAAGCTCTGCAAGTTCCAAGAATTTATCACCACAGTAGTTTGGGCCACTCAGAAAGCTCACCAGAACCTGGTCCTTGGGCCTCCAGCACGTAACCATGACTGCGAGGTCACCATTACTATCCTCATTCTGCCATCTAAAAACACTTTGCACCTAATATCTAGAAATCTTCTTGACTGGCCTCTGGACTCAAAAAACTGGACTTATGGCCTGCTCTGACCATGAATCTTTCTTTTTCTTTTGTTTCCACAGAAATGCCCCTCATTGAATGCCCAGTTGCTCACACCATATAAAGGTCCAACTTCAGGGGATACCCTACCCCCACCTGTACCACTGCCTCCTGAAATGAGGCAGAACTGTTTAACCAAACTGACCTATTCCTAAGAATAGGTTTAATTTGAATATGGGAAAATGTGCTTATATTTGTTCTAATCTGCTTATATTTCTTTTTTTTTTTTTTTAAAGATTTTATTTATTTGACAGAGAGAAACACAGCGAGAGAGGGAACACAAGCAGAGGGAATGGCAGCGGGAGAAGCAGGCTTCCCGCTGAGCAAGGAGCCCGATGCGGGGCTCGATCCCAGGACCCTGGGATCTGACCTGAGCCGAAGGCAGATGCTTAACGACTGAGCCACCCAGGCGCCCCTAATCTGCTTATATTTCTTTTTCTAATCTGTGTTCTTCTCCCCCTTGGCAGATCCCTTGCCTCTCAGCTCCAAACCCCTTTCTCTTTCCCCTATAGCTACAACTAGGCTTTTGATGTGTGAAAATTGCTCAAGAGTTTCAGATGGGGGGAGATGAAGGGGATCAAAATGCCACCCCAAAATACAAAAATATTCTAATTTGGCATAAGGACTATTTTGAGCTGAAAGCAATTGAAAATCAACAGATGCAGAAGTTTCCTGCCTTCCCCTTCCCTACCTGAAAGGAGTAAGGCATACATTTCCCTCTGAGGATGATGCTTCCTACCATTCTACCCCTTGGCCCCCACCCCAGTACCAAGAAGAAACAATGACTCTTTTCACCAAAGATATGGCGAGTCAAGATGTGTTTTCATAAAAAGATCTTACTAAAATAAACCTTATCTTCCATTAGTTGCCACTACATACATCTTAGTTACTTCCCACAACCTATCCTCCCTTGAAGACTAATCCTCTTTTCCTTTGTTAAGAAGGGTATACAACCCCCCAGTATCTAAGTACTTCTTTGAGTGTGACTACTTTTCTGTGAACTCCTGTCCACACAAACATCTTTTGTTTAATAAAGGAATAATAAAAATTGTATGCGTTAACTCTTGCTAATCTGACTTTTGTTATTCTAATTCACAGGCCCCCACAAACTGAATCTAAGAGTATAGAAGAAAATATTTTCCTCTCCAATGGCCCCCTTGCATAATCCAGACTTAAAGTGTACATTTGTTAGTTCACTGGTCAGCTATGTGTATAGCTTGTGATGTGGATCAGAACAAGGTCAACTGTTTGGTACTAGAAGCTGCCTGAACTTGGATCTTTATGGCCCCAAAGCCTTTGAAAGCACTAGTGGAAATAGGGCAACCTGTAAGTTAAGAAATCATATATAATAATATATATATTATAATAATCAATTTACATTATATAATAATATATAAATTATAGATAATATTAATTAATTTATATAATATAATAATATAATTATTATATCAATAACATAATTATAATATAATATAAATATAAATCAATAATTTAAATATTAAGTATAAATTAATATGATTATTATATAATAACATAACTTATATAATATATAATATATTAGTATATTGTTATGTTATATATTATATATAAAATATATAAATTATATATTTAATATATAATTATATAAAATATATAAAATTTATATAAAAATATATAATATATATTATATATAAAATTAAAATATATAATTATATATATATAATTTTATATATAATTATATATAATTAATATATAATTTTATATATAATTATATATAATTAATATATAATTTTATATTAATTATATATAATTAATATATAATTTTATATATATAATTAAAATATATAATATATATAAATTATGTATAAGAAATTATAATTATGCTGAATTTAAATTCTCCAACATTTTCAGTGTTAAAGATTAAGCTATTTCTGTTAAATTCCTTATGGTGAGACTCATAGATCAATTAGAAAATGTAAAAATTATACTATATGGGCATCTGGATGTGAAAACATGATATTTCAACAAGAAGACACAGAACCAAGATTCCATTCTTAACTCTGACTCTTCCTAACTGTGTGATTTGGGGCAACTTACTAAGTCTCTGAATTTATTTCCTTATGGTGAAAAGAGGAATAAGAATTTGTATCTGCTTTTCCTATGTTACAAAATGACAGTAGGGATCAAATGAGATGTATGCATGCATATATTTGTAATCAAGTACTAAATAGAACTTTGTTTTTAATATAGAGAGGAAAGGCATTCTAGGCTTGTTGACTCTTTCCATACTTATCAAATTTAACTCAGGAATTAAAATAATAACAATAATAAGGCACATGGGTCCTAATAACGTATGATCAGGTATTTAAAAAAGTCTGAGAACTCAAATGAGAGAGAGAGAGACCCTACTTGAGTCCATGTACCTTCATTACCCACCTTGCCATGCACCATCCTTTCTCATTTCAGATGAAAATCTGAGCAATTTCTAAAGCGGTCAGGGGCTTTCTATGGCAGGCTTATCGGATAAAAAGTCAGCCAAGACAGAATAACAAAGCAATTGCTTTTCTAACATCCAGTACTTCATTAACTACTATTTAGGGGAAGAGCTAAAACAATAGAAACCTGCAGAGAAATTTGATAAAATCTTTAGGGCTTTTCTGAAAAAGCTAAACCAACTTTAGTGGAGGATTTATTTCCCTATTACCTAGTACTCCTTTTCCGGTTTAATATCATATATCTTTATAAAACTCCGGGAGGAATCTTTTAAAATTGTTATAAATGTATTGCATCCCGCCAGACCACTGCTGAGTGGTTATTGTCCTTTGAAATAACTGGTCTGATTCCGTTCTCCAAGAAAGGCTGATTTGACGAGTCAAAGATAGTAATCTGAGAAGTGGGATAGACTGCCCCGGGAAGGTCTCTTTTCCCTCACCACTGCCAGCCACAATGATCAGTGTTACCCACTAACTCTGTTTCACTGTTGAAGCAAAGAACCAAAGGGCAAGAAATCAGAACCACCGATGCAATGGAAAATTTTCTATTTTCTTCCATTTTGTTTGTTACAGTGTACTTTACATTGACAACGCCTAAGGAATAGTTAACATGTCGTCAAGCTATTCCCTGGCTAGGAATTATATACAGAACCAGAATTACATACTTTGTAATTTTACGCATTGTATTTGTGGGCTTGGAAACAGGGAGTATATAATTTCCTGCTAAGGACAATGAAGCTGGATGTTCAGGCACAAGAAAGAGCTAAAGAAAATTATTCAGTAATTGCCCAGGTGAAACATCAGTCTGAGTAAATCTGGATATCCATTTTTGGAAGCTCTTGGTTTCATTAAAAGATGTGTTATTTTTGTTTTTATATGAATTTTATTGTCTCCATTTAGCTTTTTACACATGGCCATTAAATGATTTTTTGCGGGGTCAATTGGGCCATTTGGGGCTTTTTTTTCATGGCTGATCACTACATGATCAATCAAGGGGAACAGGATAACTCCTTGATTCCCTTCCCCGTAGAGATGTGCATCTTTTTGTCCATTTCATCCAGGTAGGATTTTTAAATGAGTCACCACAGCTGTGTATTGAGACACAGTGCTGTTTAGATGTGCAATTATATTATGAAGTTTAAGGAGCAGGTGAAAATAGGATGGTATCAAAAATTAATATGAATTTGAATGTGTAGGGAAGAAATACACTGAAATAGTAAAAATATTGAAAATGATTTTCTCTAGTGGGGCAATTATGGGTTATTTATAGTCCTTGGTAGCTTCCAAACATTCTGCAATAAACATATATTACTTTTAGCATCAGAAAAAGAAGTCAATTTTATAAGGGAAGCATATAAATAAGCTTCTTAAGGGCAAGAACCACTTCTATTCATCTTTGAATTCTTCACGGTGCAATTTAATTGGAGAAGTGTTTTATTATTGTAAAAGCCACTTGATTACAACACAGCATTTGCCACAAACAAACAGGCAATTAGAAAAATATAATGCAAAATGAGGTGATTGCTTATCAACACCTAAAAAATCCTCTCTGCATTTCCCCTTCCATTATTCTGTTATTTCCCTACAAACACTTTTAAAAGTTACTCTTTTCATAAAATGATGGATTTATAACCATAGACTCTCAGGATTGGAAGGGACCTTCAAGATCATATATTCCAACATCATCTGGAATTATCCAGCTAACACCCAAAATTCTCTTACCTTTCAAGGCAGTTCATCCTTGCAACTTCAGCAAAGTTAACAGCAGCTTTTTAAATATTTCTTACACAATTTCTTTTTCCACTCACAGAGAATAAAGATGTTTGGGATGGATTTTGTTTCATTATTAGTAACAAGGACTCTACTGTATCAAAACAGCGGAAGGATGCAAATTACCATGTGGCTAAAGAGCGCAGCTTCCAATAAAGCATTTTCAGGGATGTAATTGTGTCCACGTGAAACTCATCACCCTCCCGTGCCGCTTGGTCTTTCAACCAACGTCCCAAGAAGATGAACTCCTCCATCTTAAGTCACAAAATCACTTCTATTCTTTGATTTTAAGCAAAGGAGAAATAATTCATCTGCAAGTATAAAAGGTAGCTGGGCTTGGCCAGTTACTCCAGGTCGTTATGTTCTGAGATATGAATGGGAGCCTGGAGAGGGCCTTGCCCAGTGAGTGGTCTGTTAAGCAGAGCGAATCCCGACTCTTATTTGTCCTTCTCCGTAGGCCTCAGAACCTTTCATGGGGCTGCTTAGTTAGTTCAGCTGTTCTAACGGGCTGAAAGTCACTAGTCTGGTGTCTACGTGATTTTTAGAGCATGATGAGGAAGAAAAGAGGCTTCTGGCTCACAATAAAAACCCAAAGCTTCCCCACCTCCTCCGTAGACACCTAATTTAACACACAGAGGGACTCTTAATTACCTCCATTTGGGCGGAATGGTGATTGTGACGTTGCTACTGGAAGTCACTTGCAGTAGAGTTTGTTTTCAAAATGAAGCAGCAAGAGAGCTCTTTCGACCTTGGATAGAAAAGCTAGGTTTTAATTAGAACCCTGTCTCCACCTTATTATCGTTACTTTTTTGGTTATGCTACCGCTGTGTTATCAGAAACACTTCAAACGTTTCTTGTTCAGAGTGTTGGCCCAAAACACAGTGGTTCTGACTTCCCATCACCCCTCTCCCCGCTACACCCTCAAAAACATATGGAATGAAATGTGTTTAATGAAACAACTACTTAGTCCCGGGAAGCACTGGTCTAAGAAATTTGGGCTGTGACAGTAAAGAGCATCCCAAGGGTTGCAAGTAAGTAAGAATAGAGGGGTGAATACAAGTGTTTGAGTGCAAGGGCAGAGAATAAAATCTGTTTAAAATAGTTCTTGGGTCCATGCACTTTCTTTTTGCCTCAGTTCTCATATTTTAGAGCTTATTTTCTTGCAAAATAAAGGATTTGCTCTAAAATCTTTTTAAGGAATGCATATCTGTAGTGTGATTATTAACCCTTTCTTTGGCATGTTCTATAGGCGAAGCTAAGTGCTACTTCCATTCTGGTCTGGAAGACCCTGCAAAGATTTTGTGGGTGGATATGTGCTTTCTTCAAAAACAAACAAACAAACAAACAGTGAAAAAGAAGGGTAAAAAAAAAAAGAGTAAAGGCAAAATTCTGGGAGCATTGGTGCCTGGAAGAAACTGAACACAAGGTTGCAAAACCAAATGTCAGGCAGGTCAACTGAAAATAAATCTATCAGGGACTCAGCCTCCTGATGCAATGCTGCGGCCGAGTAATTAACTTTCATACCACTTAATTCCACAAGGATTTGTTGGACACCTCTAGTATGTGCTCAACACTGGGCTAGGCCCCGATGAATCACAGAGCTAATCTGATCCCCATGACTGTTGGGGGAGAAAACTGCTTTTTTACATCCTGACTCGGGTTTTTATGTCTCAGCTGGATAAATGTCTCTGATGAGCGAAATAATTATAGGGAGCACCTACAAAAATGTAGATTTATGTATTAAAAAAACATATTACATACTGATATTCCTTGGTTATATGGCGCAATTGACTTGATACTCATCAGAGTTTAGTCCAATTTTCCACCTTTCAGAGAAGAAGTGGTGGTAGAAGTTTTGTAGCATGGGAGGGAGAGTGACATAGTTCACTCTACTCCCAGATAATCCCAAACAAAAGCAATCCCTGTGTGTATCCCTTTGGCCAGAAGATGTGACTCTAGTTCAGGAAGGTGCTGTCCATAGGCCCAAGTATGTTATGGTGGATCTTTCATTGTGCACATGGGTGTTCCACATTCTTTGCCCTGGGTATAATACATAATGCCCAGAGACATTCTTGCAGTCAGTTGAGATAGCCTTTTCCTCTAGCACCTGTGCATGAGCCTGGGCACGGGCCTGGGGATTCATTCTAAGCCAGACTACCCAGGAAGATAGCACATGGTATGTATCCAATCATATGAAGTTGACTGAGCCAAAGGGAAAAGAAGCTTCTATTCCGTTTGCACAAGAGAACATTCTGGCCCTATCCTCCTGGCCTCAAAAATAAGTTAATCTGCTTCTGCTCTAGTCCCCTATTATAACAATTAAGGAGTAAAGCATCTTCTTCTACATGGTAGGAGTGCTTAGGAAATTTATGTAAGTAGTAATTTTTTACACACATACTGGGATAACAGATTAAAATACTTATCTCCTTGAATAATTTACATCCTTTATGTGCTGTAATAAAATAAGACTGTTTTTCTGGTTGAATTGATTCTTTACACTTAGTTCCAAAGGTACTAATGTGAGAGAAACTAAAAGAAGTTCCAGAGTCACCGAAATAATTATGTTGGCATCAAATAATTGATCATCTGTATGGTCAGACATTATGCTAGGCCTTTCAGGGATCTTTTTCCACCTTAGCTTCCCAAGATTTCTGTAGGGCAAATGTCTCTACTCCCACTATAGAGATTACTTAACACCTATACTAAGGTTAGGTAGGGACTCCCTGCGAATAAGGAAGAAAACAAAATTAGTCCCCTCAAAACATTTGTAAACACAGACCCTTGATTTGCTGCACAGTCTTCTGAGATCAACACAGCTTACCAAGAAGTACCAAGGATATAAAATCTAAGATCGGAAACTCATGTGAAGTCACAGCAGCGATGCCGATCGGTGATGGGCAGGTGGAGAGAAGAACTAGATGGATAAGCACCGTGTCCTGAGAACAGAATGGGTGTCCTTGCACTCTGACGTTCCGATCTCTCTCCACATGACCATGAGCGAGACTTAACTGTACTCCTGCTCCATAGTTAGTATCAGGGATACCAATGGAATGCCTCGACCCTAACAGGTACTGAAATAACGCAGATCCACTATTATTGGCTTCAAAAATCACAGACTGACTCAAGAACAGTCCCTCAAGTCATCACACCCTAATCCCTATTCATTCCCACGAGGCACAATTCTACAACTCGAGAGCACATCAGAATCACCCAGAGCCTCTGATTCAGTAGGTCTGCGGTGGGGCCCAAGACTCTGCATTTTTAACACGTTCCCAGGTGATATTGGTACTGCTGACCCCAGAATGACATTTTGAGGTCCTCATAGGCATACACAATTTATCTGTATTTAAAACATCCAAAGTCAGAAATTACCAAAGAATAATGAAGAAAAACAGAAAAATCTTTCAATCAGGCTCCCAATACAATGATCCCCCTTTTTAATGGTCTCCTTTGCTCCTCCATTTCATTTCGCTTGTCATGATTACAATTTCAAGAGAAAGGCGGCTTCAACTTTCCCAGTCTTCCACAAGTTTCTCTGATTTTTCTTTGGCAATGCACTTGCTCAAGTAGAACTTCTAGGCAATAAACACTGCTGTGTATTTTATCATGAGGTTGAATTCTCTATTATTTAGTAATGTTCGCATGGGGTATTGAAATAAATGGAACCAAATTAATCCCACTGTGCGTTCTTACGGAGAACTTAAAAAAAAAAAGGGTGAGATAGGTCTTC
The DNA here is from genome assembly GCA_028646535.1 of Procyon lotor. NCBI lineage: Eukaryota > Metazoa > Chordata > Mammalia > Carnivora > Procyonidae > Procyon > Procyon lotor. The sequence continues at coordinate 146,710,387 of CM053604.1, forward strand.
CGAGAATCACAGTTTCATGACCTCGGAAAAGGAGACGAGAGCTTAAATTCAAAAAATCTCCCCTCTCTTGCAGAGGAGAATAAGGAAAAATAAGCCGAAAGCAATGAAATCAGAGTGAGTGGGGGACCGAAGCTGTTCATCATAAAATATCCGGGTGAAATAATAGAACGCTCCATCGGCCCTACTCAACACAGGGTCCGGGATTAAAACAAAGGAAAACAAAAATCAGGGCACAATGGAGAAGAAAGTGCTGCAAGTTAATTAGCCAGCAGGATACTTTTCATTTGGGGGTAGCCTGTGGTGCTGCAAGAAATCATGGGTTTCCAGAAAGCTCCCTTCTAATGGAGCCCAACAATTAGAATCATGAGCTGCCTTTGTACCCTGCGACACAACCTCATGCCTTTAAAATAGATCTGTCAGTGATGACTGAAGGCTGCATCTGCTGAGGATTCTTAGTTCGGACTCCCGGTTGAAAGGGACCCGTAACGAGTTTTCCGAGGAGATTCCCTCTCTTTAAAAGTCCTTTGGACTCTAATGTTTAGAGAAATGCTTCTGATCCACAGAAACCAGACTGTGTGCCCCAACAGACGCTGCGTGCCTGGTTCTTCAGGGTTCACTGGCACCAAATGCTCTACAAGGGACTTTGTCCTCCAGGGGATGGGAACAGAGAGGCAGGCGGTCTCGAGGAATGCAAGGATAAAATGGCGCACGTTTCATTTGTTCTGGGATTTCTAAAATCTCATTTGGCTCTTATCTCTGGAATGGCAGAGCACAAAGACAGTCACTCACCCTCCCAGAATCAAATGCTTAATGGGGAAGGAGAAACACAGGGGGATCGCAAGGGACCTGAAGAGATAGATCATCGAGCCTGGCCTTACAGCAAGTAAAACAAAAAACAAAAAAGTCTCCAAAAATCTTTTTGGATCAACTTCTCTCGGCAAACATAAGAAGTCGGATGAATAAAAGTTGCATTGCATGCTCCCTGTCTTTACTTGTCCTCGCAAAGTGGAAATGGAACTTAGGGGCAGAGTGAAAGCTGAGCCTTCCGTTTAACCTCACTGATGCTCTCAGGGGCACATCTGAGGCAGGATCATAACTTCTGGTCAAAACCGATTTTTACTCCTTTTTTTTTTTTCAAGTTTGAAAAAAATTAGAATCCAATAGCTGTACAGACTCTTGTACATGTGATGACTGGCAAGAATGGAAACTCAGAAATGTAAAAGATGAGATTTTTTTCTTTGCCAATTATGTTTATTTGACAAAAATGTACTCAATATGCTTTTAATAAAAACGACTTTCCCATTTACTCCAGATTTTTCATAGTCACTTCATTAATGTGTATTGGACACCTGCTACCCACCAGATCTAGAGAACGGAAAGATGGTCTAGAGTTGGCAGTAAGTATTGGCAATTCGGTAACCTCTTAAGGAAATTATGGTGCTTAAGAAAATAAAACAAACCTGCTTTTATATTCTTTTGAGATGAAAAGGCAAATGTGGCAAAGGATAAAAATAATTTCTGAAAAATGGAAAAAACTGAATATTTTCCATCATATGTTGGCACACCAGAAAAAGGCAAAAAGCAATCTCTAAGTCTCTAGCAGGAGAAAGATAAGACAATATAAGACACTGATAGGCTAAGGTAAGGCATCTCATTCTCATACTGTCTGCTGAAAAACAAGACTTAGATTTCAAATAGTCACACTGACTTCCGTATTGAAACTGAACTCATCATGTTCTCACCAAACCCATCTTCACCTTCCTATGCTCGTTAATGCTATTCCTTTTCATTAGTGCTTTGCTCTAGAAACCGCCGTCAGGTCTGATTTCCTTCTCTCATGTTTTCTTCATATGAATCTCTCCCTAGATTGTGCTGATTCACAATGTATTTCGTCGTTGTCTATTTCTTCTGCCTACTGCCAGCAATCATATGGAGAAGCCTGATACTTGGTTTATGAGCCCGTTGGCAGTAGGATTTCTTCCTTCCCTCTCTCTCCTCTCTGCTGAGTTTTGCACAGAACCCAAATTGTCTCCTTGCTACACTGTTTTTGTTCTATTGACCACCCGAATCAAATCCTCCAAGGGCTTCTCCTGAAGCTTTCTCCTGCCCAAGCTTTCTTATGGTCAGTGGACATTTGAGAGGGTGATAAAAACCTGTGAAAGGGATGAAGTTATTTCTGGAGGTTCCTTCCCATCCCCCCTTCCCTTCACAGGAGTGAAAGGAAATTGACAAGGCAACTACCATCCACTGAGTGACCAGACGTGCCTGTGCATAAGTGGGGGATACTCAGAAGACTAACCAGAGTTCCTGACCCTGTCTTCAAGGAGCTTAACAAATCATCATAAGGTTGGAGAGGGAGAGAAGGGCATTCTAGAAAAGGCTTATAAGGTGCAGGATTGGGGTCTCAGACATAAGCAACTGCGGCGCATACTAAGGACAGGAAGTAGAACTAGTCACTTGGCTCTAAATCCAGGGTAATGGACAAGAAGGGAATGGGAACACGACATTCTTGGTGAGAGAAGGGCTGGAGATGGGGGCAGAGATCAGATTGCTTAAAATCTTTGCTAGCATGATGACTCTTTTGTCTTACTATGTCTTTTTGGAGGCAAGAGGTGTGGAGAATCTGTGGGAGTCTTCCTAAAATATCTCCTGTATCTCAGAGAGTAGATGGGTACCTCCATGAATAAAGGACACCTCCCGCCAGGCTGTGTATTAGGAAATGCGGGATTTAGCCAAAGAAGTGGGGAAGAGTAACAGGACAGTGAACTATCAAAACTGGACTATCTGGGAGAAAAATGCTCTCCCTCTCACCCCCCCCCCCCCAATCAACATACACACACATTCATATCCAGCTGCAGGCTCCCTTGGACCTTTGGCCAAGGGACCCTCCCTTTGACCTCACTGCCATCCAGGTATGAACGGAGCGTAGGCCATTGGCAAGGCAGGGGACTGAAGGAAGACACCTGGACAGGCTAAGTCTCATGTTGCCTACCCCTCTCTCCCCATAGATCAGAAACTTTCCAAATTAGTCATTTTGCCCTTTGCTGTAAATTAATTTTAAAACCTGGCTTGTTCACGAACACCAGCCTGGCTTAGGGAACTTCTGATTGAGAAGCGGAGTGTCCTTGGAGCTTTAGTTCAGCCTGTCTGTCTGTGGCGGTTCCCTCTCTCTTCCCCATGGCTTCTGTCCTCCTGTCTCAACACTCTAAAGATGCCTGTTTTGCCTCTTCCTTCTCCCTGCTCGTGCATGTCTTCTTGTCAGGCTCTGCCCCTGCTCCTAACTCCTGGATGAGGAAGGGACTGGGCTTGTGGGATAGGATAACCCAGAGTACTGGAACTGTCCTTTATTTTATTTTATTTTATTTTATTTTATTTTATTTTATTTTATTTTATTTTATTTTATTTTATTTTATTTGTCTGAGAGTGAGAGACAGAGAGAGAGAGAGAGAGAGCATACACACACTGGCAGGGAGAGGGAGTAGCAGGCTCCTTGCTGAGCAAGGAGCCCAGGTGAGACTCGATCCCAGGACCCTGGAATCATGACCTGAGCCGAAGGCAGACACTTAACGGACTGAGCCATTCAGGCGTCCCAAACTGTCTCTTCCTAATCACTGCAGAACAAAGAGGGAGGTCAGGGCAGGCTGGTCCAGGCAAGCAGGGATCAGGCAGGCTGGTCCAGGCACAGGGCCCTAGACCTATTCAGGAGGATATGGGAGCTTTTGATTTTTACCATGTGTTATTGATGTGCAAAGAATAAGCACGTTGATACTATTTCTAGATAGTAGCAATGAGCAAAGGAAACACACCCAGAATTTGGATTGGCTCTTTAAAGGCAATGCCAACTACTATCATTTTTTAGATCCATTTATGGGTACCTACATATGTGTGTGTGTGTGTGTGTGTGTGTGTGTGTGTATGGATACCTACATATATATAAATGTAAATATATATATAAATATATATCATATGTATATAAATCATATACAAATCATATACATGATTTGTCATCTCTACACGTATACATATATTATAACTATCAAGTACTTAGTGTGAGGGCTATGAAAGAGGATAAAGTGTAGTCACTGCTTTCAAGGAGCTCATCCTGTGTGTGTGGAAACCAAGTGCAATGCCACGGCGTGCTGGGGCCCGCCCACACCCACTCACGCCTGCTCAGGAGAGCGGACTGTGCGTCTCCTCTTTCCAACTCCCTGCTCAGTGACGTCACTTTGATAGTTTCAACTGACCATGACGAAAGTATTTATATACATCAGGATTTTTTCCCCCCAGAGAGCTGGTTACCAGCACCCCACTGATTATGCATATCATTAATATGATAAATTAATTTTGTTGTGAATTTTATTTGATTACAGGCGCTTAATTCTGTTCACAGTTACACACCATCATCTGTTACACAGCACCACTCTTTGTCTTAAAAGGAAGACGGAGGTGGCAAACTGTCATAGGGAACAAAAAAGGAACTCCTCATCTTAATATCCAGGGCTCTCGACAGCCTGCTCCCAGCTTGCATGCTCACTAGAACATTCAGGCTCAGCTGCGGTTGGTCTTGCCACCCCCTCACCCCAGAAAGAGAAGGCATTTCTCCTTCCCTGTGTCCCCACCGAGACTGACACTTCTCACTGAGAAGCAGGGTATCTCCACCCTCCCTGTCCCAGTCCAAACCAGTCCTGAAGGCCACCGGAAGTTCTGGCCCCTGCAGAAGTTCCACCAGACACGGTTCTGAGCACTGTACATCCGTTGACTTAATCCTGACAGCAACTATTCCAGATGACTCTCAGCTCTGTGGCAAAGATGAGAAACTGAAGCCGAGAAAGGCTAAGTCACTTGTGTGAGGTCACGTAGCTAGCTGTTCGTGGTGGAGCAGAGATGCGAACCCACATGGTCTGCCTCCTGGCGGCTCCATAAACAGCAGAGCTCCGCATATAGCTTCTCAGGGAACCTGGGCTCCAAGCATGCCATCTGGAGACCACAGCGTCTCCAGGCTCCCCATTTTGGCTTCCACTGTTGCCGTGTGTTCTTAATAATTGTTTCTGCCATCTCACTTTGTCACCTCAAAGGCTGGGATTTTGTGTTCTGCTCCCCCAAAGATGTCTCCTCCATATGTTGGGAGCCTAACGAGATTTTGTTCACTGATTTAGATGAAGACCTTCTTAAATTCCTCCTCATCCTTTTGCATCTCCTCCCTAAACTTACCAGAATTTTGGACCTCTATTGGACATAGCTCATGTATCCCTGATGGACCTTATAGAGATATATCGAGTTGGATTTTTCTTTTCCTAAAAAACAAATAATAATTAGGAAAAAATAGGTGAAGAACTTTAAAGGCAATAGTCCTCTGACGTTCGAGTGTGCTACCCCTCATTTGCACCAAGAAGCACCTTGACTCTCCTTTCCTTTAAACAATGACAAATAGACCTGGTTCAGTGTGTTCAGTTTAATGAATCCATTTCTCCCATGAGTTACAGAGACTGGGAACCTAACCGAGGTTCCCTGGCACCTTACCAGGATCTGTCTCTTAACTATTTTCCTTGGAATTAGGTTTTATATGAATTAGGTACAGATTTACAATTTGTATCAGTACCTTAGATACGTGGGCACAGCCCCTTCCTTGTAAAGAGATGCCATCATGAGAACTTTTTCCAGTGGAATTGAATATAACAGTTTTCAGGGAGCTGAAATCGCAGGTCTGAACAGATAGACTGGGGAGAATTTCCAAATCCAATTGCATTCTTTGCTGACGTAAATACACATACCCCCAAAAGGTAGTTTCAGTTGTGGGTGTCAAATGAAACCTAAAGTTGTATTGAGCATTGCTGATTTCCTTCTTCAGTTTGCACTCGTGAACACTTTGTATCATTTGAAGGTCAAAAGGCAGTTTGGGTGGTCCAACCCTTGGCTCTCAGTTACTGTCTCCTTTGCCTGTATTCAGCCATCAGCCTGTGGTCTGAATTCTTGTCTTCTTTTGTACATAATCTGCTTCCATACTTGTCTCATGGCTGATGGTTGATGATTGTTACACTGAGCATCGCTGCACTTTATAGGGCTATTTGATTTTCAGATGCAGATGATCTCCGTTAAACTTTGCGAAGTGTTTGGTTTGGTTTTGTTTAGTTTCCATTAATGGCAACGAATAAATAAATAATACCTAAAAAAACAGCAGTCATGACCTCCTTGCATAGGCCTGTCCTACATAATAGTTTTTACGGTATTATATTGGTGTCCTAAAACATTTTGAATGCAGCATGGACCTTAAAGAAGTAATTGAACACAGTTAGCTCATTGCAAAAGGCCTTGGCCTGCAGAGACCGCTCCTGCTGAGAGTCACCTAAAAGGGCCCCCAGGCTGCAAAAAGGCCCCCCACACAGAAGGAGCCCACTGGGCAAATGCCTCCTTGCCTAAGGGCCAGTCGTAGCCTGGCAGCTCATAAACACCATTAGCAAAGCCTACTGCTGAGTTATTATGCGACACAAGGATGCTTGAAACTGCTGGTTGGCATTGTTGTTTTATTTCTTGCTTGCCTGGGTCAAAGTGGCAACATTCACTTGAAAAGATCAGGCAATTTCAACTTCTCAATTGTTACAGAGGATGAGAATTACACACAGATGTATTACATGTTGTGATTTTCCAAATCTCCAATGTGTCTATTGTCCTGGATGGTCTTGTTGGTCAAGATAATTCAGCAAGATAAGCCCAAAGGAAGAGGGTGGAACAAAGTTATCTCTGTTAGGATTTGGTCCCCCATACTCAAACCAAAAACCAAACTGAGACATTTTATTCACTACATTGGACAAGGAATTAAACCACATATCATAAGAGACCAGAGACTAAGTTAATCATTCTCACCATCCAGCCCTAATTTTTGGCTCAGTGCTTCTTTTACCCTTTCTTCTTCTACCACCGTTCTACCTCACCTACTCCTAAAAGTCATTAAAAGGTGAGATTTTTAAATGGCAACCGAGAGACGTAAATGCTGAACCGAGGCCGGCAGTTTCAGAACTACATGTATTTAATGTTTTGTAGTCATAAGACGATGACCCTGCTCTTGAAATGTGACGCTCTCCTCCAGTCTCGCCCTGTGAATACACCTTTATCACACGTCACTGTGCGCCAATCTAAGCAGAGCAATCTATGACACGACTTCAGTTCTGTTTTATCTCTGAGGAGAAAAAAGTTTCTGAAGAAATGACCCAATAATCCAAAATCATCGCATTCCTTAGGGGTTCACTGGTGTTGATGACGCTAAGCCACTCCCGCAGGACCAGAGTTTGAGCCTTATTCTTTCTGGGGTCGAATGCGATGAACTCTCAGTGGTAGTCGCTGACCTCTGATTCAGGCCATCTTGCAGCCGGCTTTCCGGAATGAGAGCATCCTTCATGGCTTTGTTCTCTCCTTGTGCAGCCCTTGAAAAGCAGAGGAAACTTTGCGGAGGGATGGGTCCCAGTGAGGCGATCGGACTTGTTGCTAGAATGAATATTTAACTTGATTGGCTTTCTGCTTCCATAATCATCAATCCTCCCCTGGAATTGTATTCACATTTTATGAACTCTCTGTCTCATCGGCTCCTTTGATCTAGAGACATTGTCTTCCAGTTGGGCCTTTGCCTGCCTCCCAACTCATCAGCCCCTGAATCCATCTAAATAATGTGCTACATAAGAACTTAGTGTTTCCCAAATAACAAAAGATGGATCTGAATGCTTCAGTGCACCGTGAAAGGCTGCCCAAACCATCAATCTTGCTGGCTCTTGTAGAGGTCAAGAGACGAGAGGGCCAGCTGGCCAATCAATTAACCACAAGATCCAGTTTGGCGCTTAAGAAAAGCTACCCTGTGTTATTTTTTTTCCAGCAACGTAACTGTCAATATTTACAGCAGGTCGTATATAAAGACTGAAGGAAACGGGGGGGAGTTACTGTCAAGAGTAGCAAATGCTAAAATCGCTGGTAATTCTCAAGCGTTGCCAAAAGAGTCAGTCCTACAGGATGTAGAGCTTCTTGAATCAAACTGAACACATATAGAGCCTCTAGGAAAGAAACTGCCTGGTGCCCACCTATAAAAGGGTATGCTCATCTTTGTCCACAATCGTGGTTGCCTCTACGTAAGTCAGAAAGGAATTTCACATTTGGTCTCCTGGAATGAAACCTTTCTATAATTGTATGGGATCCATGGTATTCTTAGTCCCTGAGAGCACATAAAGGAGAAAAATTAATTAATTACCTAATTACCTATAGCTTAGGAAAGAAGACAGTATCAGAAGAGCAGACACTTGCAAAATGAATTCTTTCTTTCATATGTGACCTTCTGCTCTCTTAGGTCTGATTCTAGAATCTCTACATGCCTTACTCTTACTCTCCATGCAATTTGGTGCTTCTTTTCCTCCATTTGTCCTCGATTGCACACACAGAGAGATGGGTGTCTTCTCCAACTTTCTTTTTTTCACCATTTTGGTCACATACATTTTAAAAAATGTTTTATTTCTTTATTTGGAAGGAGAGTGAGAGAGAAAGAGAGCACACGAGCAGGGGCAGAGGGAGAGAGAGCAGCAGACTCCCCTGCTGAGCAGGGAGCCTGATGTGGGGCTCGATCCCAGGGCCCTGGGATCATACCCTGAGCCAAAGGCAGACTCTCCTATAGCTGACCCACCTAGGCACCTCCACATAACTTGTTTTTTTTTTTTAATCAATTTTCTTTTTTTTTTTTTTTTAAGATTTTTTTTTTTTTTTTAATTTGACAGATAAACACAGCGAGAGAGGGAACACAAGCAGAGGGGATGGTAGTGGGAGAAGCAGGCTTCCTGCAGAGCAGGGAGCCCGATGCGGGGCTCGATCCCAGGACCCTGGGATCATGACCTGAGCCGAAGGCAGACGCCCAACGACTGAGCCACCCAGGCGCCCCTTTAATCAATTTTCATTTCCCTTATTTCCACATGCTCAGGCACATTATGCTTTTCCCACTCTGCGGGATCCTGATGCTACCTGTTTAATGTTTACCACTCCTCAACAATACGAGGATATTTTTCCTCATTTTTGAGAGAAGAAATTAAAAACCAGAGCCCTGAATTAGTTGACATAAATGACTTAAACTACCTAACCTAATGCCTGGTCTATAACAATCAATAATGATTACTATTGTCACATGACTTAACTTGCCCAAGACCATATTACCTATGAGTGACATAGCCAAGATTTGAGCTTAGATTTATTCAACACCTAAGTCCATTTTCCCCCATTTGTCATATTTTCTAGTCAGAAGTGCCTTTATTCTTAAATCAGGAATGATCTAAAACTAAAAAGAGAGAGGGTATCAGAAGAAATCTTCTAAGGAAGACGTCAACCAGTGGTGCTCAGGGAACTTGGGAGCCATGGCAGGAGTGGGGGAAGCAGCTGGTGACTCTTAGGGTTTTTGACAAGGTGGTGAGTAAGGTCCAAGAGGCAGAGAGGGAGAATTAGTGCCAAAAAATTAAAGGTAGTGGATTTCCAGGGAGGGAAACGTCATCTGTGTCTTCTTAGTGCTAATACTCTATACTAGCAGGGAGCAATTTTGTGTAATTTGCGTGAATAAACCAATAATCCTCACAAAAATCAAACGAGACAACATCAGCGCAACACCTGGTATGACTCCTGCCCCATCGGACCTGATCCACAACGTAAAACCACAGCCATGGAAACGGGAATAGCACTGAACACAGTTCCTGGGCAGAACCGGAAATGGGAGCCTTGGCACCTGGGAGGGAGAAGAATACTTTGGGGGGGTATCTTTGTGATGATGGAGTAGACGCTTCATGGGAGAGAGCATGAACTTAAGATTCTGGAATCTGCTTCTACTGTTATCGGTCTCCCCAGCCCCCAGGAAGGCTCCTCTTACCATAATCATTTCTCAAGCCAGAAATTTTAAGGAATTCTCAGAATGTTTTGAGGGATGAGCAAGATTGTTAAAATAAGCATATGGATACTCAAGATGACTATTCGAAATAACATTTTGGTTTAACTGCACAGGATTCTTCTCTCTAAAGTGTGAGGGAACATGTTTGTGCTCATCAGAACTGTCTGGGCAGGAATATATTTACTATAAACACATTTGGTAGCTAACTAAAATAAATATTAAATGGAAAGGCATCTCAATAGGGTTGTGTCCAGGGGTCAGGATGCCAAAATAGATCATATAAGAATGGGAAGCCTGGGTATTGTAAGCCTGAGGAAACCATTAAAAATGGACCAAGTGTCTCATTAACCAGGCATGTGAGGGCTGGAGGAGAGCTGACGGATTTGGTTGGGTCTAGAATCCAGGATGGAACCAGAAAAAGACTAAGCATGATGTTAAATAATATGTTATAGTGGAAAGAGTCTGATTATGACTTTGGCTTTCTGTTCTGAGATCTGGGATTGCTTGTATATTTTATTTTATTTATTTTTATTGCTTACATTTTTATTTTATTTTATTTATCTTATCTTATCTTATCTTATCTTATCTTATCTTATCTTATTTTATTTTATTTTATTTTATTTTATGGCAGACGCTTAACCTACTGAGCCACCCAGGTACTCCTGGGATTGCTTATATATTTTGAAGGAAAAGAATGACTATTTATTTTAGGGCTTCAGTTTCCTTATCTTTAAAATTAAGGGGCTAGATTAGATGTCGCTTACTAGATTATCTCTGAAGACCATTCCACTTCTAGGGGCACCTTGGTGGCTCAGTCATTTGAGCATCTGACTTTGGCTCAGGTCATGATTTCAGGTTCCTGGGATCAAGCCCTGTTTGGGGCTCCAAGCTCAACAGTGAGTCTGTCCCTCTCCCTCTGCCCTGCCCTGCCCTCTCTCGTTCTTTCTCTCTCTCTCTCTCTCAAATAAATAAATAAAATCTTAAAAAAAAAAAAAAAAGGCCATTCCAGCTCTAAAATCCCATTACTGTGCACCAAGGTAAATCAAATTCAATGAGTATCCTATATGCAGAAAACACTATTTTTTCAAGTAAGAATAGTAATAAGCAGGTGGGTATTAACCACCCATTTTTCCAGCCCCTTCTTTGTACTAGAGTTCATATGTACATATGTCATCTCTGATCCCTTCTACAACTCAATTTGAAAAAAGAGCTTCAGTCACGATGTAACTTGTTTAAGGTCAAAGTGGATTCAAACTCATCTTCAAAGATTTCATTCTTTCTTCTTCATCCTACAGCCTAAATGCCCCCATCCATTAGTCATTAATAGACTTACATCTTCCAAATAGCAGAGGATCAAAACACAGAGAGGGAACATTATCAGAAATTCAAGGAGAAACTGGTGAGTAACAGAATTGTAAAGAAGGAGTCATTAAACAAATAAGGACTTAACTTTCCATCCTCACCAGATGACTCCCACTTCCTCCCACTCAGCCTCAGCATTTCCTCATGGTGTTCGTTGTGGGGAATGTGGTGGAGGATGGAGGGAGATCAAAATAAAACAAACAGCAACAAAAATCCTCCTAAGCTGCATATTACCAAGTACCAAACATGCCCACACACACTCCATTAGAGCCTCCAGAGTAAGTATTATTACCCTCACCTAAAGGTGATGAGACCTTGGAAAGAAAAGTCAACTCTTGCTCAAGGTCACAAACACAGGACTTCAAAGAACACAATCTTCCAACTCTTCCGGTGTCCTTTACACTTTTGTAGCAACAGAAAACTGCATTTTTCTGCATTGAAGAAGACGAATGTGTACTAAATATATTTCATTGAGGACTGGTATGAGGGGAAATAAAGGATAAAGGCCAAGACGTCAAGGTCAGGATCTTTGGAAATAAGCTCCTACTGCCCACCACAATTTATCCCTTGGTAAGCCAAGTGGAAATTACAGTGACTTTTTAAAGCAGTGGAGATACCCGATGGGGTATTGCCTGGACGAGTTCAATCATGTGCCTGTCAGGGGAGAGAGTGAGTACCCGATTCCCTCTTCTCTCTGTTGAAATACGGAGAGTGCTGACAACCCACGTGTTCATGGATACTTTCTCATCAGGAGTTTCTTTTCATATCTAGTCTCCAAATATTTAAGTATCACCCTAAAGTTGGCCGTAAAAGAGCCAAATAACTGTCTAGAACTTAGAATTGTTAATAAAAACATCTTTTTTTTTCCTTTTTGGATTTGAGAAGGTAGGTTGACTCAAGAGAAGACATTAAGCAATACAACCTCCCACTCCACATTTTAATATTGAAATATTACCAATGTTAAGTAGCAGTGGTACAGAATCTTACAAGAATTTTTTTCATTTTTTAAAAAATAAGCCTTTGTTTTCAAATGCTCTTTGTTTCTTATTAAATCCAAGTAGATTCTACTTGGATCACCCATTGTATAAAATGAGCACTTTTAAATGAAGTCGAAGAAGAAGGATCAAGTACCATCGGCTTAGTACCGTGACTGATGGTGATTGATCTATAACCACAACCCTCTTATCAAAAAAGTCAATTAAAAATAATCCCCCCAAAATGTAAATGTGACAAATTACAAAATGTAGGGGAAAAAAACAGAGCCACATGGGTCCAAGGAAAAGTGATTAGAAATGGATTTTCTGATAGAAAAGTAGCATCAGGTCAAGACAGTGTGCCCTCTATCCACTATGTCTCATAGACAAAGAATTCTATTGTTTCTAAAAAAGATAACTGAATAGAAGCAAAGATAAGCCCATCGATCGGAGTCAAACTAAAACAGCTTGCAGGGAAATAGCTGCTTGTGTGTCTACAAGCATAAATGCCTCCAAGTTGTTGGTGACTTCAGGAAAGACCCAGTGAGGGCAAGGAGACAAGTTATAAAATCTTCCTAAAAGACTAGCTACAACACGGTGAAACTTTCAATAGTGCGTCAATTGACAAAGTGAAATTTCTAAAATAATTAAAACTATACTTTAGTTCATCTCTTTAAGATCCAGCTTATTAAAAAAATCAAGAGACTCATTCTTACAGTAGCTGGTAGATCTTTCCAAAGGGTGGGGAAAACTATTTTTAAAGCAAAAGGAAAAAAAAAAAAGAAAAAGAAAAGAAATTAAAGCACATGGCTGGACTCAGAAAGAGGCAATTCTCTGTTTTGTGATTTGTATGATGGAATGAAGAGTAAGTTTTAAAAAGAATTTTACCACTGGAATTGTGAATTATTTCATTAACTAGGGATCCCCTGGCAATGAGAGGAGAATGAAGAAGTCTCAAAGATAAGTGTGGCACTTGTT
>CM053604.1:146723695-146736933 GCA_028646535.1 Procyon lotor
TCTCAAGGCTCTCATTCCATTTCCCTGACAATTTACAATATCTGCTAACTTTTATTGAGGTTTACTATATGTATCAGGCATTCCATGAAGCACTTTATAGGCAACATCTTATTTAATCCTCACTAAAAGGAGATCAGCTTGGTACAGTTACGATCTCTATTTTACATGTGAGGAAACCGAGGCTTCTAGAGGTTAGATGTCTCGATTACACCCCTCAGCGGGTGGAAGACGGTGAAGCGATTGGAGCCCCTTCCGTTGGAATTGGGGGCGCAGACTGTAAATGATATCGCTTCCTACAGCCTGCCCATGAGTACCAACAAGAACAACACAAGTTTTTCTTTTCCTCTGACCCCAAATTTGGCCCAACATCCATGGCACTCTCACAAATATCTCTGACAATTTCGCTTCCTGTTGGTTTTGGCTGCTGTGCTAGATAGGAATCTACTCTGCCTTCACCACTCGGTAGGTGGGTCCTAGCACAGTGCTTTGAAGATATCTGTGAATGAATGAATGAATGTATAAATGGATGACTTCCTCAATGGCTTCAACACTGTTCATATTCTGTCCCTGTACTTGGCTTCCCACATTATCCTTTGGAAAAGAAACTTCAAATATGGAAGTGGATAAAAACAAATATTGATAATGTGAGCATAGTAAGCCCCTCTCCCTGGTTCTCAGTATATGAAGGTACTTCTTGCTATAAATAAAAACCGTATGCTAGATTGCTCAAATCTGTGTATATACAGGTGTTAATTAGTGACAGCTCAGGGAACAGCGTAAACAGAAAAAAGTGACAAACAGAAAAGTCATTTTCTGATGTGACTGAAAGTGGTTGGAAAAGTACATAAGAAGGAAATTTTCTAGAGAGAATATATATGCTTTTTTTTTTAAGAGAAATAAGAGAAATTCAAGTTATTCAAAGAAATGCTAACAACAGATGTGGAAGTTTAGCTAACTTGCATATGTGGGGCAAAATTGCAGGAAGAACGATTTCTGAGTGATAAAAACATTGACAAGGCAGCTATAAGTTAAGGGGGTCAAGTAGCTATTTGGAGGGCTTTTTTTTTTTTTAATTGGAGTCAAGATTTGTGCCTGGAAATACAGACTGAAAGGGTTTCTCAAGCACCAACGAAAAGAATTAACTTCAGTTGACCTCGGGTTACAAATAGACAAAGCTAGAAAGAAAAACAAGATTTATCCCTTAAAGGGAGGCAGCACCGGACTCTAATTACTTTGTGTCCCTGTAAATTTCTCTAAGAGTGAGTATCCCCAGCGGCCCCCCACCTGGCCCCCTTGCAGGAAAGTAATTTCTTTTGCTCTAATGGTTGGCTAAGCGTGATGCGCAGGCTAAATGTGTGACTAGTCAGTCAATAAAGGGAAAAAAGGACTGAGGGATTAGGAGGCAGGGGGCTGCAGCCCCCGGAGCATTCCATACTATTTAACATGTCGTGTTTATTGCCCACTCTAAGATGGGCCAACAAGACAGCTTACCGAAGTATTCTGTGTTGGGTCCATATCTATCATTGGGATTTTCAAAGTACCTAAGAGATACTGTGGCAGCTCTACGCACTGGACGATTTCATGCAGGGAAGGGAGAGACTTGGCAGCCTGCAGGCCTAGAATATATGAGGATCTGGGGTGGAGGGAGCCAGACCATAAATTTTCCAGGCACCTTCTAATGCCATTGACCTTTCACACCACTTCTGGCTCCATAACCCTCTAACTGGGTCTCTCCTGTGGGCTCTGACCCACTTATGCAGACTTTGGCGTTCGCCCCTACCTTGTTTGTTCTTTTAAAAAAGATTTGGTGCATATTTCTGTTTACCCTAGC
This sequence comes from Procyon lotor, assembly GCA_028646535.1. Classification (NCBI taxonomy): domain Eukaryota; kingdom Metazoa; phylum Chordata; class Mammalia; order Carnivora; family Procyonidae; genus Procyon; species Procyon lotor. The sequence goes on from CM053604.1 coordinate 146,725,527, forward strand.
ACAATATATGACCCCTATAGGAACTCAGCAATTGTTTTTTGAATGAATAAGTGATCTCCATAAAATGAGCTCTATGAAAAAATTTCTCATGCGCGGAAAGAAATGATCATATGCAGCAGCTGTGTGTTGGACTGCGAGTGCACTGTATTCTGCTTGGCATCTGTTGAAAGATCCAGCCAAGGACAGACCCATAAGAGATGCACCTTAGAGGAGTCAGGGCAAGAGCTCTCTGGTCTACGGCACCCATGCATCCGGGCTCTGGGACTAAGAAGAAGGCTCTGAAAGGGGCTGGTGGAGGCAACTTTTCTTCCTTCTCAGTTAGCTAATTGGTTTGCTAAACAACTCTTGAAATTCCACTTTAACCATCATACTTTACTTTTGAAGCAATGGGAGCCCAGAGTAGTTACTTCCTGTAACATGACTGGTGACAATGCTGTCATCCCAACTCAGGAATATAGTCATATGCCATTTTAGATGCCACCAGGAATCATCCGGCCATTGGATGGATGAATTTTTTTTAACTGAAGTAATATTATCATCAGAGAAAATTTTGAATATATAGAATTAGAGAGAAAAGTATCAATAGAAATTGCTGGAAGGCGGGGCACCTGGGGGGCCCAGTCGATTAAGCGCCAGATTCCTGGTTTCAGTTCAGGTCATGATCTCAGGGTTCTCTGAAACGGCCAGTGAGAGAAAATGCCAAAAACCCACATCACGGGAACAAGGTGTCCCTGTCCATATGTCCATATGTCCCTGTTCGTATGTCCCTGAAACACACAGTTTCACCTCCTCTGCTAGACTTTTGGGAACTTAGCTGTAGACAATTTCTAAGTACAAACCTCTTATTTTATAAAGATGATACTGAAACCCAGAGAGGTGACGTGCAATTTCTCTTAGAGAATTTCTCTTAGACCTCATAGAGGTCTGTGGCTGTTGTGGTTTTTATTTTAATTAATTAATTAATCAATTAATTAAATTCATAATATATTTATAAATTACGATCCATAATGTATAATTATAATTAATTACATATATAATATATTTATAATTTGTTATAAATATATATTTATATAATACATATTTATATTATGAATATAATTATATATTTATATTTATTATATATTGTATATTATTATAATTAATTGATTTATTTTAATTAATTAATGAGTTAATTATATTTTAATTAAAATTACCCACCGGAGGTCACACTCGCATTGATACAATGATGTACAAGCATAACCATGTTCAGCCACCGCGGGGATCCCTAAACGATTGCGGTTGTCTTCTATGCCTCTGAACACTTTGCAGCCAGCCTTCCTCCACAAGAGCTTTCTGCAGGGCACGCTTCATTATAAGACTTGCTGCTTCCCTTCCAAGAACTGCACCTCCTCCCCTTAAACCTCTGAGTTGCATGTTTCTTGGTATGACTTCAAAGACCTTTATGATCTAGTCCTCAGCTTTCCTGTCTCAGGTGCCACACACCTATCTCCCTCTATTTGCATAAACTCTTCTCTGTCTCTGAGGTGTCCTCTCCCCCCGTCTTTTCCCTGGATCCTTGAGGTTTTGATCACCAGATAACTTCTACGTGAAGTAGAATTCAATCCTCTCTCTCACCTTACAGCTTTGTTGGCATACCTCTCCTGAAGCTCAGTTCCAATCTTAATATCTTCTACTTTTACACAATATGAACTCAAATAATTGTTGACTAAATAAGTGAGTGAATACTAGTCATATAATTGTCAATAAGTATGCTGTAAACTGACGTTAACTTTTTCAAACTGATGTTAAATTTTAAAAAGAACATTTTGTGAGCTCCTTTGTCTCTGTTGCAATTTTATTACATAAGCTATTTATTCAGACTTTGCTTTATTTATTTATTTATTCAGACTTGGCATCTTTTAAAATGATGTCTCTTGGACAATTAATAGTTTAAAGTACATTCAAATTCCCTCTCAGTAAAACAAGGAATATCATGTGTTTTTGTCCTTGTGTCGCCAACACAATACTGAACATTTTTCTAACCAGTGGAATAATATGATTCATAGGGCCTGTACTGAAATGCCCAGGTGAAGAACTAGCTTACTGTCTCTCAAACATGACTCATTGTTTGTCTATTTATTAAAATGAAATACGGAATGATGGCTTAATTTTTTCCTAGGACCATTAAAGCCCTGATAACTTAATTGATTCATCCTGTAACAGGTTGGCTTTGGACTGATATTGTTAGTTTGTTCCTTCTTCACCAAAAAAGCAAAGCAAAACAAAACAAAAAAAAGAAACCAACAACAAAACCCCCTATAAATTGTGAAGATCATCAATAAATAGCAGATTGGATGTGAAAGGGGCAATTATATATTTATGGTTACATACAGAAATGATAGCTGGTATGCATTTATATGCTCACATAATTATTTAAAACTTAAGGTAGATAAATAGCCTTTTCCTGAGCCATCTGATTAACTACCCAAGGTTGCAGGTCACTTGGTCTGCGAGAAGAGCCTGCAACAGGTACCTGTCAGCTAGCCTGTAGCCATTCACACTTACCAGCCTCCACGTGTTCCCTGCAGTGCGGGTTCAGACTCCAGGGGATGCCTTTAGTGCTCTGGCAGGTGTCCTAGCACCACCGTGGAGAAAGAACAGGTGATTGTCACGCCCTTCAAGGCAGGTAGGGGTCCTAGACAGCATTCCCATGAAGTGTGCCCCTCGTGGCTGTTTTTGGGAACTGCAGCTTCCACAGGGTACCTATCAGGTCTTTAAGTATCCCGAATTTCACTTTCGGTTTTATTTATAACTAATAGGGAACATTTGAAGAACTACAGTGTTATAAATTTGGACAACATTACCTGAAAGGAAAAATTATGATGGGAAGATTTGAGAAAAGTGAGAACCAAAAAAAAAAAAAAGAGAGAGAGAGAGAGAGAAAATTACAGGAATGCGTGTGTGTGTGTGTGTGTGTGTGTGTGTGTGTGTGTTATGTATGTGTCTTGGTCAACTCTATCTGGATGGTTTGAACAGTGGTGTATTAACAGTAACATGTTGGTTGTTAGTTCTGATCAGAGGGTTTACCCAAAGACTTCACATTTAGAGAGTTATTAGATAGTACGGGGGAGCATGGGAATGGAGAGGAAGAAGATGAAAGCTAGCAGTTTTTCTTCCCATGCTCTTATAGCACCTAATTTTCCAAAACTCATTCAAATGTCATGATTCAAGAGCACTGATAAATACTAATTAAAACAAACAAACAAACAAACAGTAAAGATATCTGTAAGAGGGGACTCTACCATTTCTGTATCTCATTTTAAAAATGAGTGAATATGTTTTAAAATATTTATCTATTTATTTTCAAGAGAGAGAGAGTGAGGGGAGGGGCAGAGGGAAAGGGAGAAAGAAAATCCTTCAGACTCCCTGCTGAACATGAAGCCCCAGCGCAGGGCTGATCTAACAACCGTGAGACTATGACCTGAGCTTAAACCAAGAGTCAGACACTTAACCGACTGAGCCACCCAGGAGTCCCAACAGTAAGTATTTATCCTGAAAGTCTTTTATCCTGCCTAACTTTTTCATGGTCTTAAAATATTATCTCAACTTTCCTTTTGAGTTTTCATCCAACTCTGTGGTTAAAAGCAGGAAGTATTATTTCCTATATTATGTCCATACTTACTTCAAGTCAGTAGGTTAGATGTATCACAATTTCCTTCCAAAAAGTATTTAATCAAACAACTAGTTGCTATTTTTTTGTAGTATATTAAGGCTTCACTTATTCACAGCAGTAGTTTGATGAGAATAGCAGTTCCTCACTATTAAAGCATAAAACAATACAAAATGAGAATAAACACAAAAGTGAAAAGGGATGAGACATAGTCTTCCGAGTGGAGCTTCAGGCAATCTGGAAACCAAGTAGCATAGCAACAAGAATCAAAGCTCAAGATTTTCTATAGGGAAGAACTCAAATGCTACTCATTTATTTCAGTCTTGAGGCTCCTACACATAATATATTAGACCAGAAAAAAATGTGTGATTGGCATGTGATTTTGCAGGAAAAAAATGCACACTGTATTCCATCCAGGAAGACAGTCAATTCTAAATGCTCATACACTGAAGTTCAGCAGCAAACAGGAACAGAAACAAGAAACTCTGGGAAGGGTAGATGAAATTTTACATAGGCTATTTTATTTAACCTATCTGGTAGTTTCAAAGATTCGGTAATTTTAAAATAGTTGACTAGATTACCGAATATTGGAAGGTTTTCAGGGTGCTTACTTGAAGCTAGATGCAGAAAAAGGGTAGTTTGAAAATACCTCCTCTAAGCCCTTCTATTGAATAGAACACATAACAAAAGCTCCTTCTTTATAGATAATGGGTGTATTAGTATAATAGACAGTTTTAGAAGGCACTTGCTTTGGAGCCCCTGGGTGGCTCAGTGGGTTGAGCATCCAACTCTTGATTTCAACCCAGGTCATGGTCTCAGAGTCATGAGATCAGCCCTATGTTGGCCTCCATGCTCAGTGGGGAGTCTGCTGGAGATTGTCTCTCTTCCTCTCCCTCTGCTTCTCCCCGAGCTCATTCGAGCTCACTCTCTCTCTCAAATAAGTAAATAAATCTTAAAAAAAAAAAAAGAAGACATTTGTTTTGTTTTGTTTTGCTTCCCTATGTAGATTGTAGTTGAAATTAGATCAGAAGACATGTCTTTTGCAAAGCAGTCTTCCATAATATGGAAATTTCTTACTTATACCAGGCTTTCTTTTAAGAGATTTTTAAGATAAGTTTTTTTTTAAGCACAGTTATGAGACAAGTTGAGTCAGCTTGAAGGGTAGGCGCCTTGCAGACATCATCCATTATATTCTTCCACTATCTACCAATCAGCCAGAATTCTGAGGAAGTTCTATTTCACTGAGAAAGGAAAAATACAAAATGTTCATCGAGCTCATAAGGGTTAATGATAGAGCCCTGCTTTCAAAAGTTCAGTGATCCTGCATCCCTTGTCATCACTTTTTTTAGAGGTAGAAAAAAAGTACAGTCTGCTAGGATGTATTGTCTATAACCATCTAGACACAGACTTCATGCTGGGCTGTGTTTTGCTTATATGAATAGAATGCTTGGCTTTTCTTTATTTCTTGGATAAGTCTTACAGTGGGGTCAAAAGACACAAAAAGAAATGAGCAGGGAAGTAGAAAAAGAAAGAGCATATTCCACATTCAAATGGAGGACTGGGAATAGAGAACTCTCACCTTTTATTGTATTGTGCTCTTGAAAATTATTTGAATCAGTAGAAAGTACTGAATCAGTGAAAAATAGGTTCCCCCACCCCAACCCCCACTTCGAGACTATAGTTACCCACTTTCCTTCATAGGCTGGCAGAACAAAATGCTGACCAAGATTATAAATGGATCTACAGAAACTGATGAATCAGGCCCTGAGACTAAAAAATGAGTAGATCTAGCTAGCAAAAAGTAAAATAGAGGTGATTTTCAAGCATCAAGTGTTCCAAGTTGAAAGGCATTCAGGTTCACTGATGTTTGCTCTCAAATTGTAAACTTTGACAGGTAGTTAAAAGCCCATCCTGGAAAGTGTTCCAATGGGTCACCACCGTGATTCTTAATGCTCACAGCCTGAACCTGCTAATGACCCACAGCTCACTTCAGTTAAATGTTAAATGTTTAGCCACTTTCATCTGTGAATACAGAACCTGCTTTTTCATCAGCTCCGTAAGAAATGAGACAGCCGTATACAGATAAGCAGTTGCCAAACTGTTATTAATTTGTATGAACAATAAGCCAAGTATATCATCTGACTCACTTTAGGTCATGTTTGTAATGATTTTCATTCATTAATTCTCTGTGTTTCTTGAGTAACATCCATGTGTCCAGCACTCTTCCAAGGGCTGGAATTATGGTCATAAACATGCAGATCAAGTTCTCTTATGGAGCTTTCCTTCTATTTCAAGGGTAGGAGATGGCAGGAGATGGGGGAAAGACAAATCAGTAAAATGGCGGACAGTGATAAATGTTCTGTGTTTAATTAACTTAAGGTGCTCTGAAGTTCAATGACTGGTAGTGACCCTGGACTGAGATCAGAGAAGGCCACTCTGAGATATGATATTAAATATGAGTCTTAAATTACAGATGTCAGGCTTCTGCAGATCTTAGAGGACAGTGTTCTAGTTATAGAAAGTAGCAAGTGCAAAGGCCCTGAGGCCTGAGGTTGGGCATAGTAGGGGAATGGCAACAAATAACTTTTCAGGGATTTTGGAGTATAGGAGATGAGTGGGTGAGGGACAGGGAATGAGATCAAAGATGGGCCAGGATAAGGAGTTTATATTTTGTTTTAAATGTAGTAAAAAGCTGTTGGAGACTTTAAATATGAGTGTACCATAATCTAATGTATGTTTTAAAGAGATTATTCTGGTTGTTCGATGGAGGATTCATTGGAGGGGGCAAATGTAAAATCAAAAGGATGAGTTTGGAAACCACTGCTAAACGAGGCAAGAGATGATAATGGCTCAGGCTAAGGAGAAGAAGGAGAGATAGAGGAGGATTCTGGGACTATTTGGAATTAGATGTTATAGGATATGTTGATGGATTAGGAGTGGGGGTGGGAAGACAGTGAGGGAAGGAGAGGAAACTCTCCCAACTATGTGACCTGAGGAGCTGGGTTGGTAGCCGTGGTATTTACCCAGATGACAAGACCGGCAGAAGAGCTGGTCGGGGGGAAAGATAGGAGTTGTGTTTTGACTGGGCCAAATGGAGCTGCCCATGCGCCTGGTGTTCTGGGAGACAGGAACGAGAATGGAGTGCAGGGCGCCATCAGTAGTTACATGGTACTTGAAGCCATCTGACTGGATGCAATTAGAGAGAGAATGAAGCCCTGGAACCCTCGGACATCTGGAGGTCAAATAGAGGAGAAAGAGACAAGAACACTGAGAATGAATAGCCAGTGAAGCAGAAAGAAAATCGGGAGATTTCATTAAAAAAAAAAATCAGAGTTTTGCTTAGCAGGGGATCTGACTGATCCTTCCCTCCCCTTAGCTGTACGGGGGTAGGGGGTGGAGGGGGCAAAAGAAAACTCCAGAGTAAATGTAAGTAAATGTTTCCTGGTCATGCTAATGATGTGAATGAGCTTAACCTCACAAACAATGTCTTTATTTGTTCCTCATGGATGACTTCTGGAAGAAGGGAGAGGAAGCAGAGACATTAGGAAACAGGCTTCAGGTACAACCAAGATATAAAGAGTATGGACATCTGCACAGGATGAAATCTCACACCCACATTCACCAGGCAAACCTGTTGGCAATAAAAGGAAAACAGAGAGAAATATGTGAGTAGTGGGAGACTTTAACTCTCCTCTCTCAGCTTATGATGGATCAAGTTTTGGCTTTTGAAGTCTGAAAGGATTGGGATAAAGTCTCTTACTACTTTTTTCTTTTTCTAACTTTTCAGGCCTGCTTTGTGTAAGATCAGAGCAAAATGGTCTGAACATGGTTCCAACACACAGTTTAAGTTCTCCATGTGCTGAAGGCCAAACTTTCTATAGCTACAGAGAAGCGGCGTTGGCTAAGGTGCCTTTACCTCAGTAGGTGACAGTGAGCACATATATAGGTATCCCCTCTGTGCACAGCACAGCCAGACTCGTGCACATATATGTGCACACCAACCAGACTCGCCTCCCTCCTGGTCCCTACGCCTCATTAAGACAAAATATAACCAAACGCCTTTCAAAACAGCACCCTCCTGAACTTACTCTCAATCCCTACACCAGGTCCTGGCTGCAGACTCGTTTGTGCTGATAACCACGCAAAGGAAGAGATGAATCCTGCCATTGAAAATAAAAGATTGAAGTTGAAACATCTTCTTTTTGCTAGTCCTTGCTTAGTCTTTAACCAAAGAGCAACCATACCCATTTTTAAAAATGAAGTTAGTGAAAAGGAAATCTGAATAGGGATTTCTATTTCCTTTCACATTTCTAAGGAGTCCTCTATTCTGGTTTCTACTGTTTGGGTTGGAAAATTCGTGATGGGGCTGAAATGATCTGCTTTCTACAGGGATGCGAAATAGAAGTGCCCTGGGAAAGGAAACAATGACAAAAGCACTTTGCAGAAAGGATTCAGGGGCCATATGTGACCAGACACTATGCCTCATGTGATCAGCGGCCATGTTTTTTGCTTATTATTGTATGTGGAATGTCTGGCAAACAGGAGACGCCCTGGAGATGAAATGTAGGCTGCCCTGTGATTGTCTGCAATGGAGGCCAGAGACACACTTTCTGAGAGATACCTCTTCTCTTTCAGCAGCAAGTAACAAAAAGGATGTGTATTTTTCTCAGGTGCTTTTTAAAAATAACACCAACTCTCCTTTGTGAAAGGAAGGGAATATGAGTGACCAAGGGTTCAAATCATGAAGACCACAGGTCAGAACACATTGCTGAACTTGTGTGAAACAGAAGGGTAAAAAATACATCGCTTTTCACTCACAGAATTTGCTTTTGTGGAGAAGCAATTCTGTTGATTAGACTTGGGAAATAACTCTAAAATCACATAACACAGCTCTGCAAAGAAAAGATAGTTTGAAACAATTCTCCCTCCAAGGACTGCATCCAGTAAAACAATTAGTAAGGATCAAGGGACATTAGTCCTAAGTAGATTTCGATATTCAGCTGTGATGTGATCTTTCAAGAGGTTTAAAGAAATACGTTGTCATCTGGCTGATTAGGTTCCTCAGCTGTGATTACCGGTCTCATTTGATTATTAACCTAATGGCTAGCTACATCAAGGAAAGCTATTCACTGATTGCTTCTTGATTTTTAAAAAATATTTTGACTGGTTAATGCAATATCTTTTATTTACCTTGTGTCTTGAGCAGTGTCTGCCAGATTGTTGTTTTGATTAAACTTGGAAATGTAATTTGTTAGTAAAACCATTGAAAATTAGTGGTATGTTATTATTTACGGGTCAAAATGGGCTGTGACGAAATTCACAGAACTCAGAAAAATGGATCATCAACACGGAGTTGATTCCATGGGGGGTAATTTGGATTTACTCTATTGTAGTTGAATTTCAGAGATAGAGAGGCTCCAGATAGAGTAACAGTCCTTTACTTTAAAGCTATAAAAACAGTGACTTCATGTTGAATGTGCATTTATTTGGTAGGCTTTATTCTCGTTGTGTTTCATAAGGTACCTTATTTCATGTCTACTGTAAATCCAATGGAAAAACTGAGATACATCAAGGCAAGTGATTTGCCTACAGTCAATCTCATGTCTAGTTAAGTTACATCAGGGCCAGAATTTATTTTTCTGCTTTCTTAGTGTGATAGTGTTCTTTCTGCTTCTGAAAGCAGTGCCAATTGCATTCTTTCTCAAATGGAAACCTACTGAGATCCTGGTAATTTTTTTTTTTTTTTAAAGGAGTTTGGATCAAGAAAATCTTCAAAGGGGAGATTTCTTTCATATGAAAATATTTTCAGGGAAAAATAGATCCAAGTACTAAATAATTTTTGGTTAACAAAGTAGATGGAAAATGAAGCTATATTAAGTTATCCTATAATAGCATAAAAATCAACATTTTGATGGGAAGTTGCTCATTATTCGCTCTGTGTTCCCTCCTATAGTTTTAGCCCCAAACAGTCACTTAGGGACCAACCCAGGCTGAGTGCTAGTGTGTACCTGCCTCAGTCATGGCTGAACCATCAGGAGAGGAATAGGAAGGAAGAGGGGGACTTGGAGTCCATGTTCTGCATCAAGGCCCATCCTTTCCCTAACTGAGATTGAGACTGAGGAGCTTGACATGTTTAATTTCTCTTATATTTGGTTTCTTCTCTCTAACATAAGGAATTTCTCTCTAACATAGGGCTATAGTGAAGATCAAATGAAATAACATAAAAAAAAAAAAAACCCAGAAGGCCATATATTAGTGGTTTTCAACCCTATCAGACCCATTCTCTCTTTTTTTTTTAAGAGAGGGAGAGAGGTGGGGGGAGGAGGAGCAGAGGAAGAAAGAGAATCATTAGCAGGCTCCATGCCTAGCATGGAGCCCAATTTGGGGCTTGATCTCACAGCCCTGAGATCATGATCTGAGCCAAAATCAAGAGTTGGATGCTTAACCGACTGAGCCACTCAGGCGCCTCCCAACATCTCCTTTTTATAATAGTTTATAAAGTACCTTAACTGTCTCAAAACGAGATTCATAGATGCTATACTTTACCTACAAAGATGCCTTCTTAAATAATCAAAATAATGCCTGATACATAAAAGAGAAAGAGGAAAATGATCCATAAAGAAATAACAGTATACAGATTCATAGGGCTTCTACAATTCTATGATCCAAATGACTCAGAAATTCAAAATCTTTTTGTAACTCGTTTGACAACAAAACCTGACAGAAAAACACAAGAAGCTGATATGGTCTTTATTTTTCCCAATGAATGTGAATGGCCCAGAAGTTTTTCTGAAAATAATACTAATACTAATACTAATACTAATACTAATACTAATACTACTAATAATAAATGTTTTCAATTAGGGATGTTCTCCTGACTTCCACTAATGATGTTCCATAATATACATAATATAAGAACCAGATTACCTTTAAAAAATATATTGAAACACATCTAGTCCCACGAGTTTTAGAGAAGGAATGTAAACTTGTTATAATTACTAACACTTTTATTATGCTTACTGTATACCCAGCATTGTTCTAAGCTCTCAAACCTTTCTAATATTGATGAGATAAATATTAGTATTATTCCTGTTTAACAGATAAGGAAAATGAGACACAGAGAGGCTAACTGACTTGCCTAAAGTTACACAGCAAGTATGTGGTAAGAGTGGATGTCAGGAGAAGATAGATAGTCTACACCCATGCTTTTACCCCTATACTGTACTGTATCTCAATAGGCACCTGATTGGGCATGATTATTCGAGAAGCCATAGAGAAATAGTCAGATGTCTGCACCTCTTCTTGAAAGACATACATTCTTGCATTGTATTGGTGATTTAAATTGCATAAACTATTAGCGTGATAGGATTCTCTGAAATTGTAAAAAATGCAAGTTTCTAAGCCAAATAAAATATACATTTCATTTGATTTACTTGGTGATTGCATGCCTAAAAAATTTTTGTATATATTAAACCATTAAAAATTTTATATAAAACACTATCAAAATACCATCAATTTACTTCAGAGAAATGGAACAAATAATCCTAAAATTTATATGGAACCAGAAAAGGCCATGAATAGCCAGAGGAATGTTGAAAAAGAAAACCAAAGTCGGCAGCATCACCATTCTTGACTTCAAACTCTATTACAAAGCTATAATAATTAAGACAGTCTGGTACTGGCACAAAAACAGACACATAGATCAATGGAACAGAATAGAGAGCCCAGAAATGGACCCCCAACTCTATGGTCAACTGA
>CM053604.1:146737433-146844535 GCA_028646535.1 Procyon lotor
ATGGATGGAACTGGAGGGTATTATGCTAAGCGAAATAAGTCAGTCAGAGAAAGACAATTATCACATGATCTCTCTGATATGAAGAATTTGAGAGACAGGGCAGGGGGGTCAGGGGTGTGAAGGAGAGAAATAAAACAAGATGGGATGGGGAAGGAGACAAACCATAAGAGACTCCTAAACTCACAAAATGAACTAAGGGTGGCTGGGGGGTAGGGGGGTAGGGATAGGGTGGCTGGGTTATGAACATTGGGGAGGGTATATGCTATGGTAAGTGCTCTGAAATGTGTAAGCTTGACGATTCACAGACACACACCCTGAGACAAATAATGCATTATATGTTAATAATAAAAAAATTAATAAAAAATTTTATATAAAACAGAGTTGGATGACGTGAATGATTGTTGGTTTTTCACCTATGTGAGTGTCTGCTGGACCTCAAGTATAGATGGGTGGGGGGCAGATGTCCTTCACTGAGCAGTAGCTGTCTTACTGTAAAGAAGACATCCAAATGGCCAACAGACACATGAAAAAGTGCTCAACATCACTTGGCCAACAGACACATGAAAAAGTGCTCAACCTTGCCCTTGCCCATCGAATGCTATAGTCCTCCAATACTTGCCAACAAAATGAACTTCCAAATTGCCAAAAGCTCCCTAGGCAGTAGATGCTCCCCTACGGAGAACTATTGCTGTAAATGGTAAACCACCTTATAAATACCAGTCATGGTTCTAGCACTCATATCAATCAAACCATTCCTGGGTCAGTTCAAATGTACTAGTGGGGCTTTCAAAATTTCAACTCCATAATACTATAAGGAAAAACACAAACAAACTTGATCGTGTAGATTTTATTATCCTCTATCTGGGTGAGTTTCAGAATTTTATTTTTAATCTTTGTTGTACGTTGTTTTCTAAAAGAGTCTGCTCTTCTGACAAAAAGTACTATCAATGAAATGCACCACATTTTGAGTCTGTCAAGAAAGAAACCCCAAATCAAAAATAATTCCCATTACTTGTGGCAGTCTAGTTTTCAATGTGTAGGGCGAAGGTGGAATGGAGGGAGGAAGGGAGGGAGGGAGGGTGGGAGGGAAGGGAAGGGAGATGTCTAAGAACAAGAACAAGAACAAGGTATTCTTTTGTTTAATTTTATGAGTTCTCTGTGCATTATTTCCCTTCTCTTTACTTCTTAAAATCAAATTCTTCCTTAAAGACTGTGCAAACAGTACTTTCTCAGAACTGTCTTTATCTTGACCATGACACCTACCAGAATTAATCTTTCTCTCTTTTTTGTGCTTCCATGGTACTCCTTTTAAGATCTATGGTGTCAAATGTGTCACATTTGCTATCTGTCACAAATCTTTGTTGATATTACAGTCTTCCCTCTTCTGTAAATATCTTCAATTAAAACATGTCTTATTCATTTCTTCATCCATTTCACATCACCTTCCAATAAGTGTTGGAAAGTAAAAAGAGAAGAGAGAAATGGGTATTTGTGTATAGGAGGTTTGGTGGGGCAGTGTTCTTTTGGACTGAGATAGCACGGGGTGGGAGGCAAAATAGTTAACTTCCTGATGGGAAACTACAAAGAATTTATTTTTCATTGTCTTAGTCAATAAACTGGGCAAAAAAGTGAATTATTCTTAAAGGATGATACCACACAATATACATAAATAAATACATATTTGAGAAGTCTCCCAAGAGGACTTGTCTAGGTTTCTGCCATGGCGACCGTCTGAGGGTTTAACCAAGATACTCTTTAGTCTTGTCAGCATAAATGAAATAGGCAAGTCAGGGAATGTGGCAAACGGGCCTTGGGACGAGGTCTGCCTCTTCTGCTAATCTCATTCACTACTACTGAAATTTAGACAAACCAAGAAACACCGCACCTAAGCTAACCTAATGGTCACTTACAAGGAAATGTTACCTTTCTATTCAACTAACGCGTAGTTAACACCTGGGCTGTCTCTGAGACAATTGTTGAGGCATGGCGGCATTCTTTATGAATCAGGAATTAAGCACTTCCCCAAGCCATTGACTACATAGGCTATTTTTCTTGGAGCAAATTAAAGTTCGCCAAGCCCAGCGAGGAAAACCCTGAGGTGGATCCCATCCAGTGTTTGTTTTGAAGGCCAGCACGAGCTTGTAGCACACTCCGTGGTGCGGGGAGGGGGGAGAGGCCGGCTCTGCCCCAGCCACAGCTGACGGCTGACCGAGAGAGGGGAGCAAGGGTCCAGCTGGAGCCTCCCAGCTCTAGACTGAGCCTCATTTCTTCCGTTATTATAAATGTTTTAGGTTGGTGTTATTTGTTTCGGGAGTTGAATATCAACAACAATGTTTGAAATGACAAATAATTGCTAGGGGAGAACCATGTGTTGCCTAAAATTTAACCAAACATTTTATCACAGAAAAGCCTTGTGAACCATATGGTCCTGCCCACCTCCTGAAGGACATTTATAGTTCTCTCTTTCCTATAAACAGTTTAAAGTAACCATGATAAACATTCTGGAGAAAAGCTAAACTTGCATTTGCTACTCCCCTGTTGATTATTTGCAATAATAAGAAAATGTTTATGCACACAGAGGCGAAGTTTACATGAGAGGCCCTAATGCATACACCCCCTTGTGCGGTGATTTACTGCTCATTTATGTTGAGACCGAGAAATAGTGAACACAGTTTTCTGCACTGACACAACAGTTCAATAGCTCCTGTGTCCTAATCTTCAATAGTTCATCAGTATGACATTAATTTCAAACAGAACATAAGGAGAAAGACATGTGTCACCTCAATTTTTTTTTCTTTCAATGTGACCAAAGTATGTTTTCAAAGGAAAAAGTATGATGAAACTTATCTTTCCAGAAGCATTCCAGATTTTCAAGGAGAGACCTAGAACCTCAGAAAATTCCTCAAAGTCATGGCGAGGTGGAACTGACCTGCGGGTACAGAATCTGGTTCCTAATGCCTTAAAATACACCCACGCACACATCCATACACAAATTAACACAATTTTGTTAACATTTCTTAGAAGTTTCTACTTAATAAGAATAGATATTAATGCAGAGTGGTATTCTGAAACAAAAAAATGTAGCTAATATCTTATGTAGAATATCTTATATACCACTTTCCCCATTTTCCCTTGCCATGGAGCTGTGTATTGGGATAAATGTCTTATGAAAGGGAAATTAGCAGGAACTAGTAGCTCAAAGTTATTAAATATTGTATCAGAGAAAACACGATTACTTCTTATTTTCAAATGGTTCACACAGCCTAAGAAGCCTATCAGACATGGAGCAGACATGTGGCATGTCCTTGGACTCACAGTAGAACTTTACATATGGGAAGATCATCATCTCTATTTCTGTTCTTCCACTGGATCTATCTTTCGAAACATGTAAATGGTTCACAAATGAAATTAAAGCTTCTCAGTGTGGCACACAAAGATTTCTACAATACAGCCCAATGCATGCTTCTAAGATCAGCCGTTCCCATTTCCTCTAGCTTATGCACGCTACGTTCTAGAAGCTCTGCATTCTTAATCATTTCTTGGAGAATCCTTCTCAAGATAGAAAGAATGCCTATCTTTATTCATACTGCTCTCTATTGTGGAATGCCCTCTGCCTTTCCTATTTCATGAAATGTTGTCATTCAAGTTCTAATTCGAATACCATGTCTTCTGTGAATACTTCCCCATCTTAAAGTTCAAAACAGCCCTTCTTTGGTTCGTAGCATAATTTGATACATTTCCATTGTAGCACCAAAAATGGCCCACTTTTTATTTATGGTCCATTCCACCTGTATCTTATCTCCAAGTAGATTTAGAGCTTATTGAAGGCAAACATTGTCTTGTTACCACTGCAGTACATGCTCAATTAAATGTTTACTTTCAGAATAAAATTGACCAGGAAAAAGTCCCTTTGATAGATGAACACCCAAACTTCTAATTCCCCAAATGAGCAAAATGAAACAAAACAAAACACAAAACAAATAATACAACTGAACTTTAAGGATAGAAAAAAAAAATCCCAATGACCCTGATCCAGAGCTAAACATTCAGTGAAATAAAACTGGAGAGTCATTGAGGGTCCAGAAGCAAAGAATTGCCATAAATAACCCAATGTGATCTCTGCTTTTATGGGCCCAGAACAGCGGGGATCCCTAGTTTCCTAATTCAATTGCCAGAGACACGAAGTCTTCTTTGAGGCACAAAGAACCACTGGATGGGGCATGAGAGTGATAAAGGCAGCTCTTGAAGAGAGAGGGAAGATTCTCTTCCCCCAGGAAAAAAGGACCCTCCTTGCTCCTGTACAGGGAAGGAGGGCCCCTTCCTTTTTCACCACACTTTTCTGCCACAGGACAACTGCAGGAAGCAGTTTGCTCAGGTTTCTGGGTAAAAATGAGTAGAGCCCATGGTACAGTTGCTAAAGCAGAAGGAAGAGTAGCAAGGGCTAGGCCAAAAAAAAGGGGGGGGGGCGTGTACTCAAGCAAGGAAGCAGATGGCTCAGATGGTGAGGTATAAAGGGAGAATTAGACAAGAGATTTCTGCTGCAAGTCAAACAAGTTCAAACATCCACTCCTCTGTTATTCCCCACAATGTTCTACCTTGGGGACATTTGAGAAAAGTATAATTATCATAACGTCAAGCAATGGAACAGTACTAAGAGATGACATTGAAAGGCCGAAGAAGATCTGTGTATTCCTTCAGGCTTCTAAAAATGTCAGCCAGTTTTGTGCAAAAGTAGTTAGGGGCAACCCCCAGGGACAGTTTTCCAATTTTTCTCCAGATGGTTCTGGGAGGCCTCTTCTCTTTTTCACCAGTGAACCTACTTCTCTTCATTTCCAGTCCCACATGGGCATTCAGATGGGCAGACAAAACCAGGGCCAGCGGCTGACTCTCACCCTGATCTCTTTCCTAAAATGCTCCTCACTTTGCTGACACACAGACCAAGACAAAGATGTGAGGCAGTTCTCTATGCTTTTCATTTGATATTCATTGAGTTCTGCCCTTAATTAATTCTATTAATTAGCGCTCACAAGCTTGTGGTCAAAATTTAAAGGAGATGAAAGCCATGAACTAATGCAGCAAATGTTCACCCCACACTAGGTGTTCAACAAGATCCTTCCATTTCTGCTTAGGCACACAGAAGTGGACATGTCCTCCCTCTGCTCTCTCGAGGTCACCTGCCCATCACACAGCCAGATTTCTCAGAGACATTATCCTATCTCAAATTCAATCACAGTTCAATTACTTTGGCTCCAATGATCTCTTCTTCTGGCAGCCCATTTCCACCCTAGAACTTTATATGCCAGCTGTTCCCAGCTGCCTCCCCTTCCCCAGCACGTTGTGCTCCGTCACGCCCCCACCATGCGGTCGCACAGGTGGTTTCTTCCCGAAGTACTGCCTCCCCCTCCCCTCTTTCATGGGGCATATTCCTCCTCATGCTCGAAGTCTTAGCTGAAACAGCTTTACTCTATGACACCAACAGATCTAAATATGTATTGCCACAACATAGTTCCACTCTTTGCTTCTATGTCTTTCCTGTTGGACTGTGAATTC
Source organism: Procyon lotor (assembly GCA_028646535.1). Classification (NCBI taxonomy): domain Eukaryota; kingdom Metazoa; phylum Chordata; class Mammalia; order Carnivora; family Procyonidae; genus Procyon; species Procyon lotor. The sequence goes on from CM053604.1 coordinate 146,742,984, forward strand.
CAGCATATCTTGCTCATCTTTGATGGTGCCTAGTACATTGCCTGGCACCTAGCAGGTGCTCAATGAATAAATGGATGAGTACATTTTTCTGTGCTGGGGTCCAACAAAGTATGCCATCTATGACTATATTGTTTTTATATCTGAAAGCTTTGACTGAAAAAAAAAAAAAACACCTGAGTATCAGGAATTTTGGAATTAACTTTGGCTGTTGTTTTTTTTGGTTAGAGACACAACCAAAGCCCCCATGGAGCTCTTTGCATCTTAGTTCTAGCAACAACTGATTGCACTTTGCACAATTTTAAACACCACTTTCCTGAATACTCCTCTTTCAACATGTTATTCAGCGTCCCACCTCCCAATGTTTCTCACATCCTTCCTAAACACACATACTATTCTGAAGAATCTCCCAAGATAACTCAATGTGCTGATGACCTTCAAGATGAAGCCAGCGTAAACAGTGAGCAGTGTTTGAGAGAACATGTTCTAGTGTCAGCGTAGGCTGGAGGTGGAGGGGTAGCGATCGGACAGAAGAGAACTTTGGGGAGGGTTGGCGGTTTGGAGGAAAATCTACAGTAAAAGCTATAACACCCTTCCCCCCTCCTTGTTTACAAAGAAAAAGAAAATAACTAATTGACGTAGGATGTGGGTGAGCTTGGTTTTCATCTCAATCCTGTTTTGCCTCATCTTGTGGTTGCCTTAGGAGCACATCAGAGCCAACCATTTCCAGTGCCTTAGAGGGTAAAAGGAAATAAAACAAAACAACGTGGAGGCTTTGGATATTCCTCTCAGACCCAGGCCAGCTAAAAGAGCAATTCCAACTCCCTGAAGCTACTATTATGTAAAAATTATGAAAGTGTCAAATGCAAGATCTTGTGAGATTACGCTCATTGAAGCCCTGGATATTTTATTCCTATTGATTTAAGTAAAGAACCTGGTTAAAAATTCTCTTGAAAGCAAAATGTCAAGCAAGTGGCATTAAGCACCGATCAATGGCAAAATAAGTCTCCAATAGAAAATTTTCCAATTCTCTTGGTGGTTTATGTGTCTGAAGTTTTTGGTTCAGGTGTGCACATCAACATCACTTGCTGATAAAAATAAATTTATTTCCTTAGCCTAGACCTAGGTAAGAGTGCTGTGACTAAATGGAGCAAAGATTGAACAATTGCTTTTATGGGGTTAGATAAAACAGTTTTGTTTTTGCATGCTAAAATATGGCGGAGACTCAAACTGAAGAGAACATACGTAACTAAGCTCTGGAAAGCCTGCGTATTGAAATTTTGAATTATAATGTTCTGCTGAAGTTAATGATTACCTACAAAAATTTCAACCCCTGAGATTTACATTTTGTAAAAAGTCCTCACAGAGATTAATGGCAAGAAAGCCCGCCTGCCTTTTTTTAAACATGCGATCCATTTTAAACTGATCTTAAACTTTACTTTTTCAGTTCCCTTTTGGTGAAAATTGCAACTAGCTAAGAGAATATGAGAGAATCAAAGATAAGATAGATGTATATCTCAGTATTCTTGTACACTGATGTCCCAAGATCATCTTTTTATAGCCACATATGGTGTAAATGCTTCCCCACTGTGATTAGCCTTGGGTGATTTTATGAGTGCAGGAGGCATGTGTCTGAGAATTTGATCATACCACCTTCCAAAAGGTAAGAAAGGGCCCCATTCTTTGGCTGCAGTCATTTTTCTGGGCTTCTTGGACTTTGGTGCTTCTATTGGGAAGGAGATGGATAAAGCAACCTTATTATGAGTCTTTTTTCATTTACTGAGAACTGTGTGTATGAATTAAGAAACTCTTACCAATTTCTGCCCCGTGACTATCTTATGGTACAGAACAGGTACGTCATGTCTGACCATCCCTCCCAACTCCACCTGGTCAGTTGGAGATGTCGGGAATGGAAATGAGAAACCTCCCAAGCCCTTTATTCATTTCTCTTCTCCGGTGCTTTAGGAAACTAAGAAGAGATATTAATGAAATAGGCAGGAGGATGAGCTCAAAGTTTGATTGATATTGCTGCTGCCAACATCCGTCCCTCTTTTGCCTACAAGAAGAACAACCTTCCTATAAACTGCTTTCATTCCCATGTGATGGTCCTTCCTGTTCTGTGAACACCCCAAAGCATAGTGGAAAAGGAAACCAGTCAGTCAGCTGTTTGGTCAGGAAAAGAAAGAATATGTTCTAATGCAAGGCTGCAGTGGAATGGAATGCTATTTTGGATCTGACTCAGTATCTGTTAATTTTGATTTCAAGGTTTTCCCTGAAACAAACAATTCCCTATGGTCTCAATAAAACCGTTAATACTGAATAATAATCTGTTAATACTGAAATAAATAAACAGAGACTTGCTTCAGAATTCAACAGATTAGTCTATTTGAGATCTGCCTTCCCTTCTAGTGCCTAGTGTGGGGATATGGCCATAAAATAACATATTTGCCTTGGTGACTATATGGCAAGGGAACTGCCTGTACCGAGACAGTCTTCCCGAAGAACATACTTACTGAAGCCTTTCTTCAAATAGAACAAAGCCGCATGTCTGCGGTGTTTAGTAATCCTCAGGTACTTGGAGCCAAATTTTAAGCAATTAGGAATCTATACGAATCATTTTGATGAATCTTGGGATGGTTCGTAATAGCCAGCAAAGCCTTCCCTAACTGATCTTAATAGATAATAACCTGGGATGTCACAGCAACAAAAAAGAAGCCAGACTGTTGTGTTGTGAATGAATTAACAAAAGACAGGACAAGAGTCAGTTGTGGAGTATTACGGTTGCCAATCTTTTTGGATGTTCATTTTGAATCATGGCTAATATTGAGGCCTTGAATTGCACCTTCAGAACACACGTGTCACCCAGAAGGTGAAATAGACAGAGCGAGGTTGTAGAAAAAAGCAAATCGGGTGGTTCAATAATCTTGAGAAACAAAGAAATGTATCAGCAGGACCGTTAGGGGAAATATATTTGCAAACCGGGCGCATGGACAAATAGTGGGCCTACCATGAGCCACCCTCATTTTTTGGTCCTTAGGTGGTGATCCAAGTTGTTACTGCCTTTCAAGAAACATCCAGGGATGACTACCTCCTTCCCCCAGTTCTCTTTGACTTACCACTCTTGTAGTGGCAACGGCTAGGAAGTTGTTTGGTCTTACCCCAGGAATCAATTCGACTTTCATTTAAAGCTACCAGGCATCTTTGAGGTGACTGAGTCCCACATTTTACTTTAAGGGTGAGGTGGCCAAGGCCCCAGAGGTGCACAATGATTTCTTCAAAGTGGGCTTGTTTGCTGAATATGCTCTTTCTAATTGCTGGATTTGCACTAGTCAGTAGCATCTCTTCTACTTTTGACAAAACAGTCAGATGTCCAAGGAAAGAATGATGTTCCTCATCATGGCATGGGGTTACAGATAGAAAATATGATGAATGTACATGTGATTACCAAAATATGAGTTCATCCTTTGGAAAAAGGCCTGAGCCATGTCAATGCATTAGTAAGTCAGCTAGTTTAATGATTTGGCCAATGCTACCTTGTTTCTTTAACAAAATGAAAGAAGAAGAAGGAGGAGGAGAAGGAGGAGGAGGAGGAGGAGAGGAGGATGAAGAAGAAGAAAAAGAAGAAGAAGAAGAAGAAGAAGAAGAAGAAGAAGAAGGAAATGTGTTTCATTTATTCAAAATTTCTTACAATAATTCACATATGGGAAAACAAAAGGAAATTGAATTGTGTATCTCATTTAACCTCCAGACAGTATCAAAATACTGTGCCATTGATGTTAGTCCAAGACAGGAATGCACAAGAGAATCCATAATGTCAAAAATCACTAGAATAGTCTATAGCGCCATATATTTTTTTTCCCTCACTGCAAATTTAGAACACTTCCTATTGAATGACATTCTGGAAAAGCATGATTGTCTAGCGAATGCAAGACAGGGTTTATGTAAACAATAACTAATCGTACTTATTCCTGCCTAGGAAAGTTTGGTAAATAATACGCAAATTGCTAGTATCTACTGCAGAAGAATGTGTATCAGCCCACGAAGCAATCTAGAATCCTTACTAGGAGTTTGTGTTCAGAGCCATCGTGGTATAAAATAGGAAGCTTTGGAATATCTGTCTCTCCCTTCTTTACTCAGACATCTGTCACCATTGTTTGTCTCTGCACTAGCTGCCATTTTCCCCAACTTCCCTCCTTATTTAAGTTCCCAAAGTCTATTTCTTAACCAGGTCAGACCTTGTCACATCTTTTCACATGCCCCAATCCACGTACTCCTCCATCCCGCTGTGCCTTTGTTTCTGCTTCTAGTCCCTTGTCCACTGTCACTGGAGCAAGTACCGAAGATACCTGGGAAAACAGATAGATACGGGAATGCTCTGATAAGAGTTGAGACATGAATTTATAAGGAGAAAGACAAAGGGAAAGCCGTGGCCATTCAGCATAAAGACATACTTATGCTTTCCTGCTTTCTGAGCTACTCACACTTAGTGTTTTCAACACTTCTCCATCAAATAGTTATAATACTTAATGGGATATAAAGGCTCGCTTTTTTCCAAGTTTGGAATCTACCACCTGCCTCTATTAGATGAGTTCAAGTTTACCTTGGCAGCACTCTGAAAGGAGAGTTGATTCAATGGAGCCTGTTTTTAATGGCATGTCCTCAATAAATCAATTTCTAATTTATTTTTCTTTGTCAGTGTACACTACTTTTGGTACACAGGGAAATAAGCCTTTTGGCCCAATCATAAGCTTTATGATGTACTGTCAAAAAAGGATTTTGAAATTTTTCCAAAAATTTTTTTAAAAGGTAAAGCAATGGGATTTTGGAATATCTCAGAGGCAACTTGCATTTTGCTGTTAGCCCTTTCCTTCAAGGGACTTCCATTGTTCTGCAGCCCTGAATGAGATGTTTCATCTTTTCCCTGCAGTGGAAATAAGCAACAATAGGATTGCTTTGTGAGACAGAAAATGATGAAGCCCTTTCCAAATGAGGAGGAAGTGCCAAAGAGCCAGAGGGCCGAAGCAGCAGAAAATGGATCTGACTTCCTCTAGCTCATAATGAACGCAATTCTTTGGAGTTTATGCTCAGGTAGAGCTGCTGAAGGAAGACAATCTTTGAATCCTACAAGGGAGGGTGAGGTTTAGTGCGGAGAAGCAGGGGCGGCTCCATCTCTCTCTGAGCTAAGTAACAATTGCATGTTGTGTGGGTGACAGTGAGATGGAACGACAGATCATTTGCCTTCTGCAAACTTTGGGGGTGGCAAAAAGAACTAATACTTCCTTGTGAAACACCATTGGAATCAGGCCGTTTTGATATCAGTTGTGAAAGAAAAACTATCATGTTTTAAACATTGACCTTATACCCAGCTCCGAATTGAGAGCTTTAAATATGTTTTATTTTGAATTCTCATAACAATTCTCTGATACAGTGGAGGCTTTCATGTCTCACTTTTGATGAGAGAATCAGCTATCAGAGTTGAAGGTCATGACCTGGTACGATGTAGTCTAGAACTCAAGGTCTTTGGTGCCTTTTCCGTTATCCTGGGTCTTGGTGCCAATTGTGAACATTAGATTTCTATTTCTGGTTGAAAAGCCAGGTTGACTTCTTGAATGTTCTCTCTCAGAACTCTAAAGTAAAAGCCACTTTCTGAAATCCTTGAGCACCCTTGAAATCAGAGGAATGGTCAAGATATTGGTATCAAGAGGTCAGAGGAAGGTGCGCAAATTCCCAGACTTATAAACTAAATTGACTTACAGAGCCAAGCATGTGTTTCCAGCCACCTGGATGTTTGCTACCACGGAGATGGTACAAACAGCAAGCAGGCACGATGACTGCCAATTCATTTGCATCTGGTTGTGTCATAGAAACCTAGCCTAAAGCGTGTACCAACCAAAACTAACAGAGAAAGTGCCTAATTTTAAATCTAAACTATTTTCTTAATCTCTGAGCATGCGAGCACTAAGACCTTTTCCCTCTATGTACTTGGTGCCAATATGTTAAAATGAAAAACAAAACCATTAAATAATAGAAGAGTGAGGATACTGATGGAAATTTGTCCGAATCTAACGATGATTAATGAGGAACCTTTTCAAAATGTGAGAAGAAAAGGCCTTTTCTTATGAATACACCCTCCCAGGTCACAGTCTGTTTATGAATTTTTGGCTGTTTGAAAAACCTCCATTTCAAATCAGCAGAGCCATGTTCAGGCAAGTCTGAGGACATGGAATATCTTTATATAATCTCACTGAGAGAAATACCCAGCCTTTCCTTTTAATTAATAATGTCCTCTAAAGCAGAGATGGCAGACATCTGGGTAAGCTACTACCTTTCATCCTCTGTCTAAATGGTTCATTGAGTCACCATCCTAATGAGTTTGTGACATCATAGTTCATCACCATGGAAACAACTATGATGACACCTGTTGCCTTACGGCGCTTAGTCATCAATCAATCCTCACTGTTATGCTCAGTCACGTCAAACTCACTTATATCTTCATAAGTTAAAAAATGGCCTCCATGCTAAAGCTGATCATGACCAAAAACAATGATTGTTTTAAAAGCGACCTCGAAAACCTAGAAACAATCATTCGCAAGCCTCCCTCCCCACGTCTTTTATTTTCAGTGGTTAATCTTAATTATTGACCACATGTACATTTACTTTTCACATGTTTATAAACACAGCAGAGGAAAAAGCCTTGAAAATGTAATTTTATAAGCAGTTCTATATAGTGCTCCTCAGTTATCAAGACTTTTTATTAAGTTCTGACGTGTTTTAAAAGCAGCCTCTTATGCCCTAAGAAATAGCATGGGTTGCCAAATAGGGTTCGAGAAGTCAAAGTCGGCTTGTGAGAATAATCTTACTATGTCATGTGGGAGGTTACATACAAGTTCTTGCATTGTATATTTCCAGGTTTCATAGTTAATAGCAAAGGTAAGACCTTATTTCTCCTCTTTGTCATAAGGCAGTAGAGATGATAGAAAACAAGACTATCCAGAACTTCCTGGAAGGAAATGACCAAATAATAATTTAGATGTAATCCAGGAAAATGTAAGAGCCTAAAGCAAATAAGCCACAAATCGAGATTTTTTTATCCTTGTCACTCAGCACAGAGTTGGTGCTCAGCAAATGTTATGGGAAGTGAATTTATAGAAAAATACTTGAGCAAGGAAAGCAGCCAATTTATAATTTAGGATTCTGTTTTCATTATTAGTGTGAAGGTTAAATTTGCATGACCTTAGTGGAGCTGGATCTAAGAATATGTAAGAATGATTTCACATTATCTCAGACAAGCTTTTCTATCTGGAGAATCTAGGTATCTGGTTGCCAAATAGGTATAAAAAGTTATTTTCACAAAAATTAAAGATATTTGCCCTGTGAAAGATCCAGTAAAGAGAATGAAGAGATCAGTTCCACACTGGGAGGAAGGATTTGTAAACCCCATATCTGAGGAATGACTGCTCTCAAGAACCTGTAACAGTTGAAAAAAAAGCAAGTTAGCAAATAGGCAAAAGGCACTGAGATAATTCAGTAAAGAGGATATACAGATGGCGAAGAAGCCCATGAAAAGATGCTTAACCTTAGTTGTCATCAGGGAAATGCAAATTAAATCCAAAATGAGATATCAGTATACACCCACCATAGTGACAAAAGTAAAAAAAAAAAAAAGTGACACCACCAAATTCTGGTGAGGACGCAGAAAACCTGGGTCATTCTCACACTGCTGGTGGGAACCTATAATGGCACACCCATATTGGAATAGATTTGTGGAGTTTCTTAAAAAAAACTAATCTTAACATGCAGCTACCATATGACCCAGTGATTACACTCCCGGGCACTTATCTCAGACAACTGAATGTGTTTTCACACAAAAACCTGTACATGAATATTTATAGCAACTTGGCTTATAATAGCCCCAAACCGGAAATAACTCAAACGTTTTCCAACAGGTGAATGATTAAACAGCCAACCCATGAAGTACTACATGGCAGGAAAAAGGAACAAACTATTGATACACACAACAGCCTGGATAAATCTCCAGAAAATTGTTTTAAGCTTCTCCAAAGAATTATGCTGAATGGAAAGAACCAATATACAAAAGCTGCAGACCGTTTGATTCCAAGTATGTAATATTTGTGCAATGACAAAATAGTCACGGGCGCTAGGGTTTAAGGTGGGAGTGGCAAGGGGAGAAACCAGAGGAGACTCTAAAAGGGCAGCGTGAGAGATTCTTATTGGAACGGAAATGTTCTGTATCTTGACTACACAGATGTGAATATCCTGCTTGTGCTCTTATACAGGAGTTTTGCAACATGTTAACTTTGAGGGAAACCAAGTAAAAGGTACACAGGAGCTCGCTGTAATGTTATAACTGCATGTGAAGCCACTATCTACAAAACACAAGGTTTCATTTAATGTGTCTTAAAGAAAGGTACTATTTATTAGTATATTAGGTTCTGGGTTGCACAAACAACATAATATCTATAAGAGTTAACTACCAAAAGTGTCTACTTTATTTCCTGCCTGAGGTTTATATATTCGGAAAATGTCACTTATGAGGTGTAACAAAGGTATCTAAAGAAATGTGTTTCAATCACATGTTTCCTATTGAAAACAGAGTATTCAAAACTATGACAACAGTAGAAAGAAGTAACGATATTATACTGGAGGATGTGGAGAGTTAAAATTTTGAATTTTAGTTTTTAAAACAATCTTCATTGGTAAGAACCCCCAAATCAAAACTTCATGTTCACAATGTCATGGGAGGGTGTTTTGCAAGCTAGTGATCTTCCTTCTTCTATCCCTAATTTCTGATTTTGTGAAAACCAACCAGATGAAGGGAAGAGTACCGGTGCATATAAAGATGCTTATGTGGGATTCTCAAAAGTTTATTTGCCCATTCAACATAGATTTTTTTTCAGAATCTACTACACAGCGAGGCTCTGTGCCGGGCATGGGGAAGACAAAGCTAAATAGGACCTGGTCCTTCCTGTTAAGGAATTCCACGCGTAAAGGAGGGAGTGCTACTTTCTAATAATAGACTTTAACAATAGCAAGTAATAAACCTAATGACAAAACAAATCACTCAACGGGCCACACAGGAGTGATGCTGAGTTCAGATGAAGACTTGGGGTAGGCTGGGGGAAAAGGAGGGCTTTCCAAGATGAGCTAGGTCATGAACAATGAATAGGTGTCCGCCAGGTTAAAAACAAAGACAATCCAGAGGGAGTTCCAGAAAAGACCTACAGTCTCCATTTAGATGAATTCCAAGTTTGAGTGCACTGAAGAAGTAGGAGATGCCCTGGTACAGTTAAAAAATGGAGCAAAAAGTCTCTCTCATTTATCCCTCCACACGATGAAGGGAGTAGGAGCACACCCATGAACACGGTCCCAAACCTTTTTGCTACATTGCTGGCTACAAAATAAAATGATGGAGTTGTGATGGAGATGTTGGTGATGAGTAGGAAGTAAGGCACAGAAAACTTTTATAAGTGTGTGCGTGTGTGCGTGTGTGTGCGCGCGCAAGTGCACGCTTGTATGCGCACGCACAGGCTCGTGTATGCCATATTTAGTCACGTGATGCCCGGTGTGTGCTCTGTACCATTGAGACTTTTACACAGTGTTTTTCTGTACTCTTAAACACGATAGGTACTAGTATGTCACTGCAATCCCCAATCAAAGAAAAGAAATATATTTTACTAATTTAATGATCTATGATCATTCGCACAATTCTAGTACGTATAACTTCATCTCGATTTAATGATGGCAACCTAATTGACAACAGCTTTACATAAAAAAAGATCCCGGTACAACTTCACCCAGGACTGAAGGTCATCTCAGTGATCAAATTGATGCTGACTTTTGCAATCTGAGATGAAGTAGGAAAGGATAAATCTGAATATAGAAGTTCCCTTATAAATCATCATTTGGGCAAAGCAAAAGATCACTTGATATCTATGAAGCCAACGTAAGCTTCTAATTTTTTTCCAGAGCAAATTATTTGTTGAAAACTTCAGAAATGAAGATTGAGGAATAAAATGAAAAGTACACACACTTAGGGATAGTATAAAGAAAGCTAGGACTTATTCCAGAATTCAAAGGATGAGAAACGATGAGTAAATAAACATTATAAAAAGCAATCTTCATTTTGGCTAATAGAAAGATTTTATTAATAAAAAATATTTTGCTTTAGAAGTAGCGGTATAAATCTATGAAAATAAATAACAGCTGGATATGACTATATTAGGATGTACTGAAATATCCCAAAGGGCTATTGAGGATCATTAAAAAAGAAATATTTATCCATTCCACTGACTTCTAATTCTTTAGAACTTTGAAGTCATTTGATAGTATTTTATATTTTATTAAAAAAATATTGCCAGATAATGTTTTTGTCGAGAAAAGACCTTTTTAGCCACATGGCAAATGTAAAACCCTAAGGTCTGTGGACTATTCACCAGACCCATATATAGAACTAACAACCAAGCGAACAGCACGACTCTGAATAGAGTAGCTCACGGTGCAACAGCAGGAGGGACCTATATGAAGTGTGTGGATTATGCAAAACGATCTTCTCTGACTCTGTCAGGTAACAGAGAACTGCTTGGCCAGTAAACTGGGGCTTCCCAACAGCAATTTCACACAAAAGCACCAACTCATTGACTTGAGCTAATATCGTATTGGTGAACTTTTATTTTCCTGCAGTTTGGCTAAAGGTTGCCTTCAAATACAAGGTTCCCTGGTTACTGGGAAATAAATAAATCTCTTTGAAACACTGTTGTGATGCCTGGATACCTTTGTCCACCCAAACCAATAAGACTCCAGGGTTGCCATGAGGATAGCTCCCAGAACGGGGGCCCTAAGTCAATCTAGAAAAGGTCTGATTTGAGAGGCAGGTCCTGAAATACTTCCCTCCCACATTGCCTATCTGCCATCTTTCTTCATCCATGCCAATTTTAAACTATTGGGAAAAATTCAGGTGTAGTGTCTCCAGAAGGCCACTGTTAAGATGCACCTGGGAAAGGACGGTGACCATTGGCAATCTCCCTTGGTCCCATACCCTTAAGTTATTTTATCAAATTAGGTCCGTGTCCCTTTGGAAAGCATAGGGTATCAGGAACTTCAATGGCAAATGGGAACAGAATGAAGTGACAAGTCAAGGACTTTGAATCCTGGGAATGGGTCTTCAACCAACCTTCTGGGGGCATTAAGCGTTCAATAAGTTAGGGGACTTTAAGCATTTGGGTTCCCATCTGTCACATATTAATTGCATGACTTTGCGCATCTTACTTAAACTTCTTTGAATCTCATATTTGTAAAATGGGTAGTCACTGTCCCACCTATTTTCCAGAGCTTCTCTTAGAGTTGAGAGATAGCTCAGAGCTTTCAGCATCCCAGAATAGTGCCTGACACGGGATGGCTGCTCAGGGGCCATTTTTGGAATGAATAACAGGTGGAAAGCACCAAGCTCAATGCCTGACCTGGAGAAAGTTCTTTTTTTTTTTTTAAGGTTTTAGTTATTTATTTGACAGAGAGAGAGATCACAAGTAGGCAGAGAGGCAGGCAGAGAGAAAGGGGGAAGCAGGCTCCCTGCTGAGCAGAGAGGCCGATGTGGGGCTCGATCCCAGGACCCTGAGATCATGACCTGAGCCGAAGGCAGATGCTTAACTCACTGAGCCACCCAGGGGACCCTGGAGGAAGTTCTTAATAAATTAAAGCTCTAAGTTTTGCTTATGAGAAAAATTCTGAAAATGGTGCCCAGCTTTTGTGTGTGAAAGGCTACAAATGTCTCAGCCCAAGGAAGGAAGGCTCTCTGTGCTGTTAGCAAGTTTATCTCCCTCTTGACTAAGCTTAGGGCACTTCATGGTCCTCCTCCCACTGAGACTGAAAATTTGCCCCAATCGGAAGAAGAGGTGAATTCTAACATCTCCTTAGAATTGCCTAGGTGAGAATTATTCCTTTCTGTTGCCAGGATCCGAAACAATACAGTTTACAAGACAGAACATTTTCCACTTATCTGCTACACACATTTAACATTTTCTATTTTGGTTCATTATTAATCTATAATTCTTTTTTTGTGGAGTTGAGAAATCATAGCAGGAGGTTACATTGCTCAAAGAATGAATTCTTTCCTGAACAAGGAAAATTGGAAAAAATATAAGCCCCAAAGGGACAAATGCCTTCCCATTTCCTAAGGCACACTAAGAAGTCTACAATTAGCTCAGTTTCTAATAGTTTCCACAGCTCTGCTACTGGACATATCTCATGTTTTCCACCATAAGCCTGGTAAGAATTGCCTAAATCTATAATCTCTCTCCTACCCTTTTGGGCACTTATCACCTCTTTCCTAATTGCAGGGAGTGAGGAGTGAGTTGGAGCCTCCTTTAAAGACTTGTATTTCTCTTCCATTCTGACACTTTCCTGATGTCTCTTCACTTGTTCCCTTCCATTTGATGCCATGCTGCCTGTTCCTCAAATAAAGATGACAGAAAACAAGGTCCTGGTATGTCTTTCAATCCCCAGCATACGCCTGTCCAAGCTGATACCGTTCTGAGTGCCGACGGCCTGTATCATGTGCTCAGACGCCCTCTATGGCCTCATTTCCTGGCATCTCCTCAGGAATATAAGCGATGTTGTAGACCATGACTACAAATACAACAAGCGTTTCCCCAGAAATATAAGTCATTCCACTCTTACCACTTCCCTTTGGCCTAAGTTGATACATTGCATTTAATTATTGTGTAACTCCACCACTTAAAGTACCTCTTCCCCCTAAATGAGATCTGCCAAGAATATCCAGGACCAGCCCCGGAAGGACCGACAGCACACTTTGTTACGGTATTAAATACAGTGTGATACAGTAGAAAACACATGGACTCTCATGGTAGGAAAAATTGGATTAAAATCCTTCCTCTGCCTTTTGACTATGTAATCTTTTCAGGATGCACCAAAAAAATTTTTTTTGTTTTAATTTTTAAGTAGGATCCACACTGGAAGCCCAACGTGGGGCTTGAAATCACAACTCTCAGGTCAAGACCTGAGCTGAGAACAAGAGTCAGATGCTCAACAGAAAACCCACCCACTCCTTGACTATGTAATCTTGAGCAAATTATATAATCTCTCTTAGGCTCTGCTTCCTTATTTGTAAAATGAGGAGAATGTTACCCATCTTTTAATGTTGTTGTAAAATGAGGAGAATGTTACCCATCTTTTAATGTTGTTGAGAGGATTAAATGAGTTAATCATTAAATTATTAAATGAGTTAATGATTTAAAGTGATCTTGAAAAACCTGGTTAGTGCGTAATAGCTCTCAGGGTAACGTTATCTGTTGTTATTTCTGTCCTTTCATCCTCACATTTTCTATCACTATCTTCTAGTAAAGATAGGACCAAAGCTCTCCAATGGTGAGAGTTATACCAGGTGTTTTTCAAGGAACCCACCTTCCCCACACACATCCAGCCAAAATAGATCTCTCTTGGAGGAAATTCCACAATTAGAAATTCACTACTTTAACCTGGATTTGGTTACTTAGCTTCTTTTAAAACACAAATGTTCCTGGGAAGGGCAACATATTATGCCAATAAATAGTAACATCTACCATTTGTGAAGTACCACATGGCAGTTAATTGTGGCACTTCTTATCTTAACCTGTTGAACAATCCAAAAGGTAAATCTTATCGCTACTGATAAAAGTTCAGACATATAGGCTTATGGCAATAATTTGAGTAAAATTGGATAAGAAGTCACCTCATCAAGTTTCTTTTTTTTTTTTAATAAAAGAAATGATGGAATATAAACAATCTGAGGCATTGACAGACAGGCTAAGAATATACAAAATAAGCGTAGACTGGGGGTATCATGGCAACATCCTTTCCAAGGTGGGCTCTGACTTGGGAAACAGCATTTCTGACAAACCTTGAGCATCTTAACTCTCCCATAAGGTCTTGTCTCTTGAGGACTTGTAAGGAGTGTGACAGTTTGGGTAAATGTAAATGAAGTCACCAAGAAGTTGCCAACAATGCAAAGGGATATGTAAACTAATGAGTGGGGGGTGACCTGAGGGGTGGGAGTTCCTGGGAATCCTGAGAATAAGTGTCCTACCAGGACACGTCGCTTCGCATTTGTTGGCAAGAGAGGAGTAGGATAGAACCCTAGTGAAAAGCTGGAGCTTTACCCCAGGGCTCAGATGTCTATTTGCTAATGAGAGCACGTACAACCTCTCATAACCATCAGGAAGTCGTGTTTCCTGAGCGACTTTCTGCATCACACAGTTTGCTTGATGTAAAATAGAAACAATAAGAGCACAGGCTCTAGAATCAGAGAGATCTAGTCTTATATTACAACTCCGTTATGACCATGTACGTTGTTCTGTGACCAGGGGCAAGTTATTTGATTTCTTTGAAACTTATCATTACATGTGTGTGCTACACGATAGTCACAGCACAAGGTCATGAGAAAATTCAATCAGGTAATACAGTCGAGGAGATGCACTTGATGCTCAATGAATGCTAGTTACTTTTATCATGGAGGCATCTCGAAACCGTGAGCTACTGGAGGTCAGGGACCATGCCTCAGTCATCTTCATATCCCCGATGTCTGTTGTACAGTCAGGCTCAATAAATGAAGGTTGACGGATGTTTAACCTAACAAACCTTGAGAAAAAAAGTGTTTCTCACCCACCAGAAGAAGTTGTAGTGTAACACCAGAAACAATCAGATGGCGGATGTCTACAATAGCAAGTGCATTTAATAAGAAGGCCATTTTTAGGCAATGCCTCCGTAGCTGCTTGACCATGTACTCATTGTTTACACAAAATGAAAAGCACAGTCCCTATTTTCAGTGATGAGCATCCGCAAGTTGTTAGATACTGAAAAACAATGACTCAGGTTCTAGGGAGACAGCTCAGTCCTGAGTTTGAGTGGAAAAGCTCCCATATAGCAGGCACTCCATACATCCGTCTCTAATCTCACTCAGTGTCTCTAAGCTCACACGGCTTGCCCAAGTCCTGCACTCGGGCTCTGAAACGGTTGGCCAGGTTTGCTCTAGAGGAAAGCAGAACATATCATTCACTGCTACTCTTCAGTAAGTGACTAGATTTCTCTACTTCCTTGGACCCAATGAAGCAAAGGGAACGTGATGACACGCTCTGCTTCGCTGGTAAGAGGAAATAATTCTGTACTCCAGAAACTCTGAGTTCTTAAGGGGATCTTGAAGAAGAGTAAGGCTCTCATCACTTGAAAGGGAATTCCTGTGGACTGGGAATCTGGCCTTGGGTGATTTTTTGTGGTTCGCAGAATGAGTCAAGATCAGGTTGCAAAATCCACCAACAATAATAGTAGCACTGTCCTAAGGCTGAGACACCCTGATTTGAAAATGCAAATCAGAATCGCATAGTCAAGAACGGGAGGAGGTGATTTTACTCAACAACTTCCTTGCCCATTTGAACCTATAGTGCATTCAGTTTCTATACACGCGGGTCCCTCTCAGATTTAACCTTTTAGGCCTGCAAGAAAAAGATTAGGAAAAGTAAAAATCATGCACGTACACTATATGGATGCATATTTTAAAATAAGAACTTTAATGAATTTACACTTATTTTTGAAAAGTGTACATGGTATCCATAAAGAACAATGACAGGACCCAGAATCCTGGATATGCAGTAGTAGCAAAGGAGTGGATGGATGGTTAAGCAGGTAACGGATGTAGTATGTCCGATGTCTGAGAAGAAATGACCACACTGTGAGAACGTCTCGTATTGCCAGTGTAGGACGTTGCGCGTGTATGTGGATCAAACACAAAGAGAGAGAAAGGGGGGAAAATGATTAAAATGAAGTTCTTATTTTCTTCTGTTAGCAAACAAAGCATTATTTCTGCCTGGATTATTAGCTATGTATCTTGAAGCCAAGTCGTGTTCTAACAATTTCCCTGTAATTAGAAACATACGTATCTGCATACGTTACTGCCAAAGTACGTAGGTATTTTCCTGGCATTAGTAATCAGCATATGGCAGGCGAGGCACTGCCAATGGGCAGAAGGCTTCACAGTGTTGGGGCCAAAGTGGTAAAAGGAGGCCAGGACTCTGTAGGATGAGGCAGAGACACGGTCCCAGGAAACCGGAGTCTCAAACACTTACCTGCACGTTTTAGTCCAGTTCGCCAAGCCTGAAGCCACGGTTGCTTCTGGCCATTTCCCCTGGTTGGGTCCCATCAGTCTACAAAACAAAGAGAAGAGAAACTCTGGATAAATATTCTTCTATATCCCCAATCCTATTCATATTATAAAACATTGAGCTTATGACCTTGTCTCGAAAAAAGACCTCATTTCATTCCCCGCTCAGATCACTAAGGTCCAAGCATTACTATGCTGAGCGGCATAGACCCTGGTGTTGATGCAGCCAAAGCTTATTTACAAAAACCTTCACGCATCGGAAGGAATAAACCAGCTTCTGTATGCAATACTAATCTATGCTTTCCAGTAGTGGACAAAATACGACTAGGTCCTATCCCAAAAGCAAAACAAAGCCAAAAACAACTTACCTGGGATGAGAGTGTCTGTAGACATTTCTCTAAGTCTTGAACCAACTGCCCCATATATAAGGCAGATCCAACACACAGACATCTTCAGGTGCGGTCAGGGGTCCAGGACAACCCATTACTGTTGCTGAAATAAAAGCTGGGTCTCCGTCAGGGAGTGAGGCAACGATCAGGGATTACCAGGGTACTGTCATAGGCAAAGATTCTGTGGACTTGCTGAGTAGTGACACCTCAGCCCCTTGTACCTAGTTTTGGTAACTTGCTGGAGGAAACCAGCAGCTGACAGAGCAGGAGGGAGATTTGCTCCTTTTAGGAAGGGTGTACTCCTTTCTCACGTAAGAAACCCTTAAGCAGGAATATCTACAGTTCTATGGGTGATGAGAGTCCTAAAATGGGTCAGCCATTTAAGCCCTGTTAAGCCCACCTGCTAAGAAGCCTCTGATTGAAATCTGCTCATAAGGTCAGACAACACATCCCAACAATGAGACCCCTGCTTTAGAACTAGTGAGGCTGATTTCTGGAAACACTGTTTCCAGGCTGCTTTTAAATGGGATCTAGAAGAAGAAGGAAAAAAAAAAAAAAAAAAAGAACTCACTCAAATAAAGCATGGACACCTGGCTTTGATGAAGAGTTGGATTTCATTACCCCTCATCCATACCTGCTTTCCTTCCTGGGCATGGAATTATACTTTCTCCAAGGCACTGAGGTCAGATTGGGATCGACATGTTCTGCCACTGAAATGGACATGGGAATGGAAGTGACTTGTATGATATCCAGACAGAAGCTCAAGTCATAGTTTGTTCTATGACCGAGGTCTACCTTTGTCTTCGCCCGTGTCGTAATGGACGCGGGGATTAAAAGAGACTCCTCCATCAGGACGGGTCCCACCTAGGTAATGACATGGAGCAGAACCACTTGCTAATCCTCACTGAGCATGTCGTGTAATTGAAAAATAAATCCTGGTTTTTGTAAACTGCCAAGATTTGGGGGTAGTTTGTTACCACAGAACAATCTAGCCTATTCCAGCTGAAATGGATAACAACTTGGAAGAAAACAACTATGTGGTTGAAAGGTCTCTGTTCATATTATATTTATAAGCTACTCAACATAAGTAATTAAACATCTCTCAATTTCCTGATGTTGAGCATCTTTCTCCAATAGATAACTGAAAGAGAGCTTATCTCGACTCACACATTAGAACTATCTTTTTTTTTTTTTTTTAGATTTTATTTATTTATTTGACAGAGCACAAGCACGGGGAGAGGTAGGCAGAGGCAGAGGGAGAAGCAGGCTCTCCACCGAGCAAGGAGCCTGATGTGGGGCTCCATCCCAGGACCTGGGGATCATGACCTGAGCCAAAGGCAGACACTTAACAGACTGAGCCACCCTAGTGTCCTGAACATCTTACCATCGTTGATAAATTGTGATTTGCTTCATTATGTGATTCAAAGCTGACCTGCTCATTTTTTTTCTTTATTGCTGAAGGAGCTACCAAATAAAGGTAGTCGGATGGATTGAAAACAGGTCCATCAATAGTCTGTACCCCCAAAATGCACAGGCAAGAAAATCTAATCCTGCATGTAATGAAATCTAACCAAATGATTGGCAAATTGACAAGGTGGCTGGTGCTAAACAGGCTTTGGCTTTTTGCCTCGCTTACGGCTCCACTGCTATGGAGAGGGGCCCATGGGCCACGGGGAAGGCAGCTGCCGGGGCTCTATGACTTCACATCTGTAAAGATTCTTTTGAGTTTGTAAGTAAAGGCTTTGAGGGGCTGTGATCCCAGGGAAAATAATCAGGGCAAGAGAAAACCAGAAAGATCACTAAGCAGAGGGGGAGAAGCCATTACATTTAATCCCATTTCCAAAGAAAGAGATATTTAATTATTTCCTTGTGGTTTTGCAGGAAAGACAATATATGGGAAAACAGTGGGGTAGGGAAAATTAACAAACGAACGTCACAATGGTTTTTGTAGTTTTTCTTCAGGCTTAAAGAGTTAAAAGTTCCACCAGATGTGGAAAGGCAACAGATGGGTGCATTCTGATGACTTATAATGTTGGATGATAAAATGACCTAAGACTCTATTTAGAGAAATAGAACCGCCACACTTGGGCTGTTTACAGACGTAGAAATATCATGATAAGCAAATGTAGGCAGTTCAAAGGAATGATAAAAAAAAAAAGGACAAGTGGATAAATAATGACCCGATGTTGTTGCGAAAATGTAGTATAACTCCTGCATTGTTAATATAAACACAGATGACCTCTGCATTTGCTCAACTTTCGTCTTCAAGACAGGAAACAGCAACTGATCTTTATCGGGAAAGGAGAATCTTCCACTTGCTTCTGCTGCGCTGACATTATGGTGTATGTCAGGGCCTAGCGATGTCACTATCTCTCCAAAGCACATGCTGACAGCCTGATAGGCGCTTGAAAGAGAAGCTTATCCCGGGCATAGGCTTTGTGTGTCGCCGAGACAGTATGGCCAATGTCACGGTGTGGGACAGCAGCGCGCATGCGCGGTATGGAGGTGGGGTGGGATGCTGAGCAGCAAGAGAAGGGCCGTGTGACAGCACTTTCCATGTCCTTATTCACCAATTCCTTCTGTTCACAAACTTAAACATCCTTTAGGGTAATGTTTACCACTTCACAAACAAACACACCAAGGAGCAATTGTTTCGTGCATGAGGGTAGCTGGTGAGTCCTATATTCTGGACAGACTATGAACTAAAACACAAAGAACTGTTTATGAATTACACAATATTTTACGTCAGAAAAGTCTCAAACATCTGAACTATTTTTTTTTTCTCTAGTTCTGATAAAAAATGGATTTAGGTCTTTTTTCTTTTACAGGGCACACAGAATCACGCACACATTCGTCATTGATAGGACACTTTAAAAATCCATGTGGAGAGTTCACAGCAACCTGCGGTGACTGGTGAACATTCTCTCCTCTCTCTGCTCTGGATCTCTGTCAAGTTGTTATTTCTCCCTCAACGAAGTCACCTAAATTGATCTTGCATTTCTTGCTTCATGGTCCATTTGGTCTGGGCTCCAAAAGAGATCCCCTCAATATGGAATAGATTCTTATTGCTCTTATTTATTAAATTTTTCTCACCTACCATCACACTTGCAGAAAACACCTTTATTTTATGTTTCTCCATAGCCATTATATAGAGTCATAATCGTGTTCCTTAGAGTCATGGTGGGATGGTTTTCCTTAGGTGTGTTCTCATGAAAGGGACTTGAATTCCATCTTCTTGCTCCCAATTCTATTTCTGGGTATGCATCCCCACAAGAATGATGGTATCAGGCTCATTCTCCCTCCTATTCCAAATAAATAAATTCACATATACTTTAACTTAAGCCTTCTGTTATGTGCTCTTAAGTGGTTTAAACTTTACATGCTGGTACATGCCACCACCTGTTCAATCAGAAACAATGCTACTATAATCTAAATTAAGGGTTGACAAAATTTTTTCTGTAAAAGGTCAGATAGCACATGTTTTCACCTCTGTGGGCAATACGGTCTCTGTGTCTGTTGCACTTAAACAACTCTGCCAATGAAGCACGAAAGCAGCCATAGATGTAATAACTGAATGTGTTCCGATAAAACTTTATTTACACACACACACAAAACCAGATTGAAAGGGGGTGGTTTTGGCCAGTGGCTGCAGTTTGTTGACTTCTGATCTAAAACAAACAGACAGCCTTAGCCATACTAACAATTTGTAAATAACAGTCTTATCCTGGTGAAATCACACTCACTGATGGCCTTCACATTTCCCCATAGACTTATTTAGGAAACATAAAAATGCAATATGGTATATTTTAAAGTTGCTAAGAGAGCAGAGCCTAAAAGTTCTCATCACAAGGGGAGAAAACAATCTTTCTTTCTCTTTCTTTCTTCTGTATCTACATGAGATGACGGATGTTAATTAAACTTATTGTAGTAATCATTTTGCAATTACATGTAGGTCAAGACATGATGCTGTATACCTTAAACTTATACAGTCAGTTGCATCTCAATAAAACTGGGGAAAAATCCATATGGAGATAGAATTGCTACTTTCTAAGCAGGACTCTATGACAGCTATTAAGAAAACTGACATTCCAACCTCTCCTTCCCCAATGAATATTGGCAACTGATACAAATGCCACTCCAAAAAAAAAAAAAAAAAAAGCATTTAGATGTTTTCTTTTACTCTTTTCTAAGTTCAGATAGCATTACCCCATTTCATGTCCTTGGCATTCAGCAGTACCCGTCTAGCCCACGTGGGCTACAGAAATGTTTCTGATATAGAGTAAATCATGGAAACATAAAGCCATAGAGGACTTAAATCATAATGATAGTCACCTTTTTTCTTTTTTTGCAAATTTACAAATAAACTTTTAATATCCGATCCTGATTCATTGTCCAAACAAAGACAAGTCACCACTGAAATTTGAGAAGACCTTAATAAGTAAAAAGAGTCTAATCCAAATTGATAGAAACTGTACCAAGATGTAACTATATTTTCTCCTGGGTTAAATCATCTAATAGGATGATTTAGGGAAAAAATATGTTTCTTTAATTCAAAATCACATAAGTCAATAATACCCCTCTGTGAACAGTCCGATGGCTTTCCTATGTATTTTGGGCAATTTATCTGATGGAATTCCTAACATGAAATTCCATTAGATGATAGCCACCTTTTAATTAGCATCTGCAATGTGTCAAATATAATATCTTGCTTACCCTTCAATGCATCCTATTGATGAGGAAACCAATGCTCAAATATATTAATTGAATACTTCTAAAACTAATAAGAGGGAGCTCTGGGACTTCCACCAAGACTCCTGACTCACTCTAACACGCTCTTTGCCCCAAAGTTATAACACCTCATCTTGATCTTTGTTTACCAGATTTTCCTGATTCCTCACTACAAAATTGAAGATCAGTGCTTTTGATATAACTGAACCTCCCAAAAGAGTACCTTCAATTAACATTCAATATGAAGATACTTTGAGAAATCATAGCGAAGTGTATTGAGCTCCGAGATGGGTGTGGCACCTGCTAAATGCTAGTAATGATCCAGGACCCGGCTGGCCTGGGACTTCTTGGCTCTAGAGGCCTGGGACAAATGCCTTTCGATATGTCCTAGTCACACTGGTCCTTCATTATAAAGTTAGCATAGATGCCACAAATGGGGAAATGAAGGGAACACAAAGGACATAGACGTTTAAGGAATAGCCTGGAGAAGACAGTGTTCACCCTTAGCCATAGAAAAGAAATTGAGACACCAAGAGGAGGATGTATGGATGTCCTGTCCAGTTCCAACTAACCAAGTCAGCTGTCTATACCAGGTTTGCTGCCTGACGGATATCTAGAAAGAGGCCTTAGGAACTGCGCAAAAGACACAAATTTCTAGAATTCCGAATACCAGGTCTCCAAATACTGGCTCATGATCATTTTCTCTTTCCTCATTATTGTACTTCCTGAGAGGAATGTGAGGAGGATGTGTTACGGTAGGGTTCAAAACCGATTAGTTGACAATCAGTCAAAAAACTTGGGGTAAATGAGCTTTCCAGAAGAGTAACACTCACAATAAATCAATCATGGGTGTCTTCGTGGAAAACTGAATCTAAAGCAAATATCTGAAAATGACATTTAAAAAAAAGATGAAAAATTGCTGGTATGTACGTAATGTGCTTGTGTGTATATTGAGGGGATGGTCTCTGGCACAGGAAGAAGAGGAGAAAGGTCTGACTTTTGTATCAGAATAATGACGACCCTGTACCTCTGACTTCTTTGAATCTCTGCCCAAACATGTGTTTGCTTTCACGTAGACCGGGCCTTGTAAATCTTGGCATAATCTGTCCGTGCGAGGAGAAATACATTGCTTAGTGTGTGGCTGTGTCAGGAAGATGAAATTGCTTCTGACGAAGTGTGAGGTCTCTTCAATGACCTGTCTTGGAGACAATAACCTTTAAAACACATCAAAATCAAAACTGTAAAAATATTACTGCTGAAAGCAAGGTGATCAATACACCCTGTGACTCAAATGACGCAGGGCACCCAATGAACGATCTCACTTTTAGAGTTTGTCCCTCTTGAGCATGGTCTTCCTTTCATGGATAGGCAGCTCACAACTTGTACTGGGTCATTTGGGGCACCTCTGAAGGGCTTCCCAGGTGATCTAGTACATTGGGAGCGTAAACGAGAGAGTAATTTAAACCACGTGAAAGCTTGGCTTCTTTTTCGAAACTACAGAAGGCCTCATTATATCATAGTTGCTTATTACGCAGATTCAAACAGTGTGCTATGAGTTAAACCAGGTCCCCTGACATGTAACAACGTCATTCAGTTATGGTCTGTCTGGCATGGCTAGCATGTAATGCAAAAATCATTAGACCTGCTTCCATTCCCCTGTCAATTTGGTGAAGATCGAAAATATTGACCGTATCCAATGTGGGCAAGGCTGGGGAGGGGCCATCAGGCTACTACGGTGTGGGCAGAAAGGAGTCTGGTATGACCCTTCTGGGGGGTAGAGGGGCACTATGTTTAGAGACACAACATCTCTAAATCTTCTGATTCAACCATTCCACTCCCAGAGATTTATCGGAGAGAGAAAAATTGGCCCAAATCTCAGAGATGTATGCATGAAGTTCATCAGAGGACTATTTATGAAAGCAAACACCTTCAGTGTCCATCAACAAGAGGTCAGTTAAATGGCTTCACCAATAGTATTTACCATCCACAGCAGATAAAAACAATACTGATCTTTATGTTAATCGACGGGAGAAATCATCAACGATGCGGTTATTTGTGAGGCATAGAACAGGAACAAAGACCAAGGTATGAAACAACATATTTACTATGCATGTGTATAATGCACATAGAATGCAAACACAAGCTGCTTCAGAGTGAGGAAGTTTGCATTAATGCTTTACTTCTTTTCATTTCATTTACTTTTTTCATTTCATTTCTTTATGATGTGATTTCCCAGGTATCTTCAAGAATCTTGGTTATCAGCAAAAATTAATACAGCCCACGACCAATGAAGGTGTTTTTCCTTTCTCCCAGCACTGCGTGTGTTCAGTGATTTGCATTTTCCCCAGGAAAGCGCCATCACAAACCACAGGCACACAGGAAGAAAAAAAGCTTTGGGTCTGTGGTCTGCACTGCATTAGCTACTCTAAAGATAGAGGAATCAATAACTAGGCTCTAATAGCTTGTTAATCATCACGCTGAATTTAAGTTTCATTTTTATAAAATAATCCTGGAACGGTAATAGCCCAGCCACCTCACGTTGCTTCTTTCCGAGGGCTTCATTAACGTGACCTCACTCATCGCGCAGTGTGTCTGTGAGCTCTAGCTGTCGGCAATTACCTTCCCGTTTAAAGACAGAAGCTCCAGGCTGAGAGACGGGTAAGACTTTGGCCAGAACCTACAAATGCTATGCCAGGGGTAGACAAGGAAAACCTTTCTTTTTCTGCCTTTGGGCACTGTTGTGTGGTCGATGTTTTCCATTTCTTAATCCGCTGACCACGGGGTCAACTTTTGAATATCTGACATGTGATCCCTTCTCTAGCTTATTCTGGGAAATAGTAATTTTGATTCAGATCAAACCCTCTCTCCCTCAATTTTGGGGTCCGCGGGAAAGCATTTAGAGAGGTCTGATGTGGTGGGACCAAATTGTTGCACTGTACAGGGATATAGCAAAGGCATCTGGTAGTGTCATAGTGAGATTCAGAAAGCCCTTATGTGGGTCAAAACTTGACAAATTCCTACATGCCCATCACCCCATTTTTAGGTACAGGTCAGAAAAAGGAGAGAGGAGTACGGTCCCGTACCAATCAAGTGGCAGAAATGAAAGGATGGAAGGCACACCTAGGGAGCTTTGTGACTTCGAGGCCACGGCTGGAGATGCCCCCAAATCCCTCCCAGGAAATCTAGGGAAGCCACCAGGAAAAGGCCGATAGCAGAAATTGTCCTGGATTTTCAAGCAGATATATGGAAAAGGAAGTTTTTGGAGTCTTCCCTTCTTCTGAAGCATCAACATGAAATGAGAGAACAATAACCCCAGACGACCTCTTACTTCCAAGGTAAAGAGGACCCACAACTTCCATTAAACACAAGAGAACTCGACCCACCTCACAGGGACCCACATGCCCCTTGCCTCTGTCCGGTGAGGGCTCGGTGCTGAAAATTCCCTGCCTGTACCCTGTTAGATGGCTCTATACACAGTATGAGCAGTGACAGGGACTCCAGCCTCTGACCCTTCTGAGAGGACTGCCTTCCTGAGGCAGAAGTAGCAGATGCGTCAGGCACCCGGCTGTCCCTGTGGGGCTTTTATGTTTCCATCTGTTTATCGGGACTAATGAAATAGGATTTTATTAATTCAGCATTAACCAGGTATGAAGAGATGATAAGGATTTACTCCACAGATTTTCTGGACTGTGGAGAGAGATACACAGTGTTCAGTTTGGGCATATGTAAAAGAGTAGATGCTGGTGTTATGATAAGGTATTTTAGCCAAGCTTTAGGCTGTCGCTATTCTAACCTCTTATGTACCTTGGCACTCAGTATTATTGGAATTGGTATTTTTAAAATGATTTGAATTTTCTGAAAGACAAATGTGACCCGTATGAAAATAAGGGTCTAACTATTACCACAGAAGATACATAGTTTCTTCTATGTATCTACTTCTTCTTCTACATAGAAGATACATAGGGCAATTCAGGTACACATAGAATGACCTATAAACTTGATTCTCTGTACCACTCAACTTTCCTCTGGGTCTCTTATCTTTCCTGCCTAAAGGTATTTAAAGAACACCCTTAAGTATTTAGGTATTGAAATACTTGGTCTAACAGAACCAACTGACTGGGGGTCTAGTTCTATTTTATATGAATGTAGCCCAGTGACCCTTGATTCCTCTTGGAATAGAGCAGTGATGTAGAAAATGCACTGTATTGGCCATTGTTTTGGGAACGATTTTAGAAAACATGTTCACCATTCAGAGCGTGTTAGCTTGTCTATCATACAAATGGGACACTCAGTTCTAGCACATTCTGCAAATCAGTATGTAGATATTAACAAGGTCAAGCACCATAAGATCTCATACATTTATCCTCCCTAGAGTTGAAGTGGAGCTGCATAAGACAGCCATCCCTTATCACCCTCACATTCGCTTATTCAAGGTAAACACTTTAATTCCATTGTTTATTTGTAAATTCCCACCTTGTAATTCTGTAACTTGTAACTTGTAATTCTGATCCCTAATAAAAGCTCTAAGAAATTCACCTCTTGAGTGCTGAAACACAGTCTCAAATACAACCATACAACGTCCCACCGCTATTTCTGTGTTGAGAAGGACATCACGACATTTTAGGAAATGAAGTACATCGCATGTACACATTAATCGTACCATGTGTACTGTGTTTATCAGTGTTGAAATATGAAGAGCGTATCTTAGAATCATGGAAATCTAACGCTTGATAGAGCTCATCAAATTTCGACATGAATGGTACAAAACCATTTTGTCCATAAACATCTCTACTTCTCAACTGAACTGAAATGCTGCCTTTTAAGAACAGTTTTAGATAATAGGAAAACCTTTTCTTAGCATGTATGATTACTAACAAATAAAGAGCTTTACATTCGACACACTTCTACTCTGAGCAGTAAGTATTTGTACGTGTATGTGTTTTCTTCTGATGAGCTGTTATATTTGGGGAACTTTACTTAAGAATATATCCTATAGACTTGTCCTTTTAATAAGTCTAAAACTGCCCTGTCCAGTAGTCATAGATGGCTACTGAGAACTTGAAATGTGGCTAGTCCAAACTCAGATGTGCTGTGTCAAATGTACTAGATTTCAAAGACTTAATGCAAAGAGTGTAAGTTTTTTACACGGATACATATTGAAATGGCAATATTTCAGATATATTGGGTTAAGTAGAATATATTATCAAAATTAATTTGGCTTGTTTCACTTTACCTTTTTCAATTTGGCTATTAAAATTTTTTATACATATGTGACTCACCTTATATTTTTATTGGACAGCTCTAGCCTAGAAGAATCCGATTAGCATTTAACTACTTTGCAGATGAACACATTCCTCATTTGGTTCCAATAACTGCTATATAATTGAGCATTATGAACAAATATTGCTCTTGTTTTTAAGTCCTTCAAAACATTTAGTATGAAGCTCTTGACTTTGAGAAATGATGAACATATCTCATTTTCCTGTGCTTTCTCTATTGGTTTTCGTTAACATGAAATAACCACTAGGATTTGTCTTAAAGCTATTATTTTAGTTTTTCAAGATAAGTACAATAGAGTTGATTTGGAAAAGGTGCATAGAAAAACATACCAATGACTAATAATAAATATTATGATGAATATACTTTCCTAATCATAAAAGGGAAAGATAAACATGATTACAGCGATAAAGAGGAAAATTCCTAAGAGGAATGGCATTGGAACAACTTCTCCACAAAGTTATTTTAGCAAAAAAATTTACTCCCGAGGTCAAGGATGTATAGCTTCTTCCATTTCCTTTCTGGTGGTTAGAAAAGATCTTGAAAATATTCTAACAAGTTCTTTAAAAGACTAAGAAAGGAAGTTTAGTTAAAAAGGATAACACTCATATATCAGATGGGGTGATGTGTGAAAGGGTGGATCAATGAAATGTTCTAGGTAGTCATTGGCCACATAAACAATTTCATGAAGTTTCCTGTAGATCTATACCTATGTTAATGTTGTTATTGTTGCTATGACACCAGACAGGTCTTCCAGCTCTTACCCTCAATGTACACTTCCTTCTAGAACATTCTCCAGAAAACTGAGAAATACATCCCTCATGATGTAATGAACGGCTGTCTATTTAGCAGCTCCCTGTTGCTCACCAATACTTGCTGTAGTAATCTAATATTTACTAAACTGGGGAGAGTTCACACTTTCACTGCCAATTAATTACCCAAGAGCATTCTTGATCAACACTCTCATGCTGTTTAGTTACCTGAGAGTGACTAATCACAGAGCAGCTGATACTAGTGCTGTTTCTCCTGTCTTCATTTACATCTTGAGTAGAAGGCACACCCTGACAGACTAAACTGCTCAAGATGGTGTTTTTCTAGTAATTCTAACAGTGTTTCTGTGTCCTGTCATACTGCCCAACTACCATGTAAGCCAAGAAGGCCTTTCCCTTTTCGCCTTAATGGAGGCAGAGATTCATTTGCATGACTTAAAACCTCACACCAGAATATTCATATGCAGAATCATCTGGCAGGCTCGTTAAACCACAGAGGGCTGGGTCTCCACCTTGGAGTTTCTGATTCAGGAGGTCTGGGGTAAGGCCAAAGGATTTACATTTCTAACAAGTTCCCACGTGATGCTGCTGCTGGGGTTAGAAGACTATTCGAGAACCACTGTCCTAGATATCCATCCTCTCATCACTCAAAGATATGCCCTCAGAAAATGGTCACATCACTCCCAGATATGCCCTCAGGAAGGAGGGAAGGAAGGAAGGAAGGAAGGAAGGAAGGAAGGAAGGAAGGAAGGAAGGAAGGAAGGGAGGAAAGGAGGGAGGGAGGAGGAAGGGAGAAAGGAAGGGAAGGAAAGGAAGAGGGAGGTAGCTGACAAGGAGGGAGAAAAAGCAGGAAGGAAAAGAGGAGACAATTATTAAAGTGTTACTAGAGTTTGGTACCACATTTAACATTAAAATCAAACTTAACCATCAAATCAAATCAAACATTTTATGTCACTAAGATCATTTACTACTCTGACATTACGAAGATAGATATTATGATATATTTTTCCAGATGACAGATATGAGGCTTAAAATGGATAAAAAACTATCCAAAAGATTATATAATTGGTAAGCAACAGTCATGATAAGAGCCCGAGTAGGCTAATTCCAGAGCCCTTGCCATGATGCCTTGCTGATAGTTTAGCAACACTCATGAACATGTCTAGAGGACGTATGGGCATCCTGATCCCCGCCCCATTTGAACACAGTGCAGACTTCCCGGTCTGAGTATTCCACAACTGGCAGAAACTGAAACTGTAATGAGCTTTGTGTACAAAGGACTTGTTTAGAATTTCCCTGTTAACTTATGCTTGGCCAGCCAGAGTTATCAATAGGGTAAGCGATTTTAATGGATCAGATGCAAAAACCATGGATCGTGATGTAGGAATTGAATTGAATAAGGATAAAGGTTGGGGGTGGGAGGATGTGAAGAAAATTAAAAGGAAAAAGAAAAGGTAGAGGAGATTGAAATGAACATGGAAGCAGGTGTATATATATATAAGGGGAAAGATTAGAGAATTCGCAGTGATTTCTACAAATTTTACATGGTATTAAATATTCGTGCTCATATATTGTTTTCCTATTAGAATGGCCAGCATGTCTACCAGAGAATAAACATAGGGGTAATTGCTCCCTTCATGTAATAAACATAATGATTCAGATATAAGGAAGAAGCAAGGAAAGAATCACTAAAGAGGATGTCAAATTCACAAAAAATCAAATGAATACAAATTGATTGTAAATTGCACATTTTGCAAATTCTTCCCTTCCCATCTCCTTTTCTTTTTCACATCTCTTTTTATATAGTAACATCTGACTTTTTTTTAGAACATACTCCCCATAGAAATACACTATAGAAAAGAGACCCAATCAAGTAGTGTCTTATTCAAATGCTTTCTTCAAGCAGATGATTTAATTTGCTGAAAAGCTTATGATTGCTCTTAGTTTATGTGCTCCTGGGTGAATGGGGGTACAGGCAGAGAACCCACCCAGACTGTTCTGCAACGTGGAATTTTTCTACTCACTCTTCTCCTGCTACCTAGCTGGCCTTTCCAATAATAAATAATGCCTACGTTGTCAGGTTCAGGAGAGGTAACATAGGGGAGTTGGTTATAAACTTGAAGGTTTCAAGAGGTTGGAGTTCAGCGCAGTCTGGATTCAGACAGGCTGTAAGGTGGAGTGTGGACTATTCTTCCTGGTGGGAGTCCTAAGATGTTCTAAAAGGCTCCTGACCATCAGTGCCTTAGGGGGGCTCACAGTGCCTGAATTAGTTTCAGGACCCTTGGAAGCGTTGGCATTGCCTTGGTCCTCTGGTCTTTGCCTGTGTGCATGAAGGGGAGAGCTGAAATGCCGCATAAACAAAAGATCCATCTGTTCAGCTCCAAGCTGCCTCAGCTGGTGCAGACCACCTCACTTCAAAATGGAAATAAGGCATTTGCCCTCCGCCACTTACTAGGACAATAAACTTTCCCAGCATATTTTCTTACCACTCTAAATGCCTATTTCATAGAACAAGGTTGGAAAGGCTATGGATAATCATGAACTTGGGTAGCTCTTCCAGCTCAGGAGGCAGAAGTATAGGTTTGGAGGTTTTAATACGCAATAGGAATCATGACCGAGATGCCTGAAAATCATGCCCTCCCACGTCACCTCTGCCGGACAGAAAAAGGAATGTTGCAGGGACTATTGCAGCAGGGATATTTTATTTTTCAAACCACCTAAATCCGATTCTGCTCCTTTTTGTGGTAGTTTACTTCTTCCTCTACCATGATGATACTGACGATATTCCCGAAAAATAAATGTTTGAACCCTGACGTCATTTCAAGCCACTTTTCAGAAATTTAGGAACATGTAACGTTGGAGTTAAACAAAATCCTTGCCCTCAGACAAATTTGTATACAGAAGCCCATTATGTAACACAGCTCAAAGTTAAGGTGCTTTGGTTCAGTCCAGTTTAGGGAGTCCAGACAGCCAGCCAGTGGGGGACTTCCAAGGAACACCTCGGTCTGGGTAATGCACAGTGAGAACACTAGTGATCTCCCCTGGGGGCTTCATTTTAGCCACAAGGTCCCTAAGCTTAGCGGGTTTATTCCAAGGTCACATAGGAAATTAGTGGCAGGGTGTTAGAGATGAGGGCTTCTGCGCCAAGTTTAGCTCTCCCCACAACAAAAGACAGCCTGGTGACTAGGCGAGGTATGTTTTCACAGCTAAGACTTGTCTGTGTAAGAGGGTTATTTTAGAAAATAAACCAGAACTGCACTTCTTTCTGACTTGGATCCAAACACCCACCTATGCAAAAATCCTCTTGTACACCCTGACCACCTACACACAGAAGGAAACGTACTGTCCTGCCCTTTGGGAGTCCCCGAAGCCTTCTGCTAAGGCGAGGAAGGACAACGGTGAAGACTGGCGTATGGTTGTCCCTCTCCTGCCTTTCTGGAGCCCTTCTCCACACACTTACTGAAGACACTTTCCTCTGTTTTCCAAAATGACAGCCAGCTTCTTTGCCCAATGGAACCATGCAGATGGGATGATGTGGAATAAAGGTTTAAAGGGTTGCTCTTAACAAACTGATGGTTACCAAAGGGGGGGAGGGGGAAACAGGTGTAGGGGATTAAGAGTACACTTAGCATGATGAGCACTGAGTAATGCAGAGAACTGTAGAATCACTATATTGGACACCGGAAACTAATATAACACCGTATGTTAATTACATTGGAATTAAAATTAAAAACTTAAAATAATAAGGAGAAATAAAGGATTACTCTTTAAGGAGCGTATTTTATAATTACCTTCACATTAAAGGAACATTTTCATGGCCAAAGTTTCAGTCCCTACAGAAAAAAAATGGGAGTGAACATCTAAAAATAGTATTTATTATTTTTCTTTAAGTTAAAATTAAAAAA
Source organism: Procyon lotor (assembly GCA_028646535.1). NCBI lineage: Eukaryota > Metazoa > Chordata > Mammalia > Carnivora > Procyonidae > Procyon > Procyon lotor. The sequence goes on from CM053604.1 coordinate 146,774,215, forward strand.
AAAGCATTTTCAATGTAGAAACCTTGGAAAAATGGAAAAGGGAAAATTAGCCATATTTTCCAATCCAAAATAGTTCCCGTTAATATTTTGATTTCTTTGCTTTCACTATTACAGTGCACTGATGTAGACATTCTTTTTCTTTACAAACAGAGTGTCCTCCTGGACACACATTTTAAAAAAAGATTTTATTTATTTATGTATTTGACAGAGAGAGCACAAGCAGGAGAGAAGAAGAGGAAAAAGCAGGCTCCCCCTGGGTCTCGATCCCAGGACCCTGGGATCACGACCTGAGCCAAAGGCAGAGGTTTTTTTTTTTTCCTGATGCATGTTTCTTTATTAATGAATTAAAATATAGCCACAAGTCTACAAGCTACCATATTTTATAAGCAATAATAAGCATGGGACAATATTCTAAGATATCTGCAATAGTTGTGATACAAAAACATATATGATTTCTATTAATGACAAATTCTTCTGTATTGCTAATACAAAGGTAGATGCTTAACCAACTGAGCCACCCAGATGCCCTGGATATACATTTTTTTTTAAAAGATTTTATTTATTTATTTGACAGAGAGAGATCACAAGTAGGCAGAGAGGCAGGCAGAGAGAGAAGGGGAAGCAGGCTCCCCACTGAGCAGAGAGCCCGATGTGGGGCTCAATCCCAGGACCCTGAGATCATGACCTGAGCCGAAGGCAGAGGCCTCAACCTACTGAGCCACCCAGGTGCCCCTGGATATACATTGTTTAAAGTATTTTTTTCATTTAGAATGGCTTTAGATTTACATAAAAATTATGAGGATAGTAGAAAGAATTCTCAGTCATCCCACCCAGTCCCCCTTATTATTAACATCTATATTAATATGTAGATTTGTGACAATAAATGAACCAATTTTGACATATTATTATTAACTAAAGTCTACACTTTATCAAATTTATTTATTTTTTTACTCTTTTCCGTGTCAGTTTAAGAGTAAGAGCATGTTACAAGCCTAAGAAAAAGTAATAACCAAACATAATTCCAGGATCCCATCCAAAATATGACATCACACTGTCATCGCTTCCTTAGGCCTGTGACATGCTTTTTATAGGCATGTATTGTGAATGATCACCCAGGTTAATGAACAGTCCTTGAGAGCATGGTTTATAACGAATGCAGTATTTCACTGAGTAACTGTATCCTAGATCATTTAATCGATGGCTTCTAATTCAGCATTTGTTTCAAAGTTTTTACTGTTATAAATGTTTTGAGAGGTATCATCATACTTACATATCCATGATTATTACTCAGGATAAATTCTTAGAACTGGACAGCTAGGTCCAGAAATATGCACATGCTTATGGCTTCTGGGACACCTTAGGAGAGAGAGTATCACAGAGCAGGAGCGTGAGGACTTGGGAGTGAAATCAGACTCCTATTGGATGCAACGTGCAGCTTTGGGCAAGTGACTTAACTAGTCTCGGTATAGTTTCCTCATTTTTAAATAGAGTAATAACAACCACCATGATAACAACAACAACAACAACAATAATAGAATCCACTGCAGAGGGTCTTTGTGGGAATTTAATATAAAAACATACAGGTATTAATCAGGGTTCTCCAGAGAAACAAAACCAACAGGATGTGTGTGTGTGTATGAATGTACTAGATAGATGATAGATAGATAGATAGATAGATAGATAGATAGATAGATAGATAGATAATTTATTATAAGGAATTGGTCCATGTGGTTTTGGAGGCAGAAAAGACCCCAAACCTGCAGTCACCAAGGTAGAGACCCAGGAAAGCAGACGGTGTACTTGTGCTAATCTGAGTCCAGAGGCCTGAGAACCAAGCAAGCCAGTGATATAAGTTTTAGTTCAAAAGCTGGTAGCCTCGATCCAAGAAGAGCCCACGTTTTAGTGTGAGTACAAAGGGTGAAAAAATGGGTTGTCCCAGCTGCTAGCGTTCAGGCAGAAGGAGTTCGCTCTTTATTCAGCTTTTTTGTGCCGTTCAGGTCTTTGACTGATTGGACGAGGCCCACCCACATTAGGGAGAGCCTTGCGCTTTCCTCCGTGCACCATTTCAGATGTTAATCTCATCCAAAAACACTCTCGGAGATACAGTCAGAATAATATTTCTCCAAATGTCTGGGCATCCTGTGGCCCAGTCCGGCTGACACATAAGATTAACCATAATGATATGTAAATACTTTAGCATATAGGAACCTCCCATCCTCTCTGCCCTAATAAAGATCAAATAGAGGGGCGCAGGAGAGATTGAGACAGCTGAGGGACTGATAAAGGATATTCCTTTCTTTTACTTTAGACCTTACACTCCTTGGATACAAATGCAAATCAACTGACATATGGGGCTCCAGCCTCTCAGTTATGCACATGAAGCTGAGTTACAACCAGTAGTGGATTCCTGGGTACCGTGATATCTAGCACAAACATGACCTCTTTTTCTACTTCATAAAAGTTCACCCTCCAGTGAACTACTTTATGTCCCAAATTGTTAAGCTTCGTTACTAGAGAAAAGCCCATGGAGTGGGTACAAGCCTTGGGTTCTAGTTTCTTCTGTGGCCCTGAAGAGGTATGAACTCCTGGGTAAGCCATTGTCTTCTCAGCATCTCAGATTCCTCATCTGTAAATAAAATGTGAGCTGTGATCGTTCAAGCCGGCTCACGTCTACACTTCCAAGATTCTGTGCAAATACACAGATTTCCTTGCATATGCCCCTAACCAGAGTATGAGCAGCCTGTGGAAGGACCGTGCCCCACAGAGAAGCACATTCATCAGGACTGCAAGCCATTGGGTGGGCATTTGGGGTAAGCAACTGACTGGTTCTAAGTCCAAAAGAGGTTAAATACTCCCTCAGAGGCAATCCACTCTGGGGCAACGAACAGAAAAGTAAATGGGAAGACAAATGATTAAGTGTCGAAGGTGGAATTCCTCAGGCAAGGGTCACACACGTTTCTAAGAATGTTGAGTGTGTATCTTACTAAATTGTTAGCCAGAAAGTTTGTGAAATGTATACTCAGGATGGAATCATTTTGAAAAGCTGCTTTCTTCTGGATGGAAACAGGGAAGAATTATATGCATCACTTGACCAGATTCCTGCCTCAGTTTCTCCCTGTGCAGAGGAAAATGAGTTTTGCCGCTTCCGGCTGTTGGTGGGAGAATGTGGGAGTCATTTCAGTGGGTAATTCAAAGCTCCTCAGAGGCAAGGGCTCTGAGGGGAAGGCTGGAGAAGACGGCAGAGATAGCAGCGGTAGAAGCTGCCCGTAAGACCCAGATGAAAGGAGCACTGAAGGGATTCTCCCACTGGGAGAAATCTATCAGCGATTTTATCGAGCCTTTCCTTCACCCTTGCAATTTGCTCTCGTTATTTAGCTAATCCTCACTTAGTGCTTTCCTGCGAAGAGAGTCCGTGTCATCGCCCCGTTTGCACGAGAAAAAAAACAGAGACAGAAGTTGAGTGTAAAGCTCATCTCGTAGCACTGAGCGAAGGGGGAAGAGGCAAAGCATGGAGTTCACTGGTACCTGTTGTGTTCCTTTTCCACTTGCACCTGGCAACTGGCTCAGGTCCTCAGGCCTCTCAAAAGAAACCGACCCTCTGCTCAGACAGTGTGTGTGCTTGCTGAGGATGAATTAAAGTATTAACAGCCTTTTTTTTTTTCCACGGAAGCTTAACTTAATCTCCTCCGCTTAAAGAGCCTTCCCCCCACCTCCGTGCACACACTTTTCCGGGGCTTTAGAGAATTCCCTCTCCTGCACAGACCACTAGACCATGGATACTAATTTAACATAATGAGCTCAGCAGGAATCGAAGCGCGCTCTCTCAGCCGTCCCCCAGCCAGCCGGTGCTGGAGTGTGAACTAATAATTTGCATGTGCTGAGGGTCATGGCTCCTTCTCTGAACCAGTCTGGCTGGCTCAGCCTCACAGTTGCAAGCTGCTCCTGGACCTCTGGGCCGGACTCCCCATCCCAGCCAGTTGCTTATATACCCTGACCACTGGGCTTGAAAAGAACAGGGCAAAGCAGAGGGGATACGCTGCTTGGTGCAAGACCATCCTCAAGAAAAGAGTTCAATGAGGGCGCCTGGGTGGCTCAGTCGTTAAGCGTCTGCCTTCCGCCCAGGTCAGATCCCAGCGTCCTGGGATCGAGCCCCGCATCGGGCTCCCCGCTCCGCGGGAAGCCTGCTTCTCCCGCTACCATTCCCTCTGCTTGTGTCCCCTCTCTCGCTGTGTTTCTCGCTGTCAAATAAATAAAATCTTTAAAAAAAAAAAAAAGAAAGAAAGAAAAGAGTTCAATGAGAAATGCCCGTCGCCCTGAGAACGAGTCCGTAGTAGCTTTGTTTTCTATTAATAAGAAAATTTACATGGTCACATGCACACCACTATGTTCTCATCATAGGAACCCCTCCTCCCAGCGGCCGCTCCAAGTACTTTCAGTGACCTAATGGTAACTTATTGTCCAAGAAATGACCCAAATCTCCCATGAGTTATGGAGGAACATCTCTGGACTTCAGAGCCTAGGGAGCACTCATTGATGGTAGATGAGTTCCAGCAAACATTTTGTACTTAGGCAGCAAAGGAAATGCACCAGGATGGCTCCTTGTACTAAAATTTATGGTGTGAACTCAGTGACCCCTCTGATTCCTTCCATCCTGATGTATTCTACAGGAGAGTTTTATCAGCTACACCTCTCTTAGCAATGAACTGAATGAATCACCAATGGTCAGAACCTACCTTTTGGAGCTATCAGCATATTTTGATTTAAAAAGATCATAGCGTTGGGGTGCCTGGGTGGCCCAGTCATTAAGCATCTGCCTTCAGCTCAGGCCCCAGGGTCCTGAAATTGAGCCCCGCAATGGGTTTCCTGCTCGGCGGGAAGCCTGCTTCTCCCTCTCCCATTCCCCCTGCTGGTGTTTCCTCTCTTGCTGGGTCTCTTTCTGTTCAAATAAATAATAATTAAAAAATCATAGTGTTTCTAATTCCCTTATGATCACAAGATAGAGAAATATATTTCATGCTTGTTATCCAGGCTGGAGGTAGGAATCACCACCACTTCGCCCCTTGCCTTACACTTTGGACGAGGCTACAGTTGGAGACACACTGGAGATAGGAACAGAAGGGGATAGAGAGCTGGGCACAGAAAAGGAGGGGTGGCTCAGCACCCATTCTGAGGACTCAAACAGAATTAGGGGACCTCCATGAAAACAGAGAGCAGTGCTGGCCCCTCTTCTCTCTCTTTACTACAGCCTTCACCTCCACTGATGACACACATCCCTCAACCCTAAGGGTACAATTTTGGAGTTAAGGATTGACTCGCCTAACAGGTCCTTTAGTCTAAAGGACTCATCGATTCTACCTTGTTCTTTACAGAATGTAATAGACAAGACTAAAACCAGCCCAGGAAAATATATAAGCTGCCACTAGACAGCTGGCCAGAAAAATATTTGGCGTCTTCTCCGGAATCATTGGCTTGCCTCTCACAATGATCAAAAGCCCTGACATTGTACATTGATTTTATAGTCTACAAAGCACTTTCCCATAGATTACCTCTATTAATAATTTTAAGCCCCTGGAAATAGAAAGAGGGGATGGATGCTCTTCATATTACAGATGGGGAAGTAGAGATGCTATGAAATTACTTGCCTGAGAGCATGCCCAAGATATGGGACTCGAGGTTTAAAGACAAATCCCGCAGCCTTGTACTATATCACGACACTTTTGAATTTTAAAATTTGAATTTATACCAGACTTAACTTCTGCCCACAAATTCCTATTACTGAATTCAGCTTTAAGATTGCTGTTGACCCCCTGCCACAATGATCTAAGCCTACTCATTTCCTGCTAGAGTTCTTTCCAAAAATGGTAACCAATTTCACGATCAAGAAATATTTATTAAACACAAATTCTTATTACCAACAATCACTCTTCTAAGCACTAAAAGCTATACAAAGAAAAAGACAGCCCCACCTTCAAAAAAAAAATCAAGAAGAAGGTTAAGACTTGTGTGTGTAATGGTAACATATGAATAAAATTGTAGGAAATATCAAAAGCAGGCTCCCCAACGCCCACTGAGTACACTCTTGTTTTGTATTACAAAATCTAATGGAATCTGTAAAAAATAACCCCATTAAATAAATATAACCTAGAAAAAAAGCTAGAGGTATGAAAAGCCCAAATTTCAAGATACATTACAAAGCTGTAGTAATCAAAACAGTATGGTACCAGCATGAAGACAGATACATAGATCAACAGAACAGAATAGAGAGCCCAGAAATAAATCTTAGCTTATATAATAAATTAATCTACAACAAAGGAGGCAAGAACGTATAATGGGAAAAAGACAATCTCTTTAATAAATGGTGTTGGGAATACTGGATAGCTATATGCAATAGAATGAAACTGGACCATTTTCTTTCTTTTTTTAAAAAAATATTTTATTTATTTAATAGAGAGAAACACAGCGAGAGAGGGAACACAAGCAGAGGGAATGGTAGCGGGAGAAGCAGGCCTCCTGCCGAGCAGGGAGCCCGATATGGGGCTCCATCCCAGGACCCTGGGATCATGACCTGAGCCGAAGGCAGACGCTTAACGACTGAGCCACCCAGGTGCCCCTGGACCATTTTCTTACAACATGCACAAAATAAACTCAAAATGGATTAAAGACCTAAATGTGAGATCTGAAAGCATAAAACTCCTACGAGAAAACTACAAACCATAATTTCTTGATACCAGCTATAGAAATATTTTTCTAGATATGTCTCCTGAGGCAAGGGAATCAAAAGCAAAAATAAACTATAGGGACTATGACAAAATAGAAAGCTTTAACCTACGCATTGCAGAGAATATTTACAAATGATATATCTGATAAGGAGTTAATATCCAAAATACATAAAGAAAATAAGCAATTTAACACCCCAAGCCTAAATAACCCAATTAAAAAGTGGGCAGAGGACCTGAATAGGAACAGGTCGTTTTTACAAAGACATATGGATGGCTAACAAACACATGAAAAGATGCTCAACATCACTCATCATCAGGCAAACAAATCAAAACTACAATGAAATATCACCTCACACCTGTCAGAATGGCTAAAATCAAAACCACAAGAAATAACAAATGTTGGTGAGGATGTGGAGAAAAAGGAATCCTCATGCTTTGTTGGTGGGAATGTAAACTTGTGCAGCTACTGTGGAAAAGAGTACGGAGGTTCCTCAAAAAATTAAAAATAGCACCTAGTAATTCCACTACTGAGTATTTACCCAAAGAAAACAGAAACACAAATTTGAAAAGATACAGCACCCTTGCATTTATTGTGGCATTATTTACAATAGCCAAGCTTGGAAGCAACACAATGTCCATCTATAGAAGAATGGATAAAGAAGATGTTGTAGATATATATATTGTGTGTGTATCTGTGTGGTGTGTGTGTGTGTGTGTGTGTGTGTGTGTGTGTGTTGGAATATTACTCAGCCAAAAAAAAAGAATGAGAGCCTACCATTTGCAACAACATGATGGACCTACAGGGTATAATGCCAAGTAAAATAAGTCAAACAGAGAAAGAAAAATATATCATTAAATTCATACGTGGAATTTAAGAAACAAAACAAAGAAAAAGAGGCAAAGAAACACACACACAGACATACACACACACACACACACACACACACACACACACACACCAGACTATAGAGAACAAACTGGTGGTTCCCAGAGGGGAGATGGGTAGACAGTAGGGTGAAATAGATGAATAGATGAAGGGGATTAAGAGTATACTTATCTTGATGAGCACTGAGTAATGTAGAGAATTGTTGGATCATTATATTATATAACTGAAACTAATATGACAGTGTATGTTTCCAAAAATATATAAACTGGTACAAAGAACCCAGATAATAGGTGAGAAAGTGTATCGGGATTTATACAGTGCTTACACATATCATATAATGACTAATTTTTAAAAACATTTATGTGCCTAGAGTCTACGTATTTCACATTATTAATTTACTTTAATCTTCACAACAAACTCTGAGTAAGGTACTACAATTATTTCCATTTTACAGATGACTAAACAAAGGCACAGATGTACTTCATCTCTTGCCCAAGTCTATACAGTTTAAACCCATACAGTCCAGTTCCTGCATTGCTCACTTTAATCCTGATACTAACCTTCTGAGAGAGGCATTATTATGTCCTTATTTTATAAATAAGGGCACTTTGGAGAAGTTAGGGTGCTTGACCAAGAAAGAACACAGAGCCACTAAGTTGAAGAGCTGGGAAGATTTTCCAAGTCTAGTGATTCAGTGCACAGCTCCTCAACCCAAGGACACAAACCCTCATTGCCCAGGCTGCAAAAGAGCTATTTTGTGATTAATAAATATTTTATTTCCTATGTATTCTTGACAATGACAAATACACATCATACCTACTACTCTTCTGATTATTCTAAGGGAGAATTGATGAGAGGAATACTCTCACCTCAGAAATCAGATCCTTATGTGAAAGTACATTTTTAAAAGCCTATTAATGGTATAAGAACTATAAAATGTTTAACTGAAATGCCAGTAAATTGAGACTCATATCTAGGAAATATAATCAAGAGGGCATTATGCAGATTAGTGTGCAATATTCATCATGGTAAAGTGATATTAGAAAATTGCACAGTAATAACTTCATAAAGATTGCCGGGTTATCACAAGCAATAATTACAGGGGATAGGCGGAATTACAAGCAATCCCTTTGTCCCTACATGAATGTATAAGTGTGAGCATCAGGGAAATAATCAGTTCTTGGGAGAAAAAGATTAGAGGAAATCCAGCATCTGTCTGAAAATATTCCTAAGAAAGACATTTGTTATATACCCATCAGAGCAGCTAAATAATCACCCACCTATATTCCAGATACAACATTATTATGTATGTAACTTTTAGTGGTCTTCTCCCCTCTGCAATCGAGAAGGCTTTAGTCAGAAAGGGACAGTGAAAGAAACTGCTTGAAACATTGGATTATTTCATGGACAACCTTGGCAGCTTCAGATTGGAGTTGAAAGATAAGTAATAGAAATACCTGAAAGGGTGTAATTCACAAGTATGTTGATTAGAGAGCAAGAGGCAAATGGGCCAAAGGTTGAAGGGACACAGGAAAACAGGAGCCTCAGGCTGGCATCTGGCTTCCTCCCCCAAGAGAGAACCATGAAGCCTCCTTCCTGTCCTCCCTGGCTGGATTTAATGGTGTCAGCTCAGGAACTAGAGGCACCCGGGGCAGCATGGATGTGGAAAGCTAGTGGAATCAGACTTGTGTGGTACCCCACTTCAGTCCTTTGTAATCACTGCAATTTCTTCTGTTCGATATTTCAACTGTTTCTTTTTAATGTTGAGCATAAAGCCCTTGAGGGAGAAGGAGCCCATTTTCACTCATCTTTGGGAACAACTGGGAGGGAGAGAGGGTGACTCTAGCCCAAGCCACAGCGGTCCTGGGGGAAAGAAAACCACACTGGATAGAAAGGACGGTGGAAGCTTTAAATGTGAAGAAGAAAACACCTTTAGTCTCTGAGACATTGTGAGGGAGGAAGGAAGGAAGCTGATTTGATGGAACTGAAGAATTGAAGGCTGGTCAAGAGCAGTGATTTCATAGGTACCAAGCAGCCATGTTAGGCACTGAGGACGCGGTGAGGAATTAAATGGGTGGAATCCATGTCTTCAGGACATGCTAAGGACACAGGGCACTCATGAGATCAGGTAGAGGAAATACTTGAATGTGCTCATTGGACTATGAACGTCTTCACACTCTGATCTTCCTCCTCACCTTCACTCCTTTGTCATCTCCAAGTTTTTATGCTTGGGATACTGTTGCAGCTCAAGAGCTGTGTAGCACCCAGGTCGTTTTCAGAGACAACAAGTGCAGAGAAGGCCAACATGTCTCCAGGGCTTTGCCTCTTTGATTGCTTCTTCAGGTACCCTGGTGACCAGAGGCATCTTTATGCCTGATGTTGGCCCAAAATCTCTTGTCACTAATTGTGAGGTCTATTAATCAAGTGAAAAGGGCCAGGTGCATGACAGTGTGCGTAGGAATGAACATTTGTATTAATAATAATTAAAAAAAGTACGGTGCAGCTTTCTTGGGAAGGAGGTATCTAGAATCACTTTTGCTTTGGAAGGGGAAAGGGTGGCTATCGACAGGAATGGGGACAAAGGAAGGCTTTGATCATCTACACTTCTGTACTTTTGAATTTTGTACCATATGAAGACAAAAATTTTTTTAAATTCAAGTCCCTCCTCATTCTGATCCCAAAAGGTCCCTTCTTCCTTCCATCAATGAACCCTCACTCTGAGATGTTGAGCTGGTTAAAATAGTTACCACTTATGTGTAGATTACCCATAAACATAGAAGTCTCGTGGGTACTATCTGTATTTCCAAAAATTTGGTATTTGCGGAATGTGGGAGTATTAAAGAGCATTTTTGAACAGGGAGAGGTTTCGAATATTCTGGGAGGAAGCTTTCGTTAGAGTCAGACAGACCTGGTTGAATCCCAGTTATTTCCCTCTTGTAGATTGTGTGACTATAAGCATTTCTTAAGCTTTCCAAGACTTGGTTCTTTCTTGAAAAGCAGGGATTTTAACAACTACCTCATGGGATTTTAATAGGAATAAATGGCACAGTGGATACAAAGCTCTCTGCACAACCCCTGGTACATGGTAGGTGTTCAGTACTTGCTTGTTTCCTCTTTTGCTTCCACGCCTTTATTTTCCCAAGCAAGACCAAGGAGAAGTAATAACAAGCAAGCATCAGCAGTGCATGGATATAGAGTTCCGCACCTAGTTTCTTTCATTCTTGTGAATGGCTTTGTAAGAGATTCACAGTTGATGGGAGAGGCAACGGAGTACTGATGGCAAACACAGTGTTTTTTCCCTATTAGTTCAATTCAGTGTATTTCACTGAGTGTCTCTAGTATGCTAAGCATTGTTAAGTGTTGGGGGCATCCCCAGGGAGAGCATGGTGGTTTTAAATAAGGTGGTGAACTAAGGCCCCGCTGATCAGGACACATTTAGCAAAGATCTGAAGGAGGTAAAAGAGCAAGCCATTGCATCTGACATTGGAAAGGCAAAGCCTCAATGATTCATGAGGAATTCTTTGAGTCATCTTTGTAATATATACACATAAAGTGACTGACCACAAACTCCTGATTTCAAATCACGAAGAAATAGAGTCATATATGAGCAATGGAATACAAGGTCTCAAAACTCCCAATTTAACATGTTCGTCAGTGCCAAGCACATGAGCCAAAGGCCTCAAAATGTTCCTTTCATCTCTATTTGCTAGGAGCTTTTCCAGTGGTAGCATAAACAATGTCATTGTTATTGGAATCCTTCCAAGCTTCTAAGTTCTAGTCTGCAACTAGAACTTTGTTGTAGAGCTCTAAAGTCATTGGGGGGAAAATATCCCTGCAGTACTCTAAGAGAATTCTCTGGCATTGGAGAAAATACTGTGACCAACAATGGTACGTTCGTGAGAGTCAATCAACATTAGCTTCAGCATTTATAGTGATGGGGAGCTTGCTGCTTCTGTTAGGCCATGTTAAGCGCTGAGGAGGCGGTGAGGAATTAAATGTCCAAAAACTTCTAATGATGGCACCTCATTCTTTTCTCTGCTCTACGAGCCACTTTTTGAATAAAAATGTGCCTTATTCTATCTTTATTTAGTTTTTAAAGATTTTATCTATTTGTTGGAGAGATAGAGAGCACAAGCAGTGGGAATGGCAGAGGGAGAGAGAGGAGGGGAAGCAGGCTCCCTGCTGAGTAGAGCCCGATGCGGGGCTCGATCCTAGGACCCTGGGATCATGACCTGAGCGGAAGGCAGACACTTAACCAACTGAGCCACGAGGTGCCTCAGCCTTATTCTAACTTTAAAACTTGACTCTTGCTTATTAGTTAAATAAGTAGTTTATCTTACAGCTCTACTTATCAAATGTCTCCTATGTCGATCGTTGAGGTATGTTTTGTTAAGTGTAAGGCAATTAAGTATGAAGACTGAGATCCTGGCCTCAACAGGCCTGCACTCCATTCAGACATCAAGAACATATGTCTACTTCCCCCTCCTGACAGCTGTTCACAAAATACTCAAGACAATGATCATGTTTCTTCCAAGTTTTCTCTTTTTTTGCTAGAAATGTCTCCAGAGTCTTCAACCATTCTGATTATTATCAACAGTATACTTATATAAAAGAAACTCCCAAATAGTAGGCAAAATAAAGCACAAGAAATCAGAATTCAGAAATAATTCTCATGTTAACTTGTCAAACACATTCAGTTTAATAAAGTATGATTTCTGTATAGCTATCTGAAGCCATATTACAAATCTTATATTGTGACTATCCAGCTTTCCTCATTGACACAATGGCAATCTGGGTATTTATGCTCTTTTATGAGAAAATACAGTGAGGTTGGTATTGGTACTTATACACAGCTTATAGACTGGGGCACTGGTATAAAGACCCACATACTTGCCTGGAATGTGTCAGTGTGCACGCAGGAGGTGATATGGGGGGAGGCAAGGAGGTTTTCTACAAAGTAAGATCTGCAATGTACTTGAATGCATTTAACTTAAAGAACGAATATATCTTCTCTTTCCAGACCTAGTACTTTCAAAAGCAGAAAAGATGGAAAATTCAGCACTTCTGTAAATAATGTGGAAAAAGAATACTGACTTACATCTTCTAACACCTGATACCCAATAATAAAATGAAATCCAGGAAACGAAAATCTCTCCAAAAACTTATGACTTTTCTTCTACTTTAAGTGGCTCCAAAAACGTTTTTAAAATCACTCTGTGACCAAGGTCAAATAATGCATCATCACTTGAGTAGAGGGGAATTTAAAATACATGTCTCGGCAACAACAAACAAGAGGTTCTAATTGTATTTCTTTAAAAATATTTATTTATTTATTTATTTGAGAGAGAGACACACAGTGAGAGAGGGAACACAAGCAGGGAGAGTGGGAGAGGGAGAAGCAGGGTTCCCTCAGAGCGGGAAGCCCTATGCGAGGCTCGATCCCAGGATCCTGGGATCACGATCTGAGCCGAAAGCAGACGCTTAATGACTGAGCCACCCAGGCTCTCCTCTACTTGTATTTTTTTTTTTTTTAGATTTTTATTCATTTATTTGACAGAGAGAGAGAGATCACAAGTAGGCAGAGAGGCAGGCAGAGAGAGAGGGGGAAGCAGGCTCCCTGCTGAGCAGAGAGCCTGATGCGGGGCTCGATCCCAGGACCCTGAGATCATGACCTGAGCTAAAGACAGAGCTTTAACCCACTGAGCCACCCAGGCGCCCCTCTATTTGTATTTTTAAAGACACTTAAATTTTTTTGAATTTTAAAATGATGTATATATGAACATATGTATTTATTCACTTATTATAAGATATAATTGACATATAACATTGTGTAAGTTTAAGATGTACAACATGTGACTTTGAAAAAACACATTTATAATTAACCTGTTTTACTTATAGCAGAAGTTTTAAACTGTTCATATTTTCTAATCAGTTCCTCTCATTAATTTTATTCCTTCACAGGCAAATGCACTTCTAATGTACAAATAATCAGGGAAAGAAATAGGAGATGGTCTGTTTCTGTTATTGTTTTCAGATTTTTGGCTTTACCTTCCTGATGTTTCCACCTCAGTCCATAAAAAACAGTAAATAAGAACTACATTGTTTTATTCTTGGACATTTGTATTTTAAGAGGAGAAGAAAGAAATAAAAAAAAACTTCGAGTAACATAGAAAAAGTGTTTCTACATAATGCAATACATGCATCCATAAAAAAAAAACCAACTTCATTTTCTGCAAAATCACACACTATAAAAACAAAACCTATGAGAAAAATCTGTAAGGATAGATCACTTCAAACCTAAGGAACTTTATAAGTAGAATACAAACAAAAATCATAATCGGAGGAGACATCTCAGGTTGCCCAGGTCAGCACAGATGGAGATTGCCACAGTGAATGTTATTAAAAAACAAATAAATAAAAATAAATTACAAAAAAAAACAACAACCCAAAAAACCCAAAACAAAGTAGAGTGGAAATAGAGGCTCCATGGTCAATGGAGCTGACTAGTGGGAGCTGAAACAAGGGATAGAATTGGGATTCTCAGTCAGTTGGGGCTGCTAGGCCATGAAAGTTCCAGAAACTAGAGGCTACATGTGCACAAGGTTGGACTAATTGCTCCATGGAGGAGGCATCGAGCTGGAGATTTTTAATTTCTTTCTTACTGGAGATTATTCTACTCCAGTAGTCTGGCTTCCCTAGCCAAGAACAATCTATATATAAACCAAATGATATCTGTATATACAAGTATTTCCCTGTATCCATCACATACTAACTAATTCTCATTGTAGGACCAAGTGTTTGTGTGCTATAGCAGAAATATATATATATATAATATATCTTTCATATATGTATAGTATACATATATACGTGTATATAAATACTTCCAGAAAAAATGTCAAATGACAAGATAATGATAAGAAAGCTAAAAATAACATGATGAGTGTGGAATTTGGAAGGCATGTGTCTTAGTAAATTCATGCTTTTATTTCTAAATATAATTATTATTAAAATAATAATAGATAAGGCTAATACCAAGAAAGAATATGATTTTTTTTTCAATGTACTTCAGAAAGAATATAAAGAAACTACAATCCTTGTTAGTACCAAAGTAAATGCTAGCTGGGAGAGATGTATTTCAGAACGAGAATGCATATATTATCAGTGGTTCATCCACTGATTTTCAATAGTAACTGTCACTAGAACAAAAAATTAGAGGCTCCAAAGTAAGATGGAAACCAATGTCCTCAGCACCAAACATACTCTCATAACCTGATATTGACCACACCTTATACATTTGATTATGGTCTTTTTTTCCCCAAAAAGTCAAATTGCCTCCAAATATACCCAAATAAAAAGACTACAGATATTTAGAGATCACAATATGTCAAAACTATGTTTTTAAAAAGTATAAAAAATGTATTTTGAGTAGTTACTATGTATAAGGCACTATGACTTTTTTGCATATATTAAAACTAGCACCCACAATTACCTCATGAAGTAGATTTATTATTATGTTCATTTTACAAATGAAGAAACTTAAGGCTCAAAAGTTTAATTAGACTTTCATTTTTGTCCAAGATGGAGCAGGGGTCAGATTTGCCTTCCCATTTGAACAGATAAAACATATAGAAACAGTTTTCAAAATATAGGACATTAATCATATATATGTGTGTGTATGTGTCTGTGTGTGTATTATATGATTATATCATTATAATATATATTAATTTGGTACCAGGAAGTGCAGTGCCACTCTAAAAAGTACCTAAAAATGTAGCAGTGGCTTTGGAATTGGATAAGGGATAAATGCTAAAAGAATCTTGAGGCATATGCTAGAAAATGTGTAGGTTGTCGTAAAGAGATGGTTCATAGAAATACAGCCATTAAAGGTGATTTTGGCCAAAGTTGGGATGAACGTGAGGAGCAGAATAGAGAAAGCTTCTATTATCTCAGAGAATACATACATTATCAACAAAATACTGGTGAGCATGTGAATGCTAAGGAGGGTCCTAGTGAGGTCTCAGAAGGATATGAGAAATATGTTAGAGTAGAAACCGAAAGGATATTTGTTATGAAATGACAGAAAATGGGACAGAATTGTGCTCTAATATTGGGTAAAAAGTAGAACTTGTAGGAGATGAATTTGGATATTTAGCTGGGGAGATTTCCCAGAAAAGTGTGTAAAGCCTGGTTTCTCTTTTCTGCTTATAAAAATACCTAAATACGTGGGCTGGCTTTGGAATTGGGTAATAGGAAGAGACTAGAAAAGTTTGGAGATACATTATGGAAAAAAGTCTGGATTGCCTTGAAGAGAAAGTCAGTAGAGACATGGACGTTACAGATGGTTCTGTGAAGGATCAGAAAGAAGTGAGGGGGCTGCAGAGGAAGCTTCCATTGTCTTTACCTACATCACCAGGAATGGAACGTTGCTAGAAATATGAATTTTAGAGGTGGTTCTGGTGAGGTCTCAGAAATGAGGAAGATATTTTGGGGCATGGGAGGAAAGGTATTCCTTGTTATAAAGTGGTAGACATCTTGGCAGAGCCATGTTCTAGTGTTGGGTGGGAGGTACAACTTGTAGACAATGAACTTGGATATTAACTGAAGGAATTTCCAAGCACCTTGTGGGAGGTATGGCCTGGTTTCTCCTTGATGTTTTTAGTAAAATAGTAGACATAGTAAATATTATGTGATCTACAAAAAGCTCCTAGAACTAATGAGTATATTCAGCAAACCCGCACCATTTACCATTTACATAGCGTCAAAAGCATGTCATACTTGAGGTAATTCTGACAATATATGTGTGAGACCTGTACCTGAAAAAAAAGTTTTTTAAATACTGTTGAAAGAAGTTTTAGAAAATCAACATCAACTGAGAGGTAAAACTCAATATTAGCTTGCTGATTCTCTCCAACTTGATTTTTAGATTCAACAGAATCCCAATAAAAATGCTAGTAGATTTATTTTTGTAGAAATTGACAAGCTGATTCTGG
This sequence comes from Procyon lotor, assembly GCA_028646535.1. Lineage (NCBI taxonomy): Eukaryota > Metazoa > Chordata > Mammalia > Carnivora > Procyonidae > Procyon > Procyon lotor. The sequence goes on from CM053604.1 coordinate 146,790,810, forward strand.
ACATCTTCTGGAAACAATAGAGGACCTAGAAGTGCCAAAACTACTTTAAAAAAGAACAATGCTGGAGAAACTACTTTCTTTACCTGACTTCAAGATTTATAATAAAACTAAGGTAATCATGTCAGTGTAGTATTGGCATAAATATAAGTAAACAGATCTATAGAACTGAAAAAAGATACCAAATATAGACCTATATATAAATAGTGGATTGATTTTTAACAGAGATGCAAAGGCAGTTTCTCAGTAGAGAAAAGACAAATTCTTTTCACAAAAGATGCTGCAATGATTGGAGAGCCATATGTGAAAAAACCAAACCCAAACAATAAAATCCTTGATCTGTAGCTTGCATCATGTATAAAAAATTAACCTGAAGTGGATCACAGACATAAAGGAAAAACTTAAAGCATAACATTGTCTAGAAAAAAAAATAGAAGACAGACCTTATTATCTTGGTTAGGCAAAGTTTTCTTAGATACAAGAACAAAAGCATGATCCAAAGAAAAAACTGATAAACTTGACTTCATCAAATTTAACATTCTTCTCTGCAAAAAAACAGTTAAGAGAATGAAAAAGTAAGCCACAGACTGGCAGAAAACATATGTAAATCACATATCTGATAAAGGACTCACATCTGACTATTAAAAAAAAACTTTACAACTCAATAACAAGAAAACAAATGACCTGATTAATAAATGGCCAAAATTTTTGCATAGTCATTTTACCAAGGAAAATAGATATATACAAATAAACACATGGAGAGATGCTCAACATCTTTAGTCACCAGGGAAATGCAAGTTAAAACTACAATTACAAACAACTACACACAAATTAGAATGTCAAAAATTAAAATGACTGACCATAAAAAGAGTTGGCAAGGATGTGGATTTACTAGAATTCTTGTCTGCTGCTGTTGGGAATATAAAATAACTCAATGCCTTAGAAAAGAGTTTGGCAATATCTTAAAATGTTACACATCCATGGAGAAAGGGGAACCCTCTTACACTGTTGGTGGGAATGCAAGCTGGCACAGCCACTCTGGAAAACAGTATGGAGATTCCTCAAGATGTTAAAAATAGAACTGCCCTATGACCCAGCAATTGAACTACTAGGTATTTACACCAAAGATACAGATATATACAGATATAGTGAAAAGAAGGGGCACATGCACCCCAATGTTTGCATAGCCAAACTGTGAAAGGAGCTATGGTTTCCTTTAACAGATAAATGGATAAAGAAGATGTGGTTCATATATACAATGGAATATTACTGAGCCATCGGAAAGGATGAATACCTACCATTTGCATGGACATGGATGGGAACTATGCTAAGTAAAATAAGTCAAGCAGAAAGACAACTATCATATGATTTCACTCATATGTGGAACATAAGGAATAGTGTGGAGGACCACAGGGGAAGGGAGGGAAAACCGAATGGGAAGAAATCAGAGAGGGAGAAAAACCATGAAAGACTCTGGACTCTGGGAACCAAACTGAGGGTTACAGACGGGAGGGGAGTGAAAGGTTGGGGTAGCTGGGTGATGGGTATTAAGGAGAGCACATGTTGGGATGAGCACTGGGTGTTATACATAACTAATGAATCGTTGAACATTACACCAACAACTAATGACATACTCTATGTTGGCTAATTGAATATAATGATAATAAAAAAAGAAAAAGTCACACATCCATCTACCCTATGACCCAGTCCCAGCTCTACTTACTTACTAGTTGCTTGATCTTAAACAAGTAAGCAGTTGACATATGTTAACTACCATTTTTTTTTAATATTTATTATTTATTTCAGAGAGAGACAGACGCAAGAGGTAGAAGCAAAGGGAGAGGGAGAGAGAAACTTAAGCAGACTGAACACTGAGCATAGAGCCCAACACGCGTCTCAATCCCATGATGCATGATATCATGACTTGAGCTAAAACCAAGAGTCAACAGACTGTGCCCCCCCAGAGCCCTCCATCATGGTTAATAACTAAATGTCCTGCACTTTTTCACAAACTCACCCAGGCTCTATTACATACATAATACAGTAGCTTGTACACACAGGCAGGAAAAGAGAAGGTCACTATTATTTAGAAAAGTACGGGTGAAAAGGAGGACCAGGTTACCAGAGATTAAATGTTCTTTAAACTTTTTGTTGTTGTTGAGAGTGAGAGTAACTGTAGAGCTCATGCTTTTTTTTTTTTTTTTTTAAAGATTTTATTTATTTATTTGACAGAGAGAGATCACAAGTAGGCTGAGAGGCAGGCAGAGGCAGAAGCAGGCTCCCTGCCGAGCAAGGAGCCTGACGCGGGACTCGATCCCAGGACCCTGGGATCATGACCTGAGCCGAAGGCAGCCGCTTAACCAACTGAGCCACCCAGGCGTCCCGTAGAGCTCGTGCTTTACAGCCATTCTCTTCATCACTGCGTCACTGACCTCAGAGCATCTTACACTATGGTGTTCATCTGACCATGTTCCTTTTTGTATGAGGAGCCTCGTAGGGGCTCACGCATATCGAAGCACAGCAGGGCAGAAACAGCTATCTTTAAAAGTTATGTCACTCAGTAAAAACAGCACTTTGGTGTTTTTTTTTTTTTTAGCTGTGCCAAAGGAATCAACTAAATCTCTCATTCTCACATGAAGACCAGCCTGAAGTCAGGTTTTATGAAGAAGGGCAGGAAGGAGGAAGAGGAAGACAAAGACTAAGGAAGCTTCGAAATGTCCCATTAAGCTCAGTCTCTGGGAATGGACAACAAGGTAAGGGATATGTGATCCTTGAGGAGGATTTGGAATGTTTTCTTGGTAAATCACTCTGGGAAAACAGTCCCAAATTCCAAAAGAGGGCAAAGACAGAAACAGGAGAATTTTCCACAGCCCCAGATCTACTTTTGCAGCTGCTGTGAAGGATGAGGCAAGATCTCAAGAGACCTGCAAAATGTTTATGTCAGAGTCCTATGTTTTGTGTGTGTGCCTGTCTCAAAGTGCCTAAAGGTTGGAGACACAGAAGACGCAGATCAAACATGGCCGACATGATACAAAGGGGTAGGTGGATCTGGGAAGGGAGACCGGGGGAGATGGATGATAGGAAAGAACTGCAAGAAATTCCAGAATGTTGGGGAACATTCTATGCCTGTGTTTACAACCAGTTACCCAGCAAAGAGATGTGGGGCATGCCATAGCTCCATTTTCCTAGTAATGCCACACAACCAATGTAGATAAAAGCAAAAGCACACAGTTTATCCCAGGCTATTATTAATTGAGCGCTATGTGATCAGCTTTACAAATTGAAAGAAAAAATATTGGAAAATAGAAGCTGGTAGGGTGAGGTAGGGAAATGAAAGAAACTTGGAAGGATTGAAGGATGCAGAAAAACAAGTAAAGAAGGTAAACAAAGGGAAAGAGTAGGTCGCAGGAGTGGTCAAAGAATTCTATAAAGGAAACGAGGATGGTGAGCATATTTGACACAGGAGGCCCGGTTTCAGTTGAGGCCCAGAGTAAAGAATGGTTTTTTTCCCCGGGGGATAGGAAACTGTAGCCTTAAACAAAACAGTCTCCTACCCTATCCAAGGTATCTATGGCAGAAGGGAGAGGAAAACCATGCCAGTCCAAGCACAAAGGAGAAGAAAAGTATAAGGATAAAATTAGTTTTTAAGAAAATTAGCTCCAGAGCCCTACTGTGTATGGTCAGGGAAAATTGCTGTGTTTCCCAGAAATGTCTGAGAAGACTCTCAGTAAAAACAATCAGTAACGAGCAGAGTGAAGGGAGCATCTCGGGCCCGTGTAATGGGGCACCTACGTTACAATCTCCAGAGCCTTGGGGCTCTCTCTCTGTCTCTCCACACGAGTCTCCTTCTGGGCTTCAACCACAAATACCTGCTGATGGACTGGTTTCCCATCAAAGCTGATCCTTTGTTTGCTTTAATTAAAAGATTTTTACTTAAGACTCTTTCTAGCACTCTGAAATCACTGAAAACACAAGGAGGTCAAGAACAAAATAACTAAACAACACCGAAACATGAACAGGGAAGAAAGGGTTATCAAATCTATAAGACCAAGGAGATCCTAAAAATTCCACCTGCTGGGTAACATTCAAAAGGAAAGAAATCACTTGAATAAAGATAGGAATCTTTCATAGAAAATAAGGCTGAAAGTCCAAGGCCATTAAAAATCTTTCTGTAAATAAATTGACAACGATGATGATGCAATGGGACGCATGAAAGCAAATCAACATCGACAAAAACTCTTTTACGTAAGTAAACAGGGGAGAGAAGAGAGCAACTTATCAGATTTGTTCCACCGAGTAAAACATTCGAGACGTTCTGGCCATGACATGCATTTTACTCATTCGGTCTCGAACTATATGTTACAGTTTGTGCTTTTTCACAATGTAAGAGTCCTTAAAAGTTCACCTTCGCTTGTAAATGTTTCAAAAAACAGCTTTAGTAAATTAAAACAATTTAGAGTAAGAATGGGATGCCAGGTTCAAGCTGCTGTTAGGGGACAGGTTTACAAGGACTCAGAAAGTCATCATTCGGTTATATGTGGTCCTCTTATTTTCAACACCTAATAATGCTGAGGCTGCCACTTTCAAACTAGGGACCACCAGCACCCCCCCACCCCCGCCCAGCTTCCCTAACCGTTATTTGATTCTTTTTTTCAAGTGAACCGTCTCACTTCTATCATTAACATAATGTGTTATTAAAATGGCTCTTGGCAATAAGGACCTGACAGTTCTTTTCTTTTATGCACTGTGGCTGTTTTTCAAGTTTTATACTTTCCAAAGATCTGTGATCTGTGTCTTGACAGCCATAAATTCTGTTCGTGTTTTTCAATGATTATTTTAAGTTGACCAAATTATCCTTTAAACTTGAGAAATTATGCCTAGAATATCAGCAACCTGAATCTCTCCTCTTCTTATTTTGTAGGCTATTGTTTTTTTGTCAATTAAAAAAGAAGGTGCATAGGCACATACACACATACACACTAAGCTTCTTTATTTATTTGAACTAGTGGTTTTATTTTAGAGTTTTAGTCAATAGAGATCCCATGAGTGTGTGTGTGTGTGTGTGTGTGTGTGTGTGTGTAAAACTATAGTATTGAAAACATGTAACTAAAAATCAGTTTTATTTCAAATATTTGATATTTTGTAGTACTTGTCAGAACATCTTAATAAAGTATTTATAGTTGATTTAAGGAAGGGTTGAATTCTCAACTTTTAAAAATTCAACGATTTATTTAGCACATACTAAGTGCCTGTGACTGTGTTGGGTGCTGTAATACAAAGAGAATAAGATAAATACAACCGTGCCCTTTAGCAGCTCCTCTCGTAGGTGAGGGACTGGACGGGTGAGCAGCCAATGACCATAGTATATGGTCAGTACCATGGTGGAGGAAGACGGCCTTGTGGTGGCAGACGGAAGGGCGTGTAATGCAAAGCTAGAAGGTCAGGGAAGGTTTTATGGGAAAAGGATCATTACCTAAAGCGAAATCTCAAGGATGAATAGGAATTATCTGAGGGAGGAGGGGCAGAGAAAACAGGGAGAGACTTCTAGGGAACATAGCCATCTTCAAGAATGTGGCCTAGAGTGGGGAAAAGGGTGGGGGAAATAAATATATTTCTTGATATTATATCAAGAAATAATAGGAGAGAGGCTTACCAAGGCATTGGGACCGATTTTTCAGCAGGCAAGGGACATGAAGAGGAGAGGGTTTCCGAACACTCAGAAAGTTCGCAGACGTGAGCCTATCACACTTCAGTCAAATATTTCAGTATGTGCTCAGTACATATAAATTCTTAAAGACCCATGACTAGGTCTCCCACAGGTTGAAACCGGTTCGGCAGATATCAATATTCACTCTAATCTTTGTAGAGAGTAAATTTATCATCTCGACTGAAAGTCTTCTTTGCAGGGCAATATTATAGGCAAAGCACACCAAGCATTTAAAGAATGACGGCTGTCCCTTAGAGCTTGTTGAAATGACATTTGGTCTGTTTCCTTGCGTTTGGCTTGGGACCTGTGACTCTTCAATGCACGGTGGAAGGGGCAGCAAAGACCAAAGATGTGCTGGACAGACATTTTAAGATTATTTCGTAACAGAAAGAGATTATTGATTTTAAAATGACAAATAAAATGCCTTTTATATTTTTGATCGCTAAATGAATTGTCGAGTTCAAGAAGGTCATCATGTGGCTATTTCCTAATATAAACTGTAAAGCATGCAGGATTTGGTTGCCCTAATATGAGGGGAGACCCATAAACATTTGTTATTTCCCAGAAGTCAGACGAGTACATTTAAAATTAGAGGAAATTCCATCTGCAATGTTCCTTTTTCCCTAACATAAAACTCACTTCTATTTTCCAAAAAGAAAATTTTATCTTTTTTTTTACTTTTATATTTATTATTACTAATTTATCGCCTAAAGGTCATTATGAGAAAAGGCAGAGAGATGAAAATAGAATCATGGGGAGGAAAAAAACCAGTACCACTGAAATAGTATTCTGAGAAATGAAGCATTCTGGTGGGGGGGGAGGGAGAAAAATTCTTGCTATCAGCAGCCAAATGGAGAAGCTGAAGAGTCTCAAAAACATAACATGTACCTTCTTCCTGCTGGGTTGTCCCCAGGTCAGAACGTGGAGCCTAAGGACACAAATCCACTCCGTGACCATATCCTTCCTCGACATCACAATAGCCACTTGGATGAAACATAGGGACACATTCATTAGTTCACTCATTAGACCCCTGCAGAGGCTCAGGCACAGTTGTAGGCTCCCGGAATGAGACGTCATTCAAGATGTGCATTGAAGAGTCACAGGTCCCAAGCCAAATGCAAGGAAACAGACCAAATGTCATTTCAACAAGCTCTAAGGGACAGCCGTCATTCTTTAAATGCTTGGTGTGCTTTGCCTATAATATTGCCCTGCAAAGAAGACTTTCAGTCAATCCCTACATTCAAAACTCTGCCAATAACTCAGGGATGAAAGAATAGTCAACGACAGAATCAATGATATTGTCACAGCATTGTCCTGGGATGATGTGAGCTACACTTGTGCTGGGCACAGCATAAGGTACAGAACTATTGAATCACTATGTTGTCCACCTGAAACGAATGTCACACTGTGCGTCAGCTATCCTTCGATCTAGAAAAGTAATAAATTAATTTAAAAAAGAAATACTGCTGAACAAGAATCGGTGACACCTTCTCTCTTGGATCTGCATGGACATACACACTAAGAAAGTGATTAGATCAGATTTTTGTCTAATAACCTAATGGTGACAGGAGAGAGCCATTCCAAATACACTTTATTGACGTATGTAGGTAATGTTCATACCCCTTGAAAGTGCTTCAGCTTACTCTAAGGGATAAGACTGGCAATATTTCCACAGCTCAATATGCCATGGCACTATGTCTAAGGGCACGTTGGTGTAGGTCGTGCTGACAGGGGCCGAGAATGCTGATTGAGGACTTCATGTCCTACTGCTCATTGCTAAGTCATACCTGTCTCCCCAGGTCTATGGGGCATTAAAATTCTCATCTGGAGCTCTTTTATCCCCCCCAAGGGACTGAATCACAACAAGCTTGGGGAGACAGGTGGCTTCCTAATCCCTGCTCAGTGTGGATGCAAATAACAAGGACTGTCACCAAGCTACCAGCTGCTGCTTCAGCACTTGAGCGGTGACCTCTGTCTCTCTCCCCCAGTCCACTTTTATCTCCCGTTCAGAGACCTGAGAGGAAACATGTCGAGACTCGGAAAGCTCCCAGGATCTTTCTGTTGGGAACTTTTCAAAGCCAACCAAGGCATCCAGCCCTTTTCTCTTTCCTTTGTTAACATGTCTTTCTTTCATCATGTGACCACTGAAAGCATTGGTGAAAGGAAACCAACTTAATTGTTGCAGGAACCGGGCACGGGTTGGGGCATGAACTTCTTTAGGGTTCAGAACCTGTGGAGGCACTCTTCAGAAGAGGCCAAGTAGGTAAATATCACTGAATCCAGGAGGTATTCCTGGTAATCAGGATGCCGGGTAATCAGACGTGGTCACGCACGCGGGCTTTGCTCTGGTCTGAGCACATCCAACCACCACCACAGCAATACAGGGAGCTTCTCTTTTGAGCTCAGACTGGACCAGGTCCAAACCAAAAAGGCATTGTGTTCATCTTTTCAAACTTTCATCTTTTGGGTCCGTTGGATATTATTTAATAATACATGAGAAGCCCAATCATCACTCTTAAAGTGTAAATTCCCTCGAGTCAATCTCTCCCATTAACTTCTTCCCCGTGTTCTATACTTCAAAGCCATTATTGATGACATCACAATAGTCAATAAATCTTGTCACAGTACATAAAGCTATGCACTGAGTATTTATTGGCAGAACAAGAAACTTGTTTTATTATAGCCTTCTCTGAATTTGTGGATCCTATCTTTGATGACATGGAGTGATATTTGTGGCACTCAGTACTACTTCTATTACTCAAATTCAAGCTCTACAAGCACTAAAAAGTGTTCCTGAGGTCAATCAACTTTTAGGTCTCTTCTAACTGACAGGGCCCATAACGAGGCTGCTTGTCCGGCTCTCAGATGATGGTATTTTGAATCAGCATTTTCTTTTTTACATATGAGCTTTCTTTCTACAATTAAATTGCCAGCTCTTGAGGGCAGGTGCTATGTCTTGATTTGCTTTGGATCTTCTGCACGTAGTCCAGCTTAATTGCATAGGAGGTAACTATTTGTTAGTAGCAAAAATTGTAAAATTTTGCTGTTCTAGGACTAAGTTAAGAGAATGATGGAAAGAAAGATGAAAAGAAAAATATAAAATTGGAATGTGTTATGAATTTCATTTGCTTCATTCTTCCCTATTTCTCCCAGCCCTGAGATAGACAGAAGTTCTATCTCGGTCCAAATTGGAAGAATACATTTTAAGTGTTCAAATAAATATTTTTATAGGCACCAGAATGTAAACTACATGAAGACAGGGGTTTTGTCCTCTTTTGTACATTGTTGTATCCACAGTGCCTAGAACAGTGCCTGGTACATAGTATGTACTCAATAAATATTTGCTAGATAGATACAAGAGACTGAAATAAGAATCTTTCGTTGAACCCCCAAAGAATCACTTAAAGCAATACCTAACATCATAGAATATTTGAGCAAGTAGAAGGTTTAAAAATAATCTGGTCTAGGGGCACCTGGGAGGTGCAGTTGGTTAAGCCTACAACTCTTGGTTTTGACTCATGTCATTATCTCATGGCCATGAGATCAAGCCCTGTGCCTGGATCCATGCTCAGCATGGAGTCTGCTTGAGATTCTCTCTGCCTCTCTTACTCATGCTGTCTCTTTAAAATATATAAATAAATCTTAAAACAATAATCTAATCTAATTTCCTTATTTTACAAAGGCAGAAAATGAGGCAATGGAGGAAGGAAGACCTAAGTCTCCTAATTCTTGTCTCAGTTCGCTGATTTAGTTTTCCCTTTTGTATAAAAAGTTAACAGAATAAAGAGACAACATTTGTATACAATTGTCTTCCAGTGGCAGCAAATGTCTGTGACATCCTTTGCCAGTAGAGGTGGGATAATGTGCAAGATACCAGGAAAAAGAAAAAAACAACAGTGGTGAGGTTATTTTGGAGACAGAATTCAAGCTTCTCATGTAATCTGAATCAGTGATGGTTTATTGTTCTTAGTGACATTTTTCTCTATTATTTTCCTATCTGACAGTAACACAGTGTCAAAGATTGGTGTCAAGTAGTGGACTTCACTTGTAAACGAAGAGGCTGCTTTCCTTGAAGGGAAGAACACAGATGTTTATTCTTGGTTGTTTTGCTTCTTGTTATCTTGCTCAAAAAAGAGAGGTGATGGGTGCTTATAGGTAGGCACCCAAATGGTTTCCCCTTCAATGAGAGAATGTGTTCAGAAACTTACTCTGTACAATTAGAACTAGTGAACTCCTGCTTAAACAGGAGGAGAATAATAGTGCATGGGTTACCCACCCTTTATCAGACAGCTTATAAAAGACTACTGAGATCAAGGGCCTTTTGAAATCTCATTGGGTTACTTGGGTAACTTTCAAATCCCATCAACATTCAAAGGTAGATAGAACATAACCCAGGTTTATAACAAGCCTAAGGTGAAACTGACTTAGAAAAAAAGATGGTGGTCTTCATGGATTTTGAGACTGAGTGACCCTCTTACATTGACAACTGTGATTTTGTTTCCTACCCCAAATAAGACATCATAGTTTTTAAAAAGGTCTATTCATTTATTTTAGAGAGAGCAAGAGAGTGAGAGAGCACCAATGCAATAGACAGAAGGAAAGGGAGAGAGAATCTAAGCAGAGTCTGTGTTGAGCACAGAATCCAATGTAGGGCTTGATCTCATGACCTTGAGATCATGACCTGAGCCGAAACCATGAGTTTGACATTCAACCAACTGTGCCGCCAGGCACCCCAAAAGACATTATATATTTTTTTAAGACTTTACTCACTTATTTGAGAGCGAGAGAGCATGAGCGGAAGGGCAAAGGGGGAAGGGCAGAGGGGGAGGGAGAAACAGACTCCTTGCTGAGCAGGAAGCCTGAAGCAGGACTTAATTCCAGAACCCTGGGATCATGACCTGAGCCAAAGGCAGATTCTCAACTGACCAAGCCACCCAGGTGCCCAAGACATCATATTTGAATGACTAGTTTGGGAAAAGGAGAATCAAAGGGAAATCATGTATCTGCTTTAACCTAGCTCTCCCCAAAACTACTACATAAATTTCAACAGCTGGGCAGAGTTGTGACTCAGGACCCCAGATCTTGGTCAACAGAGCAAAATGAAATAGCAGAGATACGACCAGACTTGAAACCTTGGATCAGCCCCACCAGGAGACTGACACCTGTGAGGCTGAGCCTGAGCCATGGGCTGGTTCATCTCTTTCACCTCTGAGCTAAGGAATCACTTCTAACCTTCACTGTTGCTATTCCTTCATTGTATTGATTATTGGTTATTTGCATGACTTTTTTTATACTTGTGATATCACTTACGGTTCACAATGCACTTAGTCTCCATCTCATGCTGTGGGTTAAAACAGAGCAGGACTCCTTATTCCAATTTTCCAGATGAACAAAGTAAAGTTGTGCATTCACATCATGTCACCTGGTTGGCAAATGGCTGACTTCTAGTCCAGAAATCTCCCTTCTACCTCTCACTGTCCCCATTCGCCATGGTTGAGTCTGCAGACTCATAAGGTGAGAGGGAGCAGTCCATCACCAGCTGGTGTCTGAAGCAACATCAGTAATTCAGGGTAAAGGTGTCAAGTCTAACTCTGGCACCTCAAACAAATCACTCAACTTCTGCTTCTTCACTTATGAAATGAGAGATTTACACTAACACAGTGGTTTCCCAATCTGACCGTGTATCAAAATCACCTTGAGGAACTTTAGTAAAATATAGATTCCTGGGTTCTATATCTGCCTCTGGGGTCTGTAACTGGCACCTAGACAACCGCATGTTTTAATGTTTTTAAAAATCTCCAATGGAGTTGTTTGGGTAACTGGGAGCCACTAGGATCCCATCAGCTCAAACACTCTGCTATGGTGGTGTTATAACTCACCAGGTAGTAGTATATAAAGGCTAAAAGTCAAAGACAAGGGAGCAACTCATCTGCCCAGGAAGAGGAGAGAGTCAGGAACGAACATTTGAGCTCAATTTAGAGCACAGAGTTTTGTCCTCTATATAGGACGGGAAGGGAGAGACCCCCCACGGCAAGTCTGGGGAAAATGGAGGAAGGCAAACTGACTAAGCATGTGCTCTCTCCAAGGGAATGACTGGAATAAAATGAAAAAGGACCTGATCTGTAAGACAAATACTTTACTCTTAAGTTTAGTTCAGATCAGAGGGTCCTTTTGTGCTCATCTTTATCTGCCTGTTATCTCCCTCACGACGTCCCGTCCAAGTCCTCAGTGCTAAAAAAACAACAGCAAATGATAAATTAAACAAACTCACCACCACTTGCAGAAAAACAAAAACAAATCACATCTGGCTCAGCCTGTAGGCAAAGAAGAGAGAAACCTCATTTGATGCAACTGCAGGTTTCCTTTTAATGAGATATTTTTGTTTTAGAACATTGAGTATAATCTTTAGAACACCAGATAGCTTTCCTCGGCAAAAATCTGAACAACAACAACAGAAAAAAGGAAGAGAAAAGAAAAAAAAAAAAGCTAGCAGTCACATCTATCTGACTCTGATTTATGGCTCCGGAGACATTCTCAATTTGTCGTAAAGCATAAGCCCACTGTTTCCTTATAGTGTCTCAGGGACAAAAATTATAAAGATCGACTCTGCCTCAATACTGCAAAATGCTGAGCCTCTGCATGCCAAATTCTTAAGTTTAGGAAGAAGGAAGAGGTAGGAGGAAGTTCTGTCACATTCACCTCTACCAGGTATGGCTAGGTAGCCCTCTGGTGGCTACCTTCAGTGATTAGTCTAGAAAAACCTGTTCACTTAGTCCTTGTCCCCTCCCCCACGCTGATTTTATTTACTTTCTTGTACGTAGATAACTCGTTCATTCCATCCACAGCAGCTCCCCGGGGGCAGGGTGTTTGCCTTCCGCTCTTCTACTGCTAAATTTCTGGGGACTAGAACCGTGGATGGGGCAGAGTCAAGAAGTATTTGTTGAATGTGATTCACAACTCAGAGCCCTTTTCCTCACCATCCTAAAGAGAGTTCCGTTGGTTTACAGACCTAGCTTTTGAGGTCGGTCTGTGAGCACTTTGCAGCCTAAGTCTATTCCTGGGTAGTCTGGCATATCAAACTTCGACGGCAAGTATGAATATTATTACAAATAAGGCCACGAAAATCTTGAGATGCATTTACTCAAGCGGATTGATAAAACTTCATCTTATCCCTGAGTGGACAAGGGACTGGCAGAGGGACTTGGGTGATTTTGGCGGGGGGGAGGGGGGGGTGGTGGGCACACCAGCAATGGGATCACTCTGGCATCCTGTCCCAGTTAGAGTCTCCACTTTTCCAGTTCAACATGTTTCTATAAACAAAATGCATGCGCCATGACTACAAAAGGCAGTATCTTCTCACTTGTTTCCAAATAAGCACAGTAATACTTTAGCTGTCTGAAGCTTGCATAGTGTATATGGCTACGAAAACTGACTTGTAAACCATTATAAAAATGTTAATTACCATATGTATCTACTCCTCCACAGACCCATCCCTCTGTTCAATTGTTTCTTCTGACGGAATGGCAGGCTGCCTCTCACCAATGTTGTCACCTTGGCAAAGTTTCTGTTCTCTTTCACCTTCCGTCTTCATGTATGAAATTGAAGTGATGATACTTGACAGGACTGTGTGAGGATTGCGCTAGATAATTCATGGAAAGCTTCTAGAATGGTGTCTTTAGAATCACAAGAAGATGTATTTAATTTACTGTTTTTATCATTGTTCTCACCCTGTCTATGGTATTCATGACCTAAAACACTGGAGAAGAGTTTGAATCCTTTCAGGGTTTCACATTCAGAATTCTTTTCAGTTTTAGACCTCTACATTTGGTCAAATATGTTTAAGTGCTTTGATTATATTTACTTTGGGCTTTAAATCATTATTTTTCTATTGATTTTTTAATTATAAAGTGCATTCCAATAAGATTAAGGAAACTGATCTTTATTCATATTTTGGACAACCCGGAGTCATAACGTGAAAGGCCAAATATATAACATTTTCTTGATTATTTTTGGCTATTTATGGATACATATAATCATAGCTGATTACGATTGCAAATATTTACATGTCCATCTTGGTATTTTATTTGTCTTACTGTTGGTAACTCAGGAATTATTATTTAGGAGGTTAAATATAATTTTGAAAGCTAATTTGGTTCCCAATATTGATTTACCAGTCACGTGGATACAGCTGATATGTAACTACATGCAAGAATTATTTACAAAGATAACATAAATTATTCAATTCACTATCAAATATTTATTTAGGACTCTTTGGTGCCAGGCTTTGTCTCAGTATTGAGAATGTCCCAGTGAGAAAGATACATAGCTGCCCTCATAAAGCTTCTATTACAGACAATAAACCAACATATAAATGAACCAATAAACACAATCAGATAGGGACAAGCACTCTGGAGAGAGGATGTAATAATGACTGAGGGGCTACTTCAGATTAGGGACTTGGCTACAGCTTTTCTGAGTAGAAGATATTTGCATGGAATGACAAGAATGATCCAGCTTTGCAAGGAGGGAAAGAGTATTCCAGGTAGAGAGTCAATGCAGAGGTCCCACGTGGGAAATGAACTGCTTGTTATATTCAAGAAACAGAAGGAAGCTAATGAGGTTGGAGTTAGGAGACCACTGTCATCCAGGCAGGATGTGATGGCAGCTTTTACTTGGGTGATCAAAGAGGATGTGGATAAAAATAAACAGACTTGGGGTATCTTTGAGGCAAACAAGCATACTGGCCAGCTTAATATGGTGATCAAGTAGCAAAAAAAAATAACTCCCAGATTTTTGTTTTGAGGTTCTTGGGCGGATGGTGGTGCCATCTGATCAGAGGTAAGAGGCTGGGAGAGGTGATTGGAGGATGAAAATCAAGGACTCCACTTCATTAGTGTAAAATTTGAGGGTTCTCTTGGGCATCTAAGTGGAGATGTCAAGATGGCAGTTGGGTTAGTCAAGTCCAAAGTTCAGGGAGGAGGTTGAAGTTGAGAGTCATAGACATGTGTAGATCACATAGATAGCCAAGGGACTGGAGGGGTCACCTAGAGAGATGTGTAGAAAAATAGAAACAGAAACAATCCACATTTATTGTTCAAGTGGAGAAGGAGGAACTAGTAAAAGTTTTCCAAAAGAAGGATCTAGCGAGAGATGTTAAGAGGAAAACCAAGGGGCTATGGTGTCTCAAATGGCAAAATAAGAAAGTGTTTTGAGCGGAGAAGGTTGTCACCCATATTAAATACTCAGTCACATGGTACAAAAGAGAAATGACTGCTCATGTTTGGCAACATGCAGATCCAAGTGAAAAAGGTAAGGGTGGGAACACACCTGAGTGGAGTAAGGCAAGGAAGTGGAGATGATGACAAATACATTTACAAAAGTTGGGTCATGCAAAGGAGCAGAGCAATTGAAGGTGGCAATGCATCAAGGGAGGGTGCTATGTGCCAAATGTTTGTGTTCCCCCCCAAATTCATATGTTGAAACCTAATGCTGGACATGACATAATGGTATTAGGAGGAGAGACCTATGGAATGTGCTAAGGTCATGAGGGTGGAGTTCTCATGAATGGGGTTAGTGTCCTTATAAAAGAGATCCCAGATAGCTCTCTAGCTCCTTGTACCATGTGAGGACCCAGTGAGACGTGCCATCTATGAGGAGGTAGGTTGTTGGCAGATAACAAATCTGTGGGCACTTTGACCTTGGGAGTTCCCAGCCTCCAGAACTGTGAAAAGTAAATTTATGTGGTTCATAAGCCACACAGTCTATTTATTATTTTGTTCCAGCAGCCCGAATGGACTAAGATGGATGGGTTTTATTTTTGTTTAGTTTTTGTTTTTTAAGCTGTGAGATAGTGGAATATGTTCACAAAATCCTGGGCAAACCACTTTATCTCCCATAGCCTGAAATTCCCTCAACTGAAAGGGTCCATTGATAGCTTCCAGGGATATGGGTCTATGTTAATCTTACAGGGAGAATTTAATTCAGAGAGTGTTATGTGTGAAAGGTTCTAACGTGATGAACCACATTCAGTAGGAGCTCAGTAAATGCTGAATCAAATTTGTTAAATCAGTCAAACACAAACACAGCTGCTAGTGGTAGACCATTTCCAATGGTCTTTTTGGCACCTCTCTATTATTTATTTCGACAGACTGGTTCTTTCAAAATGCCCACATGCCACTGATTTACCAGTTTTGACCAGAAAATAGTTTTATTCTTTTGTTATTCAGATGGGAGAATGGACTGAGTTCGTGAATATAATAAAATTTTATCCAGGGAAACATCCAGGGCTAAGACCTAATAGAAAAGTAAGTTGTGGGGCGCCTGGGTGGCTCAGTGGGTTAAAGCCTCTGCTTTCAGCTCAGGTCATGATCTCAGGGTCCTGGGATCGAGCCCCACATCGGGCTCTCTGCTCGGCAGGGAGCCTGCTTCCCCCTCTCTCTCTGCCTGCCTCTCTGCCTACTTGTGATCTCTCTCTCTCTCTGTCAAATAAATAAATAAATCTTTAAAAAAAAAAAAAAAGAAAAGTAAGTTGTGATTTTCACCATCTGCAAGGCTGCATATCTCAGAGTACTATCTCACATAAGAGTCAAGTGGTTTGAAGTCATTACCACTCCTCAACTGATTGCTGTCATCTTAAAGTCTCTTTTCCTTCAAAGGAAAAAAAATATGTCAAGAAGAACTTAAAAATGTTTGGAGGTATTTTTTATCTTTCACTGGCTTTTTGACCCAGTAGATGGCAGATGGCTATATGTTAAATTATAAAGGAGTAATGATATCTTCTCAACTACTGAAATTCTTTGAAATCTGTGTTCAAACACCCCTTCAAGAATTGGGGTAAACAGGAATAATCTCCTACACTCACATGGTATGAAATGGAACTATGCTTTGTTTCTTTTTCATTTGCGCTTTTATCCTAATGCTGTGCTATTGATTTTTGGGAAAATTCAATGCCTACCATAGGAGCTGTTTCATTCTTAGAGCTAGTTTCATGAGCAGGAGTCCCATACAACTTTACAGGGCTTTGTGCTTGCTTAATATTCTATTGTGATCTTGAAATTCTTAAAGATTTTGGAAAACGGGACCTGGTTTCCTTTCATTTTGCATCAGACCCCACAACTTATTTAGCTGCTCTGTCCGTTCCTTTTTCTTCCTTCTCTCTCATCATCAGCCAATTACTTAAATATCTCTCAGATCGGCTCGATTCTTAGGCTTTAATTCAAACCACAAGGGCTCCTCATCTGGATTGGTATAAAGGCCTTTGACCTGGACCTCCTCCTCCAATTTTATTTATTCAACTTCCAGAACATATTCAGAGTGTTCATTTTAAAATATAAATTTAATTCTATTACTTAAATAATTAATTCATTCACTAGTTCAGCAAGTCTTTAAAGTTTGTTCTATGTATGATGACAAGAACCAGAAGGGCAATGGTGACCGAAACCAGACATAGTTCAGAGGTAACCTCAAGAGAATAATTCTGATTTTTCTCTGAAAGAATGGGTCGATACTAGCCATGATTAACTAACATACGTTTCTAGGCAGATTCTCTGATTACACTATTTTGATAAGTATATTGCTTTAGATACCAGGTGAAATTGGGGAGGAGGGAAGAAGGGAAATGAACATTTTAAAGCTATTTTGTGCTGGAGAGCATACTGGGAAGCCATATTCCTCCGTGGCATTTCCATTTTTTCAGTGGGTAACTACAAATTCCTATTTTGAAAAATTTCAAGTCAAACCATTTTGCTTTCCAGTTCTGTGGATCTAATTGATGATTTGCTTTAGTGCAATTACCGATCCAAACCCGGTTCCTGGGAAAAACAAATCTGGACATCTAACAGGTATCCCCAAGGGCCATATGGATCGCTTCAGTGCAGAAACAAAAAGGTCTTACAGTCAGATAAAAGTATCTCAACTATTTACATTCCTCAACTGTCACCCAGTATCCAAAGCATTTCAATCCCATTTCTCACTCAGTAACAGAAACCATCGGTCCTCACTAGAAAGTAAATCTCAAAATATTTGTTATTCATCCCTTATCAGCAATTTGGATAAATGGGGGGTGGAGGAACACGTGGAGAAGACTGTCAAAGTTATAAAGTGTCCCCTTACATGCAGAATCTAAAAAGCAAAACAAATGAGCAAACAAAGAAACAAACAGACTTAAGTAAAGAGATGAATTGGTAGGAGCCACAGAGGAGGAGTGCGGGAAGAGGGGCAAAATATATAAAGGGGGGTAAAGTGGTACAAACTTCTAGTTATAAAATCAATAAGTCACAGAGATGAAAAGTACAGCATAAGGAAAATATTCAATCATACTGTGATAATGTTGAATGGTGAAAAATGGCGACTACACTTATCACGATGCGCCTTAAGTAATGTATAGAATTGTCTAAGCACTATGCTGTACACCTGAAATTAATGCCAACCAGACTGCAGTGATAAATTTTAAACAATTTAATTAAATACCATAAAGTGTTCTTCTATTTCCTCAAGCTCTATCCTTGGGTGAAGTTGGATGTGGAGAACATTGAACAAGGCCTGTATCTTGGGCAAATCCTTGCAGAATTGCTGTAACTCAATTTTGCTTTAATGTTATGCCCTTGGCTTTTATTCAAGGTTTATACTAGAAACCATCACATGAAATTCACTTCTGCATTTACTGTAAAAGTGTGGTTGAGGGCATTGTCCATTACATCACTCAAGATGTGCTATTAAGTCCTATGTGAGACTATTCTTTCAAAATTAATTTTAGGAAATAAAATGGGCTCCTTGTTGAACTGATATTCTGATTCCTTTCCAATGAAAGATGTATTATTTAGGATTTTTTTCTTTTCTGTTTTAAGTGGCAGAGCCCTACTCAGACTTACTAATCAAAGAAGGGAATTTACTCACTCTCATTGCTGGGAAGGATCCTTGGGTCGTGGACAGAATCTAAGAACTGCAGTAACCAGGCTTTGGGGCACAGGGACAGAAGCCAGGACTCTGCACACAGCACTCGCTCTCTCTCCATTGACCCATCTTCTATGTTTATTTTCATTTCCTCCCACTGGAGACTGGCCTGTTCCTCGGGGCAGGGAAGATGGCCAATAGATGCTCCCGATTTATATTTTTTTTCCAGTTTAGCATCTTTGGTGGGAAATAAACTCCCCCCAAAGTCTATCAACCCCTGGGAAGATTTTCATTGACACTGGTTCTCAATGGCCAGAATCCCACCTTTGGATAGTCACAGGTCAAAGGGATGACATGCAAACAGGAGGGTGATGGGCCATGCTGATTGGCAGCCCCAGGAAAGGGTGGAAAAGAACCTCCCCAAAGGAAAAAGAGCAGCATTAAGAGAAGAGCATGGGAAAACATCCAGGGTGGTAAACAGACAATAGCCAGAGTCATCTGTGAAAAGAACTAGTGAACTAGAATTTGTTTTCCTTTTTGCTCTGGTTACTAGGAAGTTTATAGGCAAAGATGAAGCCCCACACCAGAAATTACATTGACCTTCCAGCTTGGATCAGTTTTATCTCGAATTTTGGTTTTCTATTTTATTTTATTCATTTATTAGTAGATCTGTTCTTAGGAGCTTTCAAACACCTTTCTGAAAAGAAATAAAGGAAAGAATTTCAACAAACCATTGTGCTTGTCTCACAAAATAATTTCTTGTGTTAGCCTGCTGAATATTAGAAGGCCAGTTTGAAAGCAGAAGTACCTTATTCTTGAAAATAAAGAGAAGAATCAAATTCACAGTAGAGTAGCACATCTGCTAAAAAGGGAAGGGAAGAGGAAGTAGAGCCTTGCCTGAAGGGCTGATGGGGTTGCTGCAGAATGGGCCTGGCCCCTGAAGGCCTTCTGCTTGGGGTGGAGACTTCCTCCCAAGGAAAGAAGCTATTCCTTGATAGTGTATAAAGCACTTCTTAACAGAAGACAGAAATGTAAGAAGAATATAAAAATATAGGGCCCATAGGGAAGAGCTTCCTTTATGAACCCTAATCGCAGAATTCCCTGAGGGAAGAGTTCTAGAAGAAGAATTTCCAGAAGTTCAGAGGCAGTCGACAGAGTCAGCTCACCCTGTCAGCTCACCTAGAGGTCTTACCTTCCCAGAAGACCCCTATCACCATCTTACCCAGTCTCTGCCTCTCGCCTTTTGAACTCTGGCCAAGCACGGGTGAAACCTCTCCTGATCCGAGCTAAAATAGAGGTGAACTTCCAGATAACTTTAATAATAACTAAGTAAAAAAAAAAAAAAAAAAAGAATACTATTACCAAATAATCAACTAAAGTTTTTCAAGAATAGATTTTTGATATACTATTGTTGAAAAGATGATGCCGACCCATGGGTGTCTGGTGACTCAGGTGGTTAGACATCTGCCTTCAGCTCAGGTCATGATCCCAGGGACTTGGGATTGAGGCCCACATCGGGGTCCCTGCTCAGTGGGGAATCTGCTTCTCTCTGCTCATGCTCCCTCTCTCTCTCTCAAATAAAATCATTAAAAATTTTTTAAAAATTATGCAGCCCAGAGACATCTGCCCCTCCATCCTTCCTCCTAACTCCAAGCTCATCTTTTGAATTCACTTCTTACCACAGAGGGAGTTCCAGTCTGCAAATTCCGATGGCACCCCCAGGCGTAGGCAAAAACACTCATTCCAACCCTGCCTCACACCAAAGCTTCTGCCGTTGAGATCCAGGGCCCAGTCTCATAGATGGTCCTGGGGTGCTTGTCCTCCTAGAGGCACTCTGCTCTCCGCCTTCCCTACGGTACAGAGCCCGGCCTGCTCACTTATTAGCTTTGCTTACAGCTTATGATAAAAAACACCTCAGCCATACGATACATGTCATTTCTATCCACCAAGAACTGTATCCATTCTCTCACTGGGGTTATTTTCTTACAAGGACAGTGAAATTAGAGGGAAAAGAGTAAATGTGAAAAAGGCCCTCTAGGTGGGATGTTAGGAAGCAGAGGTGGGGAATCATTCATTTTGGTTGGCTTTTTTATGTTTTCCAAAAGACTTCAGCCATTTATTTGCTATTGTTCCAACAGGTAGAACCTCAATTGTCCCCATTTTCTTTACATAACCTACATACTGAATGTGACAGAGAGAGGTACTAGAGAAGGAAAACCATGCTTCCGAAACTCCCGGGTCTTCTGAAAATCATTTCTCCCCTCCCTCTCCTTGAGGAACCATCTTGATGCTCTATTCTTGATGTGATGTGGTTAATGTGGGGTATCACTGTGTCATGGGAAGCAGCAGTTGAAAGCAAGCACCCTGGGGGATTTGAGAGCAATGGCTCAGATCACACTATCTCATCTTTTTTTTTTTTTTTAATGTTGTTTACTGGTCCCTGGAAAGTGATGGGACTTCTCATAGGCACTTGGGACAATGAGTATTTCTTACTGTTTCCAATGAAATAAGCCTATTCTCGTCCATATGAGGTTTAAACTCAACTGATCTTCCATAAAACGAGAGGATCTGATGGGTGGATCCCTACCTTGTAAAGTTCTGGCCTTCCTTTTAGTCTTTTGTTTTACTTCAGTTAGAAAAAAAAAAAGTCTTCATGTTCCAGCAACAGTAACAGAACCTTAAAGTGAGAGGAGAATGTTATACATAAACCTACAATGTCAGAAGAGCTTTTTCCTTGAAGGTTCTTTTTGTTCTTGTCTACATGCAGTTAGAATAATTACATATTTGCACACATATAAGGGAGTTACTTACAGATCATTTGTCTTATAAGCATTCTCCACGTTTTTCTACCTGAAATATAAATTTCAGCGTTGCATCCCATTAAATTAGCATACGCTGAATTACTTAAAAATATTTCAGAGTCAGACATTTGGGTCTTATTTTTCTCTCCCGTAGATATGCTGAAATAAACACCTTGGGCATACAGCTTCTAAAAAATATATTTTGAGAGTTTTCCTTTAGATACATTTAGAAGAGCTAGGTCACCGGATCAACGGAAGTACGTGTCCTACGGCTCATCCATCATATTGCCAAAGTGCTCTTTCAATGGGCTGAGCGAATTCACACTGTCAAAATCAAGAGGTGACCATCCCAGTGTCACCATGTCTTTGCCATAGGGATATTTTAATGTTTTGCTCTGGTGAAGGATTGATGGCCTTAAAAAAAACATCAGCTGCCTGGCAAAGACGGTTCTAATTTTTGTTGTTTTGTTTTTCTTTGCCATCTCCGCCCCCCTCCTCTGCCCTTCTCCCCACTTTCCTTGAATCAAGTAATAGTTCTCACACTAACATCTGTGCTACCCTGACATGTACCCCGGGGGCTTATCGCAGCTTGTCACCTACTCACAGAGATTAATTTCTCCTTCAGATGTTTGTCCTTCAGCTTCCTTTTTGAAAAAAAAGAAAAGAAAAAAGAAAAAGAAAAAGAAAAAAGAAAAAAAAAAGCCTCAGGATGTAGTGGTCTGCTACCCCTGAAAATGATCCAGCACAGAGACGTGCTGTCACTTGCTCCCCTTCCTCTTTACCCTTGTGCTTCCAGGGGATAGGTTTTTCTTTGCTTATGGTCCCTGCTGACACCTGACCTTTCCCAGTAGAAACAATGCCGCTGACACCAGGATTGGAGCGACTACAACTTCAGTTCTGGAGGCAGATAATCCACCCTGCCACGAGGCAGTCGGTCCTGCTCTACGGAGAAGTGGAAGGAGAAGGAATTGGCATTCCCTCCAAAGGCAAACAGAAATGATGAGCATTATGAGCTCCGTTTCACCTACATTTAATTTTTTTTAAAAAAGATTTTATTTACTTACTTATTTATTTGATGGAGAGAGAGATCACAAGTGGGCAGAGAGGCAGGCAGAGAGGGGGAAGCAGGCTCCCCGCTGAGCAGAGAACCCGATGCGGGGCTTGATCCCAGGACTCTGAGACCATGACCTGAGCTGAAGGCAGAGGCTTTAACCCACTGAGCCACCCAGGCACCCCCCTACATTTAATTTTTGAAAACTTTTTAGAATATTTCTTTTCTTCACCTTCTTCCTTGTCCCCTCCTCCCGCCCACACGTGCATTTGTATAGGAATTCAGTGAACCGAACACTACAGCAGAGCTGTTTTTGGGCAACAATGATTGAATCTACCAATAGCTAATTCCCTTGTGTTTTGTTTTCTAATCTGTTTATTTAGATCTGAAATGGGAACGGTGACTATTTTATTTTCATATATAATCCATCGGTGAGTCAGAGGAAGAAGGGCAGAGAGTACGTAGGACAGCAGGGAGGAAGCAGAGCCTGCGTTAAAATACAGTCACAAGCATGATCATGTTTGGTAAACACCCTCACTGGTGTATCGTGTTCACCCACAAGGAACAGAGACTCAAGACAGAGGCTTCAACAAATCACAGTTTCAGTTTTTCTGACAGAATGAGATGTCTATTCTCTTTTTTTTTTTTTTAAGATTTTATTTACTTATTCAACAGAGAGAGAGAGAGATCACAAGTAGGCAGAGAGGCAGGCAGAGAGAGAGGGGAAGCAGGCTCCCCGCTGAGCAGAGAGCCCAATGTGGGGCTCGATCCCAGGACCCTGAGATCATGACCTGAGCCGAAGGCAGAGGCTTTAACCCACTGAGCCACCCAGGTGCCCCAAGTCTATTCTTGATTTGAGACTTTATCCTTAAAGTTGCCTCAAGGTCCTAGCATGACCAGGATCCTGGTCAAGACGAGGAAAAGGAGAAGACGAGGAGGAAGAGAGAGGCACACGTTCCATGTCAACATCCTCAGTGTCTCTTCTTTAAGAATCCAGGAAGTTTCCCTCAGCTCCCACTTATATTTCTTTGGCTAGAAGTGAGTCACTGGACCACCCCCATCTGTGGTACAAGTTAAGAAATGTCATGTTTTCAACCTGGGTAGAATGTGGCCCCAATAAAATCAAGTTTCAGTAAGTAAGAAAGCTGTAGAGAATAGATACTGAGTAGATAAATAGGGGCACCTGGGTGGCTCAGTGGTTAAGTGTCTGCCTTCAGCTCAGGTCATGATTCCAGGGTCCTGGGATCGAGCCCCGCATCGGGCTCCCTGTTCTGCGGGAAGCCTTCTTCTCCCGCTACCATTCCCTCTGCTTGTGTTCCCTCTCTCGCTGTGTTTCTCTCTGTCAAATAAATAAAATCTTAAAAAAAAACACAAAAAACTGGTGATATTTGTTGAGCCCTTCTTTTAAAAATAATCCTAATAGGGTAAGAATTTCTGATCATGTACAACTCAGTCAGAAAGGTCACCCCATCACGGAATGCTGGTGTTGGAAACCCCATTATGGCATCTCTGCTGTTCATCCAACATTTGCTTGATCAATTCCAGTGGGAAGAGTCTCACTACTCCACAATGCATCCCACATCATTGTTGGCAGTGTTCATTATTTAAGGTAATAACAGTAATGAGAATATGTAATGACACACTGAAAAGATTTACTTTTTTTTTTAAGATTTTATTTATTTGACAGAGAGAAACACAGCGAGAGAGGGAACACAAGCAGAGGGAATGGTAGTGGGAGAAGCAGGCCTCCCGCCCAGCAGGGAGCCCGATGCGGGGCTCGATCCCAGGACCCTGGGATCATGACCTGAGCTGAAGGCAGACGTTTAACAACTGAGCCACCCAGGTGCCCCTGAAAAGATTTACTTCTGTTGAACAAACAGAAATATATGTACAACACATCCATGGGTCCCAGATCTTCCTTTTTCAAGCTTTTGTAAGAAAGCCATTCACATTCTTCAAGATAAGTATCATATTCTCAGCTCTGCAAAATATCATTTGCTCCTGTATCACTCATTTTCTACCAATATTGTTTGGATACATTATGTGCCGCTTAATTTTTTCCCATTGTCAAATGCGTGTCATTATTTGCATGGAATATATATTTTAAATAGATGTGTACTCTCCTCTGAACCTCTCCTAAAAATGTTTTTTTTTAAGATTTTATTTATTTATTTGACAGAGAGAGGTCACAAGTAGACAGAGAGGTAGGCAGAGAGAGAGGAGGAAGCAGGCTCCCTGCCAAGCAGAGAGCCAGATGTGGGGCTCGATCCCAGGACCCTGAGATCATGACCTGAGCCAAAGGCAGAGGCTTTAACCCACTGAGCCCCTCCTAAAAATGTTTTTACCAAATCTTTGGTTTCCTCTCCTACTCGTGCCTTGATTTTTTCACTTAGGAGAAGAAACAGCAAGATCATACTGACATGAACAAAAATGCCTAAAAGTATTTCCATTCACCAGAGCAAGCTGCTTTTATCCATTGTCCTTGGCCAATCCACGTCAGTCTTTCTCCCCTTCCCTGATCCATGACATTTCTTTTCTTTTCTTCGAACAGAACTTTCTGATCTTCCCCATCTCTCACATCATTTGCCTCTTGCTTGCACTCTCGGGGTCTACGCCTCTGTCATTTTTCCCCTGCTCTGGGGTCAGAGCCCTTCAGGTCAGTCTGTTCAAGTGCACCTTTGTCATCTGTACTTCTTTCCTGAGTTTTAAAACATGGAATATTTCTTCATAGTCCCATTCTGGTATGTTGCAAATGCAAACTTTTTTTCAATGCCAGAAAAACCATTCCTATGGGGAAATTTGAAATTCTGTTAGAAAAAAGAAACTGGGGGGGGGGGGGGGGATGTATGTTAACAGTTCCTTGTATCAGTATTTGTTAAATAAAAAGTAATCTTGAAATTTGAAAATATGGCAGACAACCTGTGGTTTTAATAAATTAGACCTCACCTCTTCCTCCTTCCAAAATGGGCAGATGTGGGCTCTTCTCTCTCTAGATGCCATCAAGGCCTCTGGCTGTGGCCCCTCCGTGTGCAAGAGAGAGCCAAGACCTAGGAGGGCACCTCAGCAACTCAGCCACTTGACCAGGTCCCAAGAGAGAACCTTCTTCTTTTAAGTACCCAATCTCAGACAACAGGATCACAATGAATTTCTAAAGTAGGATTGTTCTTTATAAAGTTTGGCAAAAGCCCAGGAAGATGCTGACAGAGATGCCATAGGGCAAACGCAGTAAAAAAATTTGAGACCTCGAGTGCTGGCAAGATGCTTTCTTTCGCATCCGGGTTCTGCCTCCCCCACAGCTCCCGAGGAATGAGAGGAGAAGCAGCCCCACGGCAAGGGGGGAAAAGAGAGAGAGAACTTCATTCCTCAAAGAGAAAAACCAAAATGAAAGCCTGAAGAATTAAGAGGTGAGGGCATGGCCTCATGTCCATGGAAACTATGGACGTGTACATGTCAAGGGCAAGGGGCTTGATCAATTTCTTTTTGGGAACGCTGCCAGTCTTTCAAAATAGCATATGACAGGAGGGAGTAACCAATGGGAAAAAGATAGTGCACTGTTTGCACAAAGGTCACACCCCTGCCTGTGACGAGTGTATACACAACAGAACGAAATACACAAGTACCTTAACAGTGGCTATTTCTGAGTGCAGTGGTGCAGAGTTAAGTGATGTATTTCTTTTTTTTAAGATTCATTTATTTATTTAAGAGGGAGAGCATGGGCAGGGTTGAGGGGCAGGGGCAGAGGGAGAAGCAGGCTCCCTTCTGAGTAGGGAGCTGGATTCAGGGCTCCATCCCAGGACCTGGAGATCATGACCTGAGCTGAAGGCAGACGCTCAACCAACCGAGCCCCTCAGGCACCCTAAGTGTTAAGTGATTTTAATATTGTTCATAGCTTTCTACAATTTTCAAATTTCCTAGAGTAAGTCTGTGCTATTTTTATGGTTAAAGTTATGTTTTGACAAAGGTGGAAGGGGGTGAATGAAAACCGTCATATGTAAGGAAACAACCATTGATTTAGCATTTACTGAGCCAGAAAGAATGAGAGAAAGCAAAAATCGGGAAATACAATGTTGGCCTCTCAGAGTGAGGAGGCATCTTCCAATGCATCCATACTAACGTTCAAAATTAGTAGGTGAAAAAGTGAATAGAGGTTTTTGTTTTTTTTAAATAAAGATTTTATTTATTTAGTGGAGAGAGAAAGAATGAGCTGGGGGAGGGGCAGAGGGAGAGGGAAAAGCAGGCTCCCCTCTTAGTAGGGAGCTGGATTCCGGGCTCCATCCCAGGAACCTGAGATCAAGACCTGAGGCGAAGGCAGACACTTAACTGACTGAGCCACCCAGGTGCCCCTAGATGTACTTTTAACAGAGGGGAAAGTAAGCTCAGTCTCTCTTCACTACTCAGAAATTAATAAGGTTAACCTGTGATAATGACTGAACTAATATAGCTAAATGTTTCCATTTTTTTCCATTGGAAGTATTTTAATTTTAAAAAAAAAAATGCCTCATGGGCTCATACCTGTATTCTGACACTCCAACCTATTCAGCAATAGTCCAGTGCATAAAATTCTGAAAAATAAGTGTTTTGAGGATTAGCTGGCCCCCTCAGATGTTAAAAATATATATAAAGCTACAGTAACTAAAAGAGTGTGGTAAAACCTTGTAAGTAGAAAGAACAATGGAATCAAATGGAGATTTATGGAGAGTATTATAGGCTTACCGACAAAAAAGAATATAGTATATGATAAATGTGTCATGCGTCCCAGTGGAAAAAAAGGATAATGCTATTGATTTAATTTATGCTGTTGAAGGAATTAATAATAAATGCTGTTGAAGGAATTAAGTAGAATTCCACACCAGGGGTAAGCAAACTAGAGCCAGTGGGCCAAATCCCGCCAGCTTCCTATTATACACAAGCTTTATTGGAGCCCAACTATGCTGTGTGGGCACCTTTTCACTGTGATGACAACATTGCGTAACTATCTTGCGATGGTAGTGCCCACGGAGTTCAAAGATATTTTCTATTTAGCCATTTACAGAAAAGTTTGCTGACCCATGATCTGGAGGAATACAACATTGAAAATCCACCTTATTCTTATACCTAAATAAATTCCAGGTGGGTCAAATAACAGAAGAAAAAAATAAACCATAAAAGTACAAGAATTCATTATTTCAGAGGGTTTTGTTTTCTAAATAATATTGGAATGGAAAAGGTCATATGTGAAGAGTGACAAATCTGAACATAAGTATTAAATAAATGATGCAAGTTCAAAAAATCCAAATAAAGAGGCAAGTTGCAAACAAAAGAAACTATATGAGATGCATCATAGCCAGATGGGATAATTCTTCTAATCTATATGAAAACTTCCTCTAATCAATAGGAAAGAGGCTATCTATCAAATAGAAAAAGAACCAAGGATATGAATAGGCAGAACAAAGGAAAGAAAATACATTTGTCTCTTAAATATACAAAAAGAAGCTCAAAATTAGTCACAGGAAGAAGAATATAAATTGAAATAGCTTCAGGGTGCCATTTTTCACTTATCAGTTGGTCAAATATGAAAAGTTGGATAATACACAATGTAGGAGCGGGCACTCTTATGCATTATTAGTTGGAGTAAAACTTGGTAGAACTCTATTAAAATTTAACATGCAGATCTAGACCTTACAATTCCAACGCTGAGAATTTCTTCCATAAAAGTAGTCACATCAAAAGAAAAATCACAAGTACAAAGACATCCATTGCAGTATTGTTTGTAATAGAAGACTGAAAACAACCCAGATGGCTAGGATTACGATGCGGGAAGGTAGAGTACATTCAAACATGGAAATACTGTGTAGCATTAAAAACAATGAAAAGCTATGCATGTATGATTTGGAACAATCTCCATGTTCTGTTAAGTAAAACAACAAAAAATGGGACGCAGAAGTACAGACTCCGTGTCTTAAAGTTAGTGTCAGAAAAGAAGCAAATGTATATTTGATCTTGCATATGTATAGATTATGTCAGGGAAGATATAAGAATTGGAAAGGAAGGGGCGCCTGGGTGGCTCAGTTGTTGGGCGTCTGCCTTCGGACCGGGTCATGGTCCCAGGGTCCTGGGATCGAGCCCCACATCAGGCTCTCTGTTCAGCGGGGAGCCTGCTTCTCCCGCTCCCATTCCCTATGCTTGTGTTCCCTCTCTCACTGTGTTTCTCATTGTCAAATAAATAAAATCTTAAAAAAAAAAAAAAAAAGAATTGGAAAGGAATAAGCAAAATTTGGTCTATCCATGCAATGGAATATTAGCTTAAAAAGGAAGGAAATTCTGACAGATTCTACAACATGGATAAACCTTGAGGACATGAGGCTAAGTAATATAAGACAGTCACAAAAAGACAAATACTGTAATTTCCACTTACATAACATACTGAGAGGAGTCAAGAATCATAGAGACAGAAAGTAGGATGATGGTTGCCAGGGGTCTTGGGGGTGGTGAGAAGGAATGGGAAGTTATTATTTAATGGGTATAAAAGATTATAGGATAAATCATGGTGGTGGGGATTTTACAACAATATGAATATATTTAATACAACTGAACTGTACATTTGAAAGTAGTTTAGATAGTATATTTTGTTATGTGTATTTTTCTATAATAATAAAAAAAAAAAAACATTTAAAAACACACCAAAAGGGAACTATGCCCCAAAAGGAAGGGGTCAGAGAGGACTTTTCATAGTACATGTTCTTGTAGTTTTGCATTTCATACAAGTTGCATAAATTAACTATGTTTTAAAGTTTATTCTGTTGGGGCACCTGGGTGGCTCAGTTGTTAAGCAGCTGCCTTCAGCTCAGGTCATGATCCCAGGGTCCTGGGATCGAGCCCCGCATCGGACTCCCTGCTCTGCAGGAAGCCTGCTTTTCCCTCTCCCTCTTCCCTGCTTGTATTCCCTCTCTTGCTGTGTCTCTTTCTGTCAGATAAATAAAATCTTAAAAAAAAGTTTATTCTGTCACTCAGTCTGTGCACACATATATGTACATGTGTGTACTGAGTGATCACAATGACATTGTAAAACACCAGTGCAAACAAAACAGACCAGTCAGATAGATGCCAAAGTGTTCATAGCACTTGTCATTGGCTAGTAAAACTATAGGTGCTTCTTTCGTTCTATTTTTAAAAAACTACATTTACAGTAAAACTCACCCTATTGAGTGTGCAATTCTGTAAAATATAGATACATCCCGTAACTCTTCAAAATGTTCACGTTCCCTTTTGTAGACAACCCCGTCCCCTCACCCAGCCCCTGGCAACCATGATTTGGGCTCTATTACACGTTAATTTTTTAAAATCTTTTCTTATACCTTTATGGACTAATCTGAAGGGCCCATGAGTTGCTTTTAATGGAAAAATACTTGTTTTTGTAAAAACAGAAATAACCTTTCCAGAAAGGAGGTGAAAGAAGAGACAAAATGGACAGAGACAGAAAAAGAAAAAGATCTTTTTTTTTACCATTTACTAAAATTCTATGCTAATCTTGTTCCAATAAAGGCCAGTTGGAAAGCCTACACTGAGGGTGACTTATTTATTATAAAACCCATCCATCCGTAAAAACACTCAGACTAGCCCCGTGGAGCACCGTGCTCCCAGTAGAGAAATTACATCAGTATTCCAAGTTTGATAACCATCTGCAAGTAAGTCGGTCCCTTCAGAGTGGAAGGAAATTCTTCAGGGGATGAGTTACAAGAAGTCCTTCTATTTGTGTCCCGATCGATGCATTTTGGTGCACTTACAGAGCCATCATTTCCAGGGATGCCCACAGCAACCTGGGAGGAGGGTGAGGGAGGTGTATATTGTCCTGCCCATTTGAGAGATGCAGGAAGCCGGCGCTGAAGGGCAGGGTGTCTACATAAGCATCATGTCTGTGGCTCTCAACCAGGCCTCGCTTTTCAGCTCGTGATGAGGCTTTGAGAAGCTTTTATAACATGGAAAGAGTGTGGAGATTCAGACAATGAGGCATATGCTGGTGACGGGCCATGAGGAATACAAAGGGCCAGGGTTCATGCAGACCCACGGCCAAGAGAAGGAGCAGTTGTGCGGTGCGCAAGCCTGGCACAGGGCAGGTGCAGTCCTCGGTCCTTGATTCGCCTGATGATGGCCCCTCTGCTGGGGTCGGGGACCTGCGGGGGCCCCCCTCCTCTGGAAACGGGGCTTCGGGCTCCCTGTGTCCTCGAGAGCATCTGTCACATGGGAAGTGCCTTTGCTGTCTTGAGAGGAGTTAAATTTGAGCCGCCATCCTCTGTGACTTGTCACGAGACCTTCCACGACATCTGTACAACTTCTGCTTCGTAAGCGGCATCTCCTCAAGGATTTCGCAACATCTTTTGCTTTGTAATCTGAGAGTGTTTACTTGGCACCTTGTCATGAAAAGTTCCACTCTTTTTTGGGGAGAGAATCTTTCCTTGAGATTTATCTGAGCAGAAAGGAAACTGAAAGGATCGCGGGTGTCTCAGAAGTCTCATGGTACAAACAGAACGTATTTCACATGCACAGTGCAGTAGCATCACAAAAGAGAAAACATTAGGGCCAAAGCATGACAGAGAACACGGCAAAATATTAGATAAGAACACTTAATGCCTGAAGCCTTAAAAAAATATATAGCAACAAAACCCACTAAATAGCACTTTTCTCCACTACCTGCCACATTCTGTGTATGTCATGAACCGAGAAAATGCAAAACATCTATCTGTGCCCTTGAATAAATAATGTTCAGTAAATATTTATTAGGTGGTATTTACTGTGTGCCGAATAACCACAGACACAATAGAGATGATGTCCACTCTCCCAGTTTATAATCCATCAGAGAGATTAATCAAATACCCAAGTCATTACTTCATAACAATGGCGATGAGGACTATGAGTCAGACGGATCTGAGAACCATAGGCGAGGGATGGTTTTGTCGGTCAAAAACACTAGTTCAATCTCTACTGGCCTAGAATGGGGGACACTAACCAGATCTAGAGGG
Source organism: Procyon lotor (assembly GCA_028646535.1). NCBI lineage: Eukaryota > Metazoa > Chordata > Mammalia > Carnivora > Procyonidae > Procyon > Procyon lotor. The sequence goes on from CM053604.1 coordinate 146,822,253, forward strand.
GGTGACACCAGGGTAGACACAGCCCCAAGAAAGTGACATTTGAGCTGATTGATATCTGGAGGGCGAGTGAGAAGTGGCCTGGTGACAGAGGGTCAGACAGGCCTCAGGCATGGAGGTCCCCACCTGTGCGCCCTGGGGGTTGGGGATGGCTTGGTGAGTGAGGGGAGGTGCGGGTGAGGGGAAGCTGGAGAATTAGGTCTTCATGAGACCATGGGGGGGGTGGCGCTTGGAGGCCATGTTAAGATTTTGATCTGGGATTTTACCCTAAGACCAATGGGAAACCATTCATGGGTTGTAAGCCTTGAAAGAAGATTCATGGAGCCGTCATCTCAAGGTTGCTAAGGTTACTTAAGGAAAAGCCTTGAATCACGTGATTAAATACTCGAGTAAGCCAAACCGGTCTTTGTGGCCAGGGCTGGATTAAAGGGAAGGGCAATCAGACAATTCTGGAGAACGCCCATCAGTAAGGGACGCATACAAACCACGGGGAATGACATGGGATGAAACACTCATGTTCAAGGAGTACTCTCGTGAAACGTGCTGTATGTGGCCAGAAGGGTGGCAGGTTACCCCCTACAATAGCCATGAGCACAATAACACGTGGCTACTTGGCTTACTGGGCAGCCTACAGAGTAAGTGGCTTCTGGATGCCTGCAGGCTTTCCATTTGGTTCAGTGGAAAATGCAAGTTCAGGGCCAGAGGAGACTCTTGCCAACAGATGCCAAGCACACATTTTGACAATAGCATTTTGAAGGGACACCATGCTGTTTGCTTGTCCAGGGTGTGGACACCTCTATGAAATAAGGGTACGGGAGCAGCAGGGATGGGGAAGAAGAGCAAAAGTAATCAGACCTTACATCGGAATAGTCCCTTACGATCCAACATGCATTTTATGTACATAAACTCCCTCTGCCCTCGCTGTAGGTACGTATATAAGGCTCTCATATGTATAAGGACATTGAAGCTCAAGAGAATTGAGTTCATTTTTTTTTTTTTTTTAAGATTTTATTTATTTGACAGAGAGAAACACAGCGAGAGAGGGAACACAAGCAGAGGGAATGGTAGTGGGAGAAGCAGGCTTCCCGCCGAGCAGGGAGCCCGATGTGGGGCTCGATCCCAGGACCCTGGGATCATGACCCGAGCTGAAGGCAGACGCTTAACGACTGAGCCACCCAGGCGCCCCTTGAGTTCATTTTTTAAGGTCACACATTTAGTGGCAGAGTCGGGATCAAATCCGGGCCCCTCTAAAATGAAGTTTGGTGTTTCTAGTTCTTGCATATGTCCCAAGGGACCAAGGGCCAACCCCACTTCCCAATCACCAGTTAACACTTCATGGTTTTGGCATTTAGGCTCTGTTTTTCTTTTTTCTTTAAAGATTTTATTTATTTACCTGACAGAGGGAGAGAGATCACAAGTAGGCAGAGAGGCAGGCAGAGAAAGATGGGGAAGCAGGCTCCCTGCTGAGCAAAGAGCCCAGTGAGGAGCTTGATCCCAGGACCGTGAGATCATGACCTGAGCGGAAGGCAGAGGCTTCAACCCACTGAGCCACCCAGGCGCCCCCAGTATGTATATTCTTGACAGAATAGAATTTCCACTATGACTAGACATTAATGGGAATTAAGTCCTCTAGTCACAATTCCACATATCTGATGCCCAGTAGAATTTTCCACATGCTTTTGGCTTCAACCATTTCAAAACCTGTCCTTTCACGGCTCACATCCCACTGGTGCTTGGCGCACTTGGACACATTCATTCATAAGACAATCTCTGGCCCTGGTACCTTCCTGACATGACGCCATGTGAGTCAGCACAGTGGGTTTTTAGCATATTTCTGGAAGCCTTTCCTACTCTGGGACATCTTGCAATAACTTTACTAGACATCCCACTATGCACCAGGTACATTTATCTCCAACTCTACTTTCCGTCAATTGGTTTCCAAAATGCCCAGGGCTTTCCACCCACACAAGAGGAATGTTTTAGAGGGAAACTCAGAGTGGAAAAGAGATTGTGGTCTTAAGTGAGTATAACTGAATTGTCTTACCTTGCAAATTGTACATATATGGGTAAGCCTGTGAACCCATGGCTAGAACCCCTTCCAGGAGGCCTGAAAAATGCAAGGAAGGGGTCACCCATTTGGGCTTTGTTAGCTTTAGGGTAAATCCTCAAAGCCCAGGGGCCTCTCAGAGGAATGGTTTACTTTTCTAGGCTTATCTGTGAGGGGCAATAAGAATCTATGCATAGGAATATAAAAAATCTTGAAAATTAAAAGACTATACTAATTAATTGTCAAGAGGTTGACAAATGAAGATCATATATGCCTATGTGATGATTTTCTCTCTACACTTCAATCAATTTTATTTATTTTTTTTTTTTACACTTCAATCAATTTTAAAGGGAGAATGGATCACCATGGCAGTGCCTTACCTACTAATTAGAGACCCTTTTCCATTTCTTATTTCGTCTTCACACAACACTACAAGGTGAGTGGTATTTTCCCTACTTTACAAATACTGAAACTGAGGATCTTAGGGGCTTACGTAAGTTCATCCTGTTTGTAAATACCTAAAGTATTGTCCACCCACCAGTCTCTCTAGTGGGGCAACACTGCTAAGAGGGCTGTTTACTCTCCTTGAAATCCTACATCACTGGTTCCTTCTGGCTATTTAGAAACAAAACAAAAGAAACCCCACCTAACCTCTGCCCTCTGCCCGTGAGTTCTTAGATTCTGTGACACTGAATTATGCTGATATAATTCTCTCTCTCTCGTAAAACAGAGATGGGAAGGCTCCTCTTTGCTTGATCTTTAGTCATTGGATCTCAAGGTTCTGTCCTTGGTCTTCTTCGGGCCTGAAACGCTCTCCCTGGGTGACCTCATAAATTCTCCAGACTATTAAAAAACCATCCGTATGTTGATATCTCCCAAACCATACCTCTCCTCTACCTCTGCAATGTTCTGCAGCAATGTGTTCTTATCTTTATGATGTTCTCTGCAGAATGGAAGATCTATGACATCTTCCAGATTTATATCCTGCCAGGTTCTTTTTTTTTTTTTTTTTTCAAGATTTTATTTATTTGACAGAGAGAAACAGCGAGAGAGGGAACACAAGCAGAGGAAATGGTAGAGGGAGAAGCAGGCTTCCCGCAGAGTGGGGAGCCCGATGTGGGGCTCGATCCCAGGACCCTGGGATCATGACTCGAGCTGAAGGCAGATGCTTAACGACTGAGCCACCCAGGCGCCCCAGGTTCTTCTTAATCCACTCTACTCTTATTAAACCGACTTTTGTTAGTATTCTGTAGGGAGCTTCCTTCCAATCAATTCAGAACTTCACGTGGTATTCCCTCTTTTTGAAACACTTGTCCATACCTTCCTCGTTCACCTACCCTTGAACTTTCCATGTAAGTGCCACTTCTCCAGGAACCTCATCTCTGACCTCTCCCCACCGACAGGGTGGGGAGCCACTCCCATGGTTTTCCCTAAGTGCCATCCTATCCTTAGGGTTTTTGCCTGCAACGGTCAGAGGTCCAACTACAGTGGCTTAAAAGCATGAAGAAGCAGTCCACGAGGAAACTTCTGGAGCTGACATGGTGGGTTCTACAAAGTGACTAGAATCCTAACCTCCTAGTACTCTTAAGGTTACTTCATAGTCCAGGATTGCTGCTGTAGCTCCAGCTGCTTCATTAGCCTTCTAGAAAGGGAGGAAAGCTAAAAGGACCCTTCTTTTGGTTTATTCAGCTCAGAGGAGGCTAAGAGACCTGGTCTTTTAATTGGGTACTATTAAAGGGCTCTGTTTCTAAGGAGAATTTTATGCTGGGGTAGGCAACTGGCAGTCTGCCACACTTTTCTGTACACATATCCCAGCATCTTTTTAAATTATCTGTCAAATTGTCTGAATCCCCCACTAAGCTGAAAATTCCAAGGAAGGGAATGTGTCTTATTCATTTTTCTATTCCCAACACCTGGCACAGTGGCAGCCAACTAATAGGTCCTTAATAACAATTTAGCAAATAGATGAATTAGTTGTTGTGGGAAAACCATTATTGCTATTAAGCGAATTAACATATTCTATAAGGCTCTAGGCAAAAAGAGACTTTCTACTTGGCAGAAAGGAGAAAGAGGAGGAGGGGCACGAATGGCCACACGACTACGTAATCATGTCAAATTAGATCTTGGTTTATAAAAGCAGGACATACTGAAAAAAAAAAACAACTTTTGTTGAGTGAGCTCAATAAAAGGGAAATGAATCTTCAGACATACCTTAAGTCATGTCTATTTATGGTGAAGGCCAAAAGTAAATGGAAGAAGATATATTACATACATTACATACCTTCTTGAATGTTTCTCACTGTTTGAAAACGTTAGCATTTTGTTTTGAGCCAACTTTATCTCCTCTCTTGCTATCCTAAATAGTTCTAAGTACTCTCTTCTGCTGATAGTTCATGAGTTCCTCAGGAGTTTTAAAAAGCATTTCTTTTCTTTCTCCCTTATTTCTTCTCTCCTGACAACTTATAACTAGTCAAGGACACAGAACAGTAAAATTTCTACCCTTTGGCTTCACTAAAGAGCAAGTTCATAAGGCTTGGACAGGACGTCGGTCGCTCCGGGGAGCGCCATCAACGCTGTGCTCCTCTTCCTGCTAAGCCAGCTTCATGAGACTGAAAGACCATGTCAGGGTTTTAAGCCCCAGTCATAAAACCCAGCATTTAATATTCCTGTGAGATCCTCGCAGACTCCAAGACTACATATTTACATGTTGACTTAATCCATTGGATATTAGCTCTTTTCAACAACAGAACTCCCCTTGCAATTTAAAGGCCTCCTCGTGTCTAATAGTTCTCTCTTCAAAAAATGGAAATTTTCTTAGAAGTTGCAAGTACATGCTGCTGGGAAGGTTATCATCTCTTCATTCTAGAATGTGTTCTGCCCCATGATGAAATGGAGGAAATGGCTTTACTATCTACAGATCTTCCTCGGCTTATGATGGGGTTACGTCCTGACAAACCCGTCGTGTTTTGAAAACATCCCAAGTTGAAAATGCATTTAATACACCTAATCTACGAACATCATGGCTTATTTTGACAGCCTAGCTGACGTTAAAGGTGCTCAGGAGGCTTACATTAGCTGACGGTTGGATAAAATCATCTGACAGCCTTTTTTCTAATAAAGTGTTGAATATCTCATGTAATTTATTGAACCCTGTACTGAAAGTGAAAAACAGAATGGTTCTGTGGGTATGGAATGGTGGTACATATATCTGGTGTTTACTCTCGAGTGGCTGACGGAGCTGTGTCTGCCCCTGACCAGCAGTGGGAGAGAGGATTAGACCGCATATCACTAGCCTGGCAAAAGATCAAAACACAAAATTTGAGGTTCTGGCTCTACTGAATGTGCATTGCTTTCACACCATGGTAGAGTCAAACCATGGTAAATCAGGAATCGTCTACGATCACTGAATATTTCCTGTGAGGTGTATCTTTCTAGCTAATCTCCAAATTCTTTAGGATCAGGATGATGTTGCATGATTTTATATAGCCTGGTGATAATGTTGACTACATAGTCAATGTCCCATGACCAGTTATGCTTTGAGCCAAGGGTTGGAAAATGAGAATTATAAGTAAAGGTTAAAGGAAATGGAACTTATGGTGAACATCTTAACATTTCTCTTCATATATTTGAATGTGATACACAATCTTCCTCTTAATATCTTACACCATTGGTTAAGTAAGCATCTTTGAAGTGCCCCGACTCTCAGCATCGTACTAGGACAGTCTGGATTCACACAGGAGTGAGGCATTACCTCTGTCCTCCAGTGACCAGACTGTGTTCCACTTTTAAGGCTGTGATTTCTCCTGCTAATTATATCTCCTCAATGTCTTGTCTGTCTGTCTCTCCCTCTCTCTCATATATACCCTCTATCTCTGTCTTCATTTGAACAGACATATATTCCACACCTTGTTCATCTGGAGGACTATTAACACTTTGCTGAGCTCACTGAACTTCTGAACTCTCTAGATTATTCTTGTGATCACCCAGGTAAAGCACTACAAGTACGTTGTAGGAAGTGTGAAAATATGGAAAAACACGATGATGAAAGTAAAACAATTTATAAAGATGGGGAACATCTCTTTTTGCTAAGAATTTTGTTATTCTGTTTCTTCCTTTCATCATCATTCCCTTCCTTTCTTTTCCTTTTTCCATTCCCTTTCTGTTCCTCTCCTTCTCCGTCATCTTTTGTGTGTTTGTGTGTGTGTCAGGGGGTGAAACTTGTTTTTATGATATGCCTTTTTAAAATAGGGATGTTCAGGGGCACCTGGGTGGCTCAGTCAGTTAAGAGTCTGACTCTTGGTTTCAGCTCAGGTCATGATCTCAGGGTGGTGGGACCAAGCCCCACGCTGGGTTCCACACTCAGTGTGGACTCTGCCTGAGATTCTCTCTCCCTCTGGTTCCTCTCCCCTGCTCACACATGTGCATGCACACACTCTGTCTAAAACAAACAAACAAACAAATAAATAAATAAATAAAACCTTAAAACGGGGATGTTCAATTAAGTCGTTATTGTTTTATAAGATCTTTATATTATATATATACGCACACACACACATCAAGGATATAATATTTTCTCTTATATTTATGACACAGACTATGCTTTTCACTATATGACTTAATTTGATATTGATTTTAATGTAAACTATCTTTTTTAAAAGATTTTATTTATTTATTTGACACAGAGAGAGAGAGATCACAAGTAGGCAGAGAGGCAGGCAGACAGAGAGGGGGAAGCAGGCTCCCCGCCGAGCAGAGAGCCAGACACAGGGCTTGATCCATGGGCCAAAGTCAGAGGGTTAACCCACTGAGCCACCCAGGTGCCCCATTAATGTAAACTATTAAAAACTTTTTATGAAATCAAATGGTCATCTTTTACTTGAAAAATTCTCTTTGTATTATTTTAGAAATTTATATTTACTCAAGATAAGATAAATAATTGCATAATTTTATGTTTCCTTCAACTTCTAAATTGTTAGAGTAAATCAATTTGGAATTTATATTGCTAAGAGTATGAATCTAATTTAATTCCAGATGGCTAGCCATTTTCTCTAATGTCATTCTTTTTTTTTTTCTAATATCATTATTTTCTCACAGATCTAAGAAACTACCTTTAATATATGGTGTTTTGGACTTTGAATCTGTTTCATTGGTCTTTTTATGTCATATCACACTGCCTTTACTGAGTATAACCAATATACAAAAAACTATACATATTTACAGTATACAATTTGATGAATTTTGACATACGTAGAGGTGAAACCATCATGACAATGAAGGTAATAAACATATCTTTCACTTCCAAAAGTGTCCTCCTGCCCCTTCATAATCCATCCCACCCTCTGTCTCCAGGCAAAAACTAGTCAGCTTTCTATATAGATCAGTTTGCATTTTGTAGATTTTTATAAAAATGAATTACACAGTAAAACTTTTTTTTTTTCGTCTGGCTTCTGTCACTCAGCATAATTATCAAATAATATTATAATGATAAAATTATTATAGCTTTATAACTATAAGCTTATCACTACTAATAATTATTGCATAAATTATTAAATTTAAAACCATTATTTTATTTAGTTGACTTAAGTGTTATTTTTAAATGATAAGTACAAAATTAGTATAGTTTTATCACTATAATTACTAACGGTTGGTAGTTTGGACTTTTGTGGATCTTTTTTTGTTTTTTGTTTTTCATTTTTTAAAGATTTATTTATTTATTTTAGAGAAAGTAAGCACAAGCTGGGAGGAGGGGCAGAGGGAGAGGAAGACAAGCAGACTCGCTGCTAAGAGGGGAGCCTGATCAGGGTTCACCCCAGGACACTGAGATTATAACCTGAGCTGAAATCAGGACTCAGATGCTTAACCAGCTCAGCTACTCAGGTGCCCAAGTAGTTTGGATTTTTTAATCTATTTTATTGACCTATTTTGTGCTATGTTATGCTGTTTTAATTTTTGTGGCGTTATTATTTTTTCATAAATAGCACTGCAACTTTTTATTATTCTTAATTATAATTTTTTTGGTGGGAGGAAGGCTAGGCTAGTCTCATCTGCTTATTTTAGAAAGTTGTAAGACTTGGGGTGCCTGGGTGGCTCAGTTGGTTAAGCAACTGCCTTTGGCTCAGGTCATGATCCCAGAGTCCTGGGATCGAGTCCCACATCGGGCTCCCAGCTCCACGGGGAGTCTGCTTCTCCCTCTGACTCCTTCTTGCATTCTCTCTCATGCTCTCTCTCTCAAATAAATAAAAATCTTAAAAAAAAAAAAAAAGAAATTTGTAAAACTTTAGGAAACCCACTTTTTTAAAAATCAGAATTGAGCTATGTATTTTTTTTTTAATAATTTTGGAAGAAATAAGATCTTTATACTATTAGGTATTTTGTCCATTAAATTGGCTCCTTTCTTCATACGTTCAGTACTTTGAATTTGTTGAATTTTACACCCATTTCCTCTTAAAGTAGGAAACTTTGAGACTTTAAAACTTGTGGCCTTTAACTCTAGATCTTTCCCTTAACTTGTCCAATATCAGTCAACCAGAATCACACACAGATCGAAACTGGAAGACACTGTATATTATCCTATCCAATATCTGTACTGATCTATGAGAGAAAATAAAGCCCAAAGAGCTGAAGTACTACCTTAATATTTAGAGTATGTTAATAGCAGTCTCAAGAGTGGCCCCTTACTATTATTTGGCGTCCCTTCTTGTTACATCATTGTATCCCTCCTTGCTTCCTATTATTTCCCAAAGTGGCCCTCTACTTTAGTAAGGCTGGTGTTCTAGACAATGCATTGCATGCTCCAAGTTCACTCTGATGAAAATACCACCTTCTCATGAGTCAACGTATAGGTGAGGGCAGTTTACCTGCCCAGAGTCAGGGTAACAAGACATGGTAGCTCATGGAAATGTCAAGAAGACGTTGCCTCGTAACAATGAGTTATGGGCTTCCTCAGTGAGGTAGGTTGAGAGTGGAGACCCCTCTGATGTTTTCTGATGATAGAAACTGTAAGGCACATCGTCCGGCTGTAGAGAGGAATTATAAGATGTAAAGTGAGTTTCTTTATTATCTTATAAAAGATTTTTAAAGAAATTGAGATAATTGCAAAGGGGAGAATGCAGGATTTTCAGAATAACTAAATATGACTCATTTAGTAGAGTGGATCTTAACCTTTTATGGGCCAAAATACCCTAAGAGCAGCTGATTAAAAAAATCCAATCCTCTTTCCATAAAAAGGCACACACCTTTCATACAATAGCATCCATGTATGGATTTGACAAGATCTGCCACAAGCCTATCCAGGGTTTCATAGACTTAGGAATTCAGAATTTCTTGAAGAAGTAGCCTGCCTACAAAAATAGCTTATGAAGGAAGGAAAGAGAGAGCAAACAGATTATGTGTATGTATGTGGGAATAAGGAGACAAGGAGTCTAATCTGGGTCGTGCAAATCAATATGAAATGTTGTCTCTGAAAAACTGAATTGCATTTCCCTCTATCAAAAGAGAAACTTTTTTTAGATTCCTGGAAACAGCCCGGAGGACATCAATATACTAATAGTAAACACGAGACCAAGAAAGGGGAGGCGGGAACTGAGACAGTAAGAGGTTAAACATTCTCTTTGAATACAAACAATGACTTGATAAATATTTACTGAGTATCTACTATGGAAAAGGCACAGTGCTGAGTGGTGGGGACACGTGCTTATCTAGAGAGACATCACTGTCTTTTAGGAATCAGTACGTAATAAAATCAAAAAGGCTCTAATATTTATAGTATATTATTCTATTAGTTATTATTATATCGAATAATAATAAATCATGTATAATATTATTGTTTCTTATATTATAGATGAGGAAAAAGTGGCCTAAAAAGGGTAAATAGTCTTACATAGAGATTAGAATCTAAGTCTCTTGATCAGACTTTTAATGAGCACCTACTGTGTGCCAGGCCCAGTGCTAGATATCGTTCAAGTAAATTTTCAGTCTCTTACAGAAATTCCACATCTTCATTAGCCAAATATAAATAGGTTTTCTTGTCCCTTTCTGACTTTCTAATTAGAAGTGGGACTTCATTCTTCGTGAAGAAGATAAGTCATCATTTATTTGGCTAAGAAGAGAATTGTTTTCCAAATGTTCCCGACCGGAATTACGAACTTATAGAGAAAAGATCTGTATGCTGCTCATGATTCCAAAAAACAAAAATCTTCAACACTTTGTAAGTTTGGACGAAGAGAAAGAATGCATTTGGATCCAATGACTCAAAGTTCAAGTAAAGAACATATTCTACTGCATTCTTACGATTGATTGTTCTCTGTTGGTTTGCGGCAGCGTTTACTTTTGTTTCTTCCGTAACCACAAGGCAGGATTAGAACGAAGATACAATGGTGTGCAGGGACCACTTAGGGTACATTTTGAAATCCTTTAAAAGTGGGTCTCCCCCCTATCCCCCACCCCCACCCCCAGGAAGGGAAGAGATCTAGGGCTGCTGTTGCCCACACCCTCCATTCTTCTCTGTTCCAATGTTTCCTCCCATTTCCTCCAAACCCTGGAGGAAGAAGATTTGTTCATTCAAGTACACTCCTACAGAAAAGAGGAGGATATCTGCTTATCACATCCATTTTGAAATCAAATGTGCATCTTGACAACCACAATCCTGTCGCTACAAGCAGTCGGGTAGGAAGGCAGAGAACCAAAGAGAAGAAAGCTAAGGAGGAAAGCCATCCCAGGCTCAGAAGCCCTGACAGAGCTGGTGACCTGCAGCCCATCCTGGAGTCAGTTCGGGGGTCAAATTAGGGCTTTGTGTGAGGCCGACAGCTGATCACCTCCAGGGCTTACCTGGAGGTAATTTCCTTTGCTACCTCCAAATGCGGCCCATTTCACGAGGAAAAGCACTTTGCTGGTGCACCCATTTCGTCCTGTGTACCAATTAGCAAAGCTAGGATCTCTTGTTCTTCTCCTTTTTTTATATACTTTGTCTTACCCTTCACTTTTCACCGTGGTTATCTAGACGTATTCTGTGAAGTCTCCAAAATAATTGTGAGGAGACAAAAAGAGATGATAAGGAACTCTACTCTATGTTTACCACGTATGTGGTACTTCAAATCCTCCCCACAGTATACCAGTTCTATTATTTACTGTCCATTTCTTGTCTGTACAAACAGTACCCTGTTATGAATTTGGAATTCCTAATATCAGAATCTGGAGAATGATTTTTGTAAGGGAACTTAGTCATAAGTATAATGATTTTCCATAAGGATAGCTCACTAGGGGGCAGGTGAGAAATTCGCATATCCATGTGGTCTGCCAAGATATGTCCTATCCCTAGGGATGCAGATCCATTAAGAAGCAAAACATGTAAGTGAATCAGTGGGATGTTAATTCACAACATAGCTTTAAAATGTGTAGGAACATGGGCTAAGGTGTCTTGATTCTGCAGTCCTTAATACAATAGATGAAGTCAGGAAGCCAATGGCTATTTTTTAACCAGTTTGCAAGCGTCTGTCCTACTTAGGGGTTAATTCAGAACAGAGGAGGCCAATAGCTTCAATGCTTACATCATTCACTCACAAACTTCTTTATCCAACAGAGAGTTACTATTTATACATACTAAGTGCACTCTGTTGTGATACAAATATGCATACAATTTGGACCTTAGTTTAAAAGCATGATGGCCTCTTTTGAATCATTATTTTTCCATTCCAAATCTCCCCAAATTAATCATCTTTGGAAAATGGAAGTGATAAACACAAGGACCCAATTTGTCTAAAATGAAACTTGAAATAGTCATTTTGCCCTGGATGCACATTCCCATAAAAGATGTTATAGATAGTGGTTGTGTCTTAATCTAAATTAACACAGAAACGTATGTCGCCTATTACATGGCCAAAATCTACACATATATCACATTATAGCAAAAAAATGATAACGATATCATAGTTAGAACTTCAAAACACACCATAAAATTTAAGTTACTGGCCTTATGGTTTTTTTCTCTTTGTTTTCTGGATATAAATGTAAGTCATTATGATTTTAGAGTATACAAAATACCTAAAAAACAAAAAATCATCATGTACAATGGAGAAAGAGCTGTTAATATTTTTACTGAAAAGTAAATCTCAGTATTTGAGATTTTGCTCCAGGGGGATGAAAAAGTGAAGGAAAATATCTGAGCAGGCCCTAAAGACCAGGTTCAAAAGACCGATCGCCTGGGTTTCTCTGTGCCACTTAAAAACACTTCTAAGCCTATCCAGACACATTATTCATAATAAATTTTACGTTATAATCAAGAGGGGAGGGAGAAAGGATAGACCAGAAAGTGCTGCGAGAAAAGATTTTCCTGAAATAATCAGGAAATAGATGGAAGGCGAGATGAACACCAAAACCACAAACAAGATCCACAAACAAACAGAAGGGGCTTAAAGAGCATGTGTAGGTAGATATGAGAGGGAATGATTCTTGGAGCTGGGATGAGCGGTGTAGTGATGATTAAAAGGAAAAAGGAAAAGGAAGTGCGTGAGTCACTCGAATAGCTTCTGGAAGTAATTGGCAAAATGTGGGATCATGGGATTCCAATCCCCAGTTCCCAGGTGGCATCTTGAATGCCAAACAACCTGGTTAAAGGCTGATGAGAGGAAGAAGAGCATTCGTCAATGAAGCCCTCAGTTTGGGTGTTATCCTGAAAAGCCAAATGCGTACAGGTGAGAATGCCCATGGCCACTCTTTGAGAAGTCCTTCCTATATTCATGCTTGTTGAGTTTCAGGTTTCTATGTTCTCTGAGAAAGCAGCATTTGAAAAACAACTTTGTAGTCAGGACCAGTTCAGACTCATTAATTCTACCCATTACCCTTATCACCTTCCCAGCATAAAATCTCGCCAATCTTATTTTGTCTAACCTTCCTCAATTTATTTGATGCAGAACATTAAACCACTTTGTGTTTATTAAAAATCTTGGCTGTAGTCTTTGTGCTTTAAAAGTACACGAAAAAACAACAAGTACATCAAACTAAAGAGGGTTTCAGTTGCATGAATTTACTGTGATCTCATTATCATATGAGGCACCAAGGAAAAGAGCTCAGGGATCTGGGCTGCCAGAGTTCATTTGTTATAGAAGGTACATGTGAGTTGACAATGAACTTCTATTAATATGTATTGAAAAATTGGGGCACCTGGGGATCATCTTTGAGACCCTGCAGGGTTCCTATCAGTAATGAGCTTATTGTCAAAACAGGGAGTTTCAGAGAGATAAGCACATCTAAATTAACCCTAAATTATAGATAGATCATTCGTTTATTGGAAGGGGAAAGGTGTGTCATGGATTGAGCTATATATGATTCCCCCCCCTCCCAGAGTTTCCCCCTAATGTTTGCTTGAAGGAAGAGATGCCTTTTGAAAAACTGTTTTATTTCCATCCAAGGACTCTAGTGAACTGGCTCTCTAGCTGTAGCTATCAATCTGAACACACACACAAACACACACACACTTGTGTCTACCCAAAACATTTCTGGACTTACACATAACAGGTGTTAACAGTGCTCTGTTCAAGAAAATAGGATAAAAAGGAAGGAATGAAGTGTAAAACAAGAAGGGAGATTTTAATTTTTCATGTCATATCCATACTTCCATACTGTTGGAGTTTGCCATGTGAATATGTTATTTTCAATTTAACTCAAACTTAAATGTAAAAACACTCACATATGAATGACTCAATATCAAGTTGAAAAAGATGGAGTCCTCTTTGGATTAATTTGCATGGCTAGTTTCCAGGCTCCAAGAATTGTCTTCAATAGGCGTTTCTCCACAATGAAAGGTAGAGAAGCTAACTGTTCTTTCAAAGCATAAAGGGCATGCACCACCACAGAGCAAAAGCATAGAAAACATTTATACCCATAAATAGATTGTTGTTTTCCTGCCTTTACCATCAATTTCCCTTTTCAGTGTAGTTGGAATACAGAGGGCTCTGGACTTTTATCAACATGGATGGCCCAGAATTACTGTTACTGTGTATGTTGCCAGCAGAGGAAATAATGGGGAGGCCAACTCTTAGGCTTGGCCCATTGAACACATAACTACTAGACTACCGACATTTTTTGTGAGCTCACTCCTTATATATGAAAGTACATTAGAAGAGTATCCCTGGAAGACCTACAGCAGAAATAGGTTCTCATTGAGTTTCCTCTTCTAAATCAGCAAGTCTTACCCTCTCCTGAGCAGCAGAATATACAATACACGAGTTGTCTACTACACTTAGTCTACTAAATTAATTTCTAACAACAAGTGGAGTGGCTTTTCTATTTTGAATTGCCAGATGAAATCTGTCACGTTTACTATAGACTCAAGATGTGTCTTTTTCCTAATATAATTTTAACGTACACAGATCTATGTTGCCTTGATATGAAGGAGGCGCCTTACACACTTGCCACTTCTAAGAACCCAGAAAGGAGTACAGTTAAAGTGAAAGTAATACCATCTGTGTGAGTTCCATTCTCCTATATTTTGCGGAAGAGCCCTCACATATATATGAGTGAGCCCTCACATATATATGATTTTAAGTGCCATTAGATATTGGGTTGTTTTTTCAATCTTCAGATACTCAGCTACCTTTGTGTTAAAGGGATTCCTAGACAGTACAGGGGCCTTTCTATAAAGGTCTCCACTGTCAGGTAGTTATCTATATGGGAAGACTGAGCATATTTTTTTAATTTAAACAAGAGAAATTTATTTTCTCACAATTTAGGTGGGAAGATCAAGGTGCCAGCCAATTCATTTCCTGGTGAGGGCACTCTTTTTGGACGCAGATGGCCAAATTCTACGTCCTCACATGGCCTTCCCTCAGTGCAAGTGCGTAGAGACCAAGAGATATCTCTCTTCTTTCCCTGATAGAGCCCCTAATTCCATCACGAGGGCCCTACTCTCAGGATCTCATCTAACCCAACGTCCTCTCAAAGGCCCCATCCCCAAATACCATCACATTAGGGCTTCAACATATAAATAGGGGAAGGGGACAAATCTTAGGTCCATAGTAGAGAGTTCCTACTGAGTAGCTCTCCCAGAAATCTGTAATATGGCAGGTTGCTTGTGTCGAATTCTGCGACTTTGTTTCCTGTCATCGTTATGACCTCCTTGAAGACCCAGCAAATATTATGCATTGTTTTGGACTCTCCTGTATACATGGCAGAGACCCAGGGAAAGTGAACAACTCCAAGACTGAGCATGTTTTGAGCCACAGTTTCATATACTGCAGATGTCCTCTAATGGGTCCTTCTGAATAGGACTGATTTGTTTAAATCACATTTTATAGAATCCAATGACATTGGAAAAGTGAACTCAGAACAGTGTGGATGTTTGACGTAGCATAAAATGACTGTTGAACTTTCTGACAAACAATTTCTTATATACACACAAGTAAGGTCTAAACAATTTTTCTAATAAAGCAGAAATCCGTACATCTCTGGCAAGAGAGCTTTTCTCGAGATGGTTAAAGATTTCTCATAAATCCTCTGATTCATTATGATTAAGCATCAGGTAATAAAAACAGATTCACCACCACCACCTCTCCCTCTAGTTCAGGCTGACATAAGCTGGCAAGGTCATTGCTCTGCAAATCCGCATGTTAGGTCATCAGGGCTGTGTGTATATCATGAGTAAATGGACGCTAAACGTCTCGAAAGTTCATAGCAGGGAAGACCATTAACAAATGCATAAACAAAACTAGAGTGCTTTTGAAATTTCTGTTATGAAAGGCAAACATTTGCTAGTGCATGTAAGGCTTTATACTAGGTTTCTAAATTTGAAGATGTAAAAATATTGACTAAGCCTGACCCTGAACTTCACATACAATTAGAGAATGAAAGTGTGATATTATTATCTAGTAAGCATCGAGGAGTACAAAGAAACTTTAACAAGTTGGATTAAATATATAAAATAAAAGCTGACAATAGAAGGAACCAAATGCTCTCTTTGAGACATTTTCTGAGGTTTTTATTGGGAAGATAAATTTACAGACAGCCCAAGGAAGCTTTCAAAATAGTTTTAAAGTCCTTTGTGACTGACTCGCCATCATAATGCAGTCTAAATGGTCAACTGAACTTTTTCTCTGCAAAACAGATTATTTGGGCATTGTAAAACCATCACGCCAATCCAGGACCTCAAAATGGCAGGAGGTGTTCCAGAACACTTCCAAAACAGAACTGGTTTTTTTTTTTTATTCTTAAAGATCTCATCACTATCAATTAGCCCTCATTAGTCATCCAAGTCTGTGCTATGTAACTCAAATGCCTCCGGCTTAAATCTAAGCCCATCAACTGCTGAAGTGCACAACAGTAATACCATATTTATTTTGCATTGTTATGGAACAAAGTGATGCAAGTCAGTAAATTTTCTAGAAAACAGGTGCTTTTTTTTTTTTTTAAATAAACCTACTTTCATCTAACCCTGTTTAAGTGAATCTTTCTAACATGTGCCAATATTTACCTGTATTCTCAAATACAGTATAGGAAACATAAACTAAACTTCATTAGGAACATCGGCAATTTAACAATACCATCAGGAAGAAGCTGAGGGGGAAGTGGTATTTCTGGGGAGGCAACAGACCATGGACATTAAGAATCTAGCCGCTTGTGGACTCCAGCTCTGCTCCTTATCAGCTGGACAAACTTGGTCAGTTACTTAAACTTTCTGCATGTTAGTTTCCTCTTTAAAAGGAGTAACTACAGTACCAAACATACTGGGTTCCTGTAAAAGTGAAATGCTCGCAGAAGCCTTAGAACAGTGCCTGGCATAGCATCGACAGTCAACAAAGTGTAGCTCTAGTGATGACTAGTCTTGCTTTCATTTTTAATGTCTGATATTCAATCTGTGGTATTCTGGAAACCAGATATGTTTATTAAAATTGCGTATAATAGAATAAGAGCTTTCTTGCATATCATTGCATAGAATAAAACAAGAGCTGTTTTGGCGGCTTCAGAGCAGATTTTTACTTAACTTAGAGATTTTTTTTTATTGTGGTAAGATCATTTAACACGAGATCTACCCCTTTAACAAGTTTTGGACATAGCATAGTACCGTGTTGTTAGCTATAGATGCAGTGCTGCACATCAGCTCTCTAGAACTTACTCCTCTTGCAGACCTGAAACTTTGTACTCATTGAATAGCAACTCCTTATTTTTCCTTGCCCCCAGCCCCTGGCCACCATCATTCTACTCTGAGCTTCTATAAATTTAACTATTTTAGATACCTCAAATAAGTAGCATCATGCAATATTTGTCCTTCTGTGACTGGCTTATTTCACTTAGCGTCATGTCTACAAGGCTCATCCATGTTGTCACAAAAGGCAGGATTTCCTTCTTTTCTAAGTCTGCAAAATATTCCATTGTATGTATATGCCGCATTTTCTTTATCTGCTCATCTGTTGATGGAGATTAAGGTTGCTTCCATATCGTGGCCATTGTGAATAACGCTGCAATAAACACGGGAGTACAAATATCTCTTCAAGACCCTGACTGCTATTCTTTTGGGTAAACACTCAGAAGTGAGATTGCTAAATCATATGGTAGTTCTATTTTTAATTTTTTTGAGGACCTTCCATACTGTTTTCCGTAAAACGGCTGCACGAATTTACATTCCTATCCACCATTCTACATTCCCACCAACAGTGTAGTGTACATTGATTCCAATTTCTCTCTTTTTTTTTTTTCTTTTCTGGATACCAGCCATCCTAACAGGTGTGAAGTGATAGTTCATTGAGGCTTTGATTTGCATTTCCCTGATGTTCAGTGTTGAGCAGCTTTTCATGTACCTGTTGACCATCTGCCTGTCTTGTTTAGAGAAATTTCTATTAAAGTCCTTGGCCTATTTTTAAATCTGGCGATTTTTTTGTTTTGTTTTAGTTTTTGCTTGTTTTGTTGTTTGTCTGCTGTTTTGCCATTGGTTTGTAGGAATTCCTTTTATATTTTGGATATTAACTTTTTATCAGATATATGGTTTGCAAATAATTTCTCCCATTCTATTAACTTGGAGATGTTTGACTCTTCCCCAGAGTGTGTAAATTTCTGGATACCTAACCCATAGGAAAATCCATATGTGACTATGAATTCAAGCTACCTGGACATAGACTTGACTGAAATAAACTTTGATATCATTAGTAAACAAAACAAAATCCACAAACACACACACACACACACACACACACACACCAAAAAACAGAGAGGAGAATTATGAGAAAATAAATGGCATTAAGAATTGCAAAGCAGGGGCTCTTGGGTGGCTCAGTGGGTTAAAACCTCTGCCTTCGACTCAGGTCATGATCTCAGGGTCCTGGGATCGAGCAGGCCCTCTGCTTTGCAGGGAGCCTGCTTCCCCATCTCTGCCTGCCTCTCTGCCTACTTGTGATCTCTCTCTCTCTGTCAAATAAATAAATAAAATCTTTAAAAAAAATTGCAAAGCAGATATCCATATAGGATACATTCCCTTTTAGTATGAGATATTTTAAAACTGATAACACAAATTAGTGTTTTATACATTGGCTCAAATAGGCCCTTACTTTTACCGAGTATAAATTACTTTCATTGGAATTGTATGTGTTATTATGGCACTTCTTCAAAAATATTTTGTAATCGTTTATTCACTAATTCAGAAATACATTCACATTTGTACTTTGGAAGTCATCACATTCCTCTAAAAATGTCTCCACCTCTCCTTTATCTATTTTCTAACATTGTGATCTGGTTTCCCTTAAAAACAGATTAGAGCATGTCGATCACCCTGCGAGAAAGGCCACAGACAATAAACAAATGAGACCAGCCAGCTCCCCCTGCCTGTGCCTGTGTGGTTTGGGCCATCGTGTAGAAGCGAAGGCAGCTCTAATTGCATTGCTACTCATTTGGTTTTATCCTCAGGCCTCGCAGAACACAGGATATGCAGAACCTCAAACTTGCCTCAGAAATCAAAGATTTTGAGCACCCGGATGGCCAAAGACCTCATTCCTATGACCTTACACTCTATGTAGACCTGGCGGATGACATAATGTGGGTTTCATCCATAAGCTGACTGGTGTCTCACTTTTCCAGAGTGAATAACTACTCTCCCCACTCTGCCAAAGGATCCAAGTTTTCCAGACGCCTGACAAATGAACAGCTTTTAGAAAATACTTTGATTTCTATGACAGAAACATGTTCTAGAAATACAAAGTGGAATAGAACCTTGTAATACATGACTCATTCTTAGAGGTTTGTCTAGAATTCAGGTTTCTTCTTGCTCTGTGGAAGAAAACAAATGTATAGAGAGGAAGCTAGGCTTAGGACTGGAAGTCTATAGATCTACACGCACCGGCTCTCGGGGAGACATGGAAAATGTAGACAGCCTGAGATAAATGATCTGAGCTGAATCTGTTTTCGGGTTGTCCAGGGGCTGGTGAACTTTTTCTGTAAAAGGCTAAACAGTCAATATTTTGGGCTTCGCTGGGCGTATGGCCTTGGTTGCAACTATTCATCTAGGCTCTTGTAACACAATAGGAGCTATGGATGGAATATAAAAGGACAAGCATGGCTCCATTCCAATAATACTTCATTTCTAAAAGCATGCAGCGGCTTGATTTGGCCCATTGGCTGTAATTGGCTGACCCTCAAGTACAGGGCATATGGTCTGAGACTGAGTTGGAATCCCAGCTCTGACATTCTCTGCATGACCTCGGCATGTTCTTAAATTTCTCTGAGCCTCTCATTCTTTGGGATGAGGAGATAACCCCCAATTCAGGGTGCTTATGATGAGGATTACATGAGCCTAAGGAATGGATGCAAAGCAAGGGCTGGAGTGGTTGGATGGCCCATCCAGCCAACTTGTCCGGTATACCTAGGTTCCTTTAACTAATTCCATTCCCGCTTCCTTGGGACTTCCTTCACTGGAAGGAAGTAGATCTTGGGACCAGTTTTATAGTACTCCCTAGCAACACCAAAATCAAGTAGGTTATCAAAGGGATATAGGCAAAATGTTACTCCTGTAAGACAGTCATGAAGAGACGGGGCACTGGAAGAGGCTTTTGTTCTCCAAGATTTGACAAATACTGAAAGTCCTAATACTTTTCCGTTTCAGAATGGTTGAATCAGGCACAATTTGCCTCTTGTCATTCCGCCTCCATAAGCCGACCACAGCCCAAGGTAGGGCAGAAGGGGAGTGTATGTGCGTGCTCATGCACGTGCAGGTGTGAGCGCACACATGTGTACTGTTTAAATGCTACACGGAATGAAATAATACGGCATGGACATTTTATTAACTGACAATCTCTGAGCACTGGGTATCAGCTACGTTTTCCCATTCCCTGTTATTCATATATCTAGTTCTGTGGCAGGAGTCCTTGGACCACCACCATCTGACCCCCTAGCAGCAGAGGGAAAGGAACAAATTGAGCTCTTCTGGAATCATTTCTGCCTGATTTCAAAAGCCACTCCCTTAGAGCTCACCAAGCAAATTTTTTGATAACAGGATCCTTATTGAAAATACAACCTAAAGAATAGAAATGATAAAAAAAAAAAAAAAAAAAACTTCCTCATCTAGTGAATATTTTATTTCCAAGCTCATACACAGTGGTTCACTCAGCCTCCTGGGATGGAATGAGGAGGACACAAGGACAACTCCAGAGTCAGGCTGCCTGGGTTGGGATCTTCCTTCCACTACCAGCTGGAACACAGGCAAACCACTAAACCTCATTGTCCTTGCCTAGGAAATGCCCATTTTGTAAATTAGTTGTGAAGAATAAATTACATAATGTGCATGAAGCATGGTGTCTAACACATGGAAAGTCCTCACGGTCAAGGTCAGTTATGGGCATTGCTAACGTCCCCATTCGACAGACACAAACCACAAAACGCTAGGAGTTCTGTGACTTCCTGGATGTTTGCCTGGTAAGTTCCTGATCAGATCAGAGCTCACACAACACGAGAACTTCCTTCATGCGTGGTCTAGCCCACTTCATTACCTTCGGAAGCCTATACCCTACTGGCCTTGATGAAGATGCTTGTTCTCGTTAGTTCTTAACGCCACTTGGAAAAGTCAGAGAGGTAAAGTTAGCACTTGGGGCCGAGGGAGGAGGAGAGGAAATGATGAGTCAGGGTTGCATGGTTACTGTCAGAGTAACTGTTTGAATTGTTTCTGTCCTTTTTATCAAACAGTAGGCAACCAGGATGCACATTCAACTCTCCTTTGGCTTTCAGACTTGACGAATCCAGGTAGGGCAGGAGAACAGAGCCCGTGGAAATAATTACAAGGGGGAAAAGAAGGCTTCTGTTCTCTTTGAGCCACTATGACTCCACAAAATGACAGGCAACTGGCTGCCATCTCTCGGTGCTAGTGACTCAAAGTAGTGGTGGACTCGACTTTTTCACCTACCTTCTCAGAGATCTAGTCCTTATCTTGGTTTTCCCTTCCTTGGTGGATCTGAGCTCTGAACTCCCCTGGAGGCTCCCTTGGAGGATTCCAGCACCCAGGGGCTCACTTGGGACTTGAAGTCAGATGGGACAACGGGGGTGAGCTGCGAAGTCCTCGACATGCTAATAAGCTTACAAATGAACATCCTCCAGAGTGTGGAGTGGGCACCTAGGCACGCTTGTACTTATCAAAGTATAGTTTCACCAGGTGATACATATTTCACTGAAGGATGACAACAACTGTCTATTTATAAAGTGCCTCTGCATTTAAGCATCAAATCACATCTCATAAATTATCAGTCTTTCTATTTTACTGAAAAGTTTGGGGCCTGCTGAGAAGGAAAATCTCCAGGGTCTCCTAAAATCAGTCCCAGAGAGGAAAGTCCCAGTTGTTGGAGAAAAGAATCTAGTGAAATCCACCTGACTGCCTGATTTTCTACCATTCTCTCAGTGTGCACATAAATGTTTCAAAGGCTCTTTCACGATGAGCACAAATGCTTAGCACTGACCAAGCCAGTTGCATATTTGTAGACTATCCCATGATTGTAGGGCAATCATCAAGTTAAGATTGTACAGCTACCCATCTCACCAAGGTAAGAGACGTAGGAAAATTTACATAAAGGAGAAAGGTGTCGGGGCGCCTGGGTGGCTCAGTCGTTAGGCGTCTGCCTTCGGCCCAGGTCAGATCCCAGCGTCCTGGGATCGAGCCCCGCATCGGGCTCCCTGCTCCGCGGGAAGCCTGCTTCTCCCGCTACCATTCCCTCTGCTTGTGTCCCCTCTCTCGCTGTGTTTCTCGCTGTCAAATAAATAAAATCTTTAAAAAAAAAAAAAA
>CM053604.1:146845035-146869092 GCA_028646535.1 Procyon lotor
TCAAAGGCATGGGAACCTTCAGTCTGAAATCTGCCAGATTCGTCTGACTTCTCCCTCTAGAGAAGATCACACATCAAGAGCTGTCAGACCGCAAGGTAAGCCCCTTCGTTTGGCTGGCGTCAGCCCTCCCCTGGACACTGCCACAGACTCACACACAGACTTCATTCCATTCAGATCCTGGAAGCCCCCTGCTTAAATCCTTCCAATGACTTCCAATTGTCCTTAGAACCACATCTCACCTCCTTCAGAATTCGACCATGGCACCTTGCGTGTCTCTTCAATGTCTTCCCTCTGTTCCTTGTGCCACAAAGACATTTTTTTTAATTTAATTTTTTAGAACACACTAGGCTCATTCTTGCCTCAGGGGCTTTTCACTATTTTCCCTCTGCCCACATCTCTCATTGGTTCTCATCTTCAGGTCTGCCTGAGAGGGTTTCTGAGAGCCTCCTCAGAGAACCCCTTGACCGGACCTGGCTAGTCTCTCTCCGCCCCATTACCTGCCTTGTTTGCTCTCACTAATTGCTGCTTTAAATTATCCTATTTATTGTTGATGCTCTGCTCCACTCACTAAAATATAAGTGCAAAGACCTTGCCTCTCTTGACACATCACTCTATTTCTGGTGGATATGTAAGTGCCCGGTATGAAGTGTACCTTCAATAAATGTGTGATGGAAGATGAAGGAAGTGAATAATGGAAGAACAAAAAAGAAAACAAGATAAGAAGTTTTGTTAGTTTGGATTAAATGAAGAGAATACTCTAGATTAGAAGATCTCTGCAAAATGTGGGCTACTGATCACCCTCTTAGGCAAGCCGTGGTGCCACTTGCTTTATACGTAGTAATGGCATCCTTTGGGTACAGCTGCAGGTAAGAGAGACAAATAGCCAAAGAGAAGGTGAGTGTGGTGTTGGGGGGAGGGAGGGGTGCTGGGCAGATGTCCGCACTGCTCTGGTCTTCCTGGCTTCGTATTTTCTGTACCAGTTGCTCAGAAACATACTCTGGCTGTGTGTGCTTCCTTGTGAGGCCCACAGCCCTCCCCTCATCGTGAAGAGATCACTCCCTTTGAGCCGCATTTCTTTCAGATGGGGTTCTGAGAGGAAGTGTCGTGACTAGGATCCAAAACAAGTTAGTCCCAGGGCTGGAACTATAAACTGGGGCTCCATTTGTCAGTTCATCTGACGTGAGTTTATTTGTGGAAGACATTTATGGAACACCTACTAGGTGTGAGGCATGGAGGTTTTTTTTCTTTCTGTCATAAAACTGATTTTCTACTGGGAGTCTTTCAGTGTGGGCACTTTTAGAAGAGTCCTCTCGGTGATCTGTAGGCCCTGAAATATTACACATATTTTACCAGATATGACAACTGTATCCTTTGGCCTAAGGAGGAAAGGCTGGGCCCAGATTGACAGGTTGGGGAAGGATTGCCACCCAGAGCTTGAAGGACACTGCAAGACTGAAGATAGGGAAGAATAACCGAATAACTGTTGATACTCCTTAATCACTATTGTTTTCCAGAAAGGGTCTGATAAGCTCATACACTGAGTCATAAACGGACTGCAGGATTTGGGGAGGATTTGCATTAACAAGGCAGAGAAACTCCATTGTCTTAAACCACAAAAGTATTAAGCTATAATTTCAAATTCTTTGGGTAATAAGAAAATATATTTATATGTCTAAAGGCAGAGGTTTCCACGTAGCATTTCTGTAATCATTCTCTGCGGAATGCCACCTCCCGACCCCCTGAATTCAAATCCTGGTCATATAAACTATTGATAATTAATTTTCTTAACCTCCATTTCCTTATCTGTGAAATGGAAATAATATCTGTGAGTGGAAGTGATCATGCCGAACTTTCAGGGCAGTTGGAAGAGAAATACATTTGAGGTGCCCACCGAAGAGATAGGGAGGGATCTGGGTCCAAGTAAAGGCCCCGATTGGTGGTGTTAGAGGAGTGTGCACTCAGCCCACCGTAGGGAAAATCATTTTGTTGCATTTTGCCCTTCTTTATTTGTAATGTTTACCACACTTTATAAGCTTTCTAACTTATTCTAGAGAACAGCAACAAAACCCCCAGAAATATCAAAATATCAGAACATAGGCAATCAATTAAAACAATTGCTTTGTTGGCCTTGATATACTTTCTAAATTCTGAGCAGAAAGTTATTTCACTTTATTCCCATTTTGCATGTCTTGCTTTTATTAAACAGAGCCTCTTCAGTTACTAGTTTTTAAGGAGAAATAACTGGGAAAGTCCCTAGATCTTACATGCCTAAAGGCTCTGGAATGTTGTGGCTTTTGTTTTTCTTAGCCAGGGGACATGCAAATGTTTAACCATGAATCATATGAGCTGGGACTTCCTTATAGTAATAGTGGCAGGCCATGGAGAGCCTTTCTTTTGTCAATGTCGGGATAATCAGGGGCCTCAGAGGATATGGACTCAACTTCTGATCAGAGTACTTGCTCCTCCTTTTCCGGGGAAGTGTCCTCTGGAAAGTCTCAGCGTCCCTAGATTGTTTTCTCTAAGATGCCACTGAGTTTTTAATATTTGTGATCCCATGCCGGAATCTTCTTAGTTTTTCTATCTTCATTCATTCAACACATATTTTTGAGCACCTTCTCCATGCCAGACACTGAGAAGACTGCTAGAGAAAAAGGTAAAAAAAAAAAAAGGACAAACTCCAAACCCTAAAAACAAAACCAAACCACAGTCTTGTATGGTAGGGCATACAAAAGAATTAAAATAGAAGATTTAAGTACTGTACTGAAGGATAGGATTCTATGGGATCTGTGGGATCCCATAGGATTCTATGGGATCAAATGCCTTTACTGTGCAGTAAAGTGGTCAGGAGAGGAGATTTAAGAATGTTCTGCAGAGGGGTGCCTGCGGCGGGGGGGAGCACAGTTAAGCATTCCACTCTTGGTTTTGGCTCAGGTTGTGATCTCATGGGTCGTCATCTCATGGGTTGTGGGATCGAGCCTGGCATGGGGCTCCAAGCTCCCCTCTCCCTCTGCCCCACCCCCTGTTCTGTCTGTCTCTCTCTCTCTAGATAAATCAATCAATCAATCAATCAATCAATCAATCTAAAAAAAAAAATTTGTTCTGCAGAGCAAGTGGCATTTCAGCACAGGAAAGGATGAGCAGAAATCACCAGTGGCAGTGTGGTGACAGAAATGTGATTGCAGGCAGAGGGCTGACATAGCTGTATCAAGAAGCCCGCGAGCTTGTGTGACTGGAAGCAGCTTCGTATGGGCGGAACGTATATTTCACACAGGAGTAGGAGAAAACTAGGTTGGAAATAGAGGGACAAGATCACAAAGCAAAAGGTATTTGAGCAATGAACGGTGTGTAGATAGAGGTGTCTTGATGATGTTCCAAGGTAGGTCACCTAAGGCAAACATTCTATATGAAGAAACGGATTTTTCATCGTCAAAAAAAGAAGGACAATTGTATGCCTTCGGAAACATTTACCGCATGAGTCTTTTATATTTTGTAAAGATTTTACTTACTTATTTGACAGACAGCAGGAGAAAGCACAAGCAGGGGGAAGAGGAGGGAGAGGGAGAAGCAGACTCCCCAGTGAGCAGAGAGCCCGATGCGGGACTTGATCCCAAAACCCTGAGATCATGACCTGAGCCCAGGGCAGACGCTTAACCGACTGAGCCACCCAGGCGCCCCTCACACAAGTCTTTTAAAAAGTAAGCTCTCCTCATACATATACATTATAATTCCCTTACTGAAATTTTGTTTATATAAGACTCACTCAGAATCACACCCATTCTGTAAATCAAGAAAAACTAGTCTATTATCTCTAAGGTCTGACTACTATCCTATCCATTTTTTAAATCCAATAAATATTTATTCAACGATCCCACTATTCCCGGAACAATGTCAGAAATACAACGGCTAAAGATGCAGCCCCTGCATTATTTGCAATGGTCTAGAGCTGAAAACCATGTCAATGCCACAGGAGAGCAGCTGAAAGCATGGGGGTCTACACAGTGGGATGAATGACCTGTGGGCGGTGAAAAGAATGAATTGGGGTCTCGCCAGGTAACTGGGAGAGGTTATGGACCGAGAAAAGTAACTTACAAAAAATTATGTATTTTGTTTAATATGATCCCATTTTCAAAAAAATTTTTTCCCATTAACATAGATGAAACATGAGGCCATGAGAGAAGAATATAAATGGATATTTTTTATATGTTAATTTTTAACAAGTCTTACCGGGACTGACAACTCCTGGAGGAGGAGGGCAGATAGTATCCATGTTAAAAAAAAAAGAAAGAAAGAAAAAAGATGACATGATCTCATTTAATTATGTGTTGGGTGTGGGTGGGTGGTTCATTAAACAGATACATGAAAGGATAAACACCCAAATTCTAGTGATGATTATTTCAGGCAGGTTCAGGGTAATGGCATGCCAGGCAACCTTTTTTCCTTCAGTTTATTTTAGGCGTTGATTTGATGTTTACAATGGGCAAATATTATTTCTATAATAAAAAAGCGGTTTTTTTCCCCATGAAAAGTAGGGAGTTCACAGTCTAATGAGCATAACAGACAAATGAACAAGTGACAGGAAGGCCACATGGCATAGAGGCTAATTGCAATATTGTAGAGCCCAGATCCCCTGGGCCAGAATCCTAGCTCTTCATACTAGCTCTGAGACCACAGGAAATGTGTTTAACTCTCTATGCCTCAGTGTCCTTATCTGTAAATTGGTCAAAATTATCGTACTACCTTTATAGAGTTGTAATGAGGATTAGACAAATTTTCACTGAGATTAGTGCCCGGCACATAGTAGGAACTAAACAGGTGTTTGTTACATGAAATGATAATTGTACTATCCTGAGTGCACTGATAAAATCTCCAAGGAAGACCGTGGAAGACCACCAGTCACAGAGAAGTGACTGATGGGATATGAGGCTG
Source organism: Procyon lotor (assembly GCA_028646535.1). NCBI lineage: Eukaryota > Metazoa > Chordata > Mammalia > Carnivora > Procyonidae > Procyon > Procyon lotor. The sequence goes on from CM053604.1 coordinate 146,849,962, forward strand.
TCAAGCAAGGGGTCGGGAACTCCCCAAAGTGGAATAAACCTGGACCAATAGCCAGGATATTTAACATTTTACTCAGAGAGAGAAAATGGGAAAGGAGGTATCTCAGGGAGAAAAAACAAATCAATGCTGAAGATGAACAAGGTGCTCTTATGTCTATTTGTTGTGTTTGTTTGTTTGTTTCTTTTACCAATAGGATGAAAGCCAGTTGTGAATGGAATCTAAATGTGTTGGTCAGCCCATGACAGGTTATTATGCCTTTCTTCTCCATCCTTTACTGGATTTTTTTTCCCCTTTCATCAACCTCCCACCTTATATGTTTCATTCCATTCGACACTGTCATCATTCATTGAATAAGCTGATCTAAGATACCGATCGATGGCATGAACACTTTCTGAAAAACTCAGACACCTGTGTGACTTCCTAAGTCCAGTATTCAAGGCTAGGTCATCATGATTCTGTAAGCACACATCATGTACTAGTCCATGATGATTATCTCTTAATCATATACTGCTTTCCCTACCCACCTTCCCAATCCACTCACTAACTCACTACTCACACTTCCTTCCATTACCTCAAAAGTTATTCTCATTTTTATGAAAAGATCCCTGGGGCATATGATTTTTGAATATAGATAAAAACCTTCTTCTTGTAAAGAAATATGATTATGAATATTCAATGTAAAGGGACAAATTATTGGCTCTAAGTTGTTTGGAAGGATGATGAACAATGGATAGAAGGTAGAAAGAAAAATTTCTCCTAATGGTGAAATGAAAATCAGAATTGTTTAGTAGTAACAGAACCTAAAAGAAGAAACTGTCTCATGGAGACTTCTATAATGACTATTTTATGTTGTTGGATTTTTTTTTTTAATGCCACAAAAATGCAAAAGAAACTGTCATACAGTGCTCATCTGCCTGAAAAGGAGCACTAACAGAAACCATAAAACTAGAAGAATTCCTCAATGGACATGAAAGTGCAGAAAATCTTCCTGGAACTTGAGATGGCAGGGGAGAAGTGGTATACAGAGAGGGAATAAATTTCGTGGGTAATCAGGTATGAAAATACCCTCATTTCAGCAACTGCACAATCCTTTAACATCACAGAATGTAATACTGAAAATAGTACTAATTGTCATAGTGGGGGCCATGGTACCCAGCTCGGATCTAGCCTTCAGAGGCACTCATTTTCCAAACTGCTTGAAATGTTGCCTGATGACAAATCATAGCTGACTCCTGCCCCAAGAACTGCTGAAAAGAGTTCTCTTGCCACACCTTTCCTAGAGGACAGCCTCAATGACTTGACAAAGGGACATACGAATATCTAAAGACTGACTCCTGTGTGGTTCCGGACAACTCCAAAGCCCAAACCAGCTCTGGAGCTGGTAGGAACAGCTGAGGACTCTGTTGCAAAGGAACTCATTTCCCTCTGCCACCTTCACCCCCTCATAGGGGTTCCTAGAGCACCCCAATAAACTCGCTCACCTCAGATCTCTCTCCCTCCAAGTCTGTCCCCAAAAGAACTTGGCCTGAGGCAACTGTCTAGACCCTATGATCATTTATTTGTGAAAACACAAGTCTCTGAAAGGTTAAGTGATTTGTCCAAGGTAGTGCATCTGCTAACTAATGGGTTTGGGAACACGGTTTTCATTCCTGATTCAATTAAGGGCTCTGTCCACCTAGAATATTGACCCTGACAGCAAAGACCTAGGAAACAATCCCTAAAGGCTGCAGCTTTGTTCTATGTTATACATTTTATTTCCATCCAGTTCTAAATCAAACCCAATATTTGTGAGAGTTACTTAATACTACCTACCTGAGAGTTCTGGTTTTTTGTTTGTTTGTTTTTGTTTCCTTTTAACTGGAATGGTGAAAGATGGGCAAGTTCATCTAAGCAGGACTATGTCCTAAGATGACAATTCCCAGGAGGGACTGCTTGCCAATCTCATAAAACAGAACTGGGCGTCATCAGTCTAGAGCTGTTTTCTTTTGTACCGCACTGACCTGTCGATGACTCATTTATCAATTGATTGGTTTTCCATTTCTTAAATATTTTTGTGAGCGCAGTGATCGTTAATTTCAACATATTTTTGGAAATGCTTTTAAATGTTCCCGCCCACTTTTCTACATGGATACTAACATATAGCTAGACCCGTGGACAGAAATATTATCTACATAGAACCCATATTTTGGAATCTTGTCATCCCTTGAGGTTCGAGTTTTATTACAAAATCATTTTGATACCATGGTTGATGAGCACAAGATTAGTTGGTGACCGCCTGTAGATTTCAAGGGTTTCTCCCAAGTCAGAAGTTTCTTCTGCTACCTCACAGGAAAGCACTAACTCTACATGCATATTCGACCTTCCTCAGAGGTCAGCTAGAGATAGTGAATCCAAAGCCAAACAACAAAGAAGAATTCAAATTCTGAGATGGTTGTTTGGACTTTCACTGTGTTCAGAGCTCTGTGTAAATCCAGGCTCGACTCTCCTCCAGAACCCAACACAGGACCCACTCCAGGAACCCTGCTGGGTTGCTAAAAACTACCAATCTTTTTTTGCACATCCGGCCTTTGTGATGGTCCTGTCTTTGCTGTCCATTCTCCCTGGAGATGGGAGAGGGTTTTTTTTTTTTTTACAAAATGAATTTAAAATGAAACAACCTGACATAATTTTAAATGACCTGGCTTGATGCCCCACAGACATCTGAAACTATAAAAACTAAAGTAGTTTGGACTTCAGTGTGGGCAGTTTTCTTTTTCCAGAAAATGAAATGACTTTAAAATTAGGGCATCAAACCAAGTACTTTATTTACTACGCTACATATTATTTTTAAACATATGACAAAACATGACAAATTGGAACTACATTATCCTCCCCAAGAGATTCAAGAGGCCAGCCTACTGATTCTGAGGGACATTCTGATCAAAATAAATGCCTTTCCAAAGCATTTGCAGGGACACAAGTAACCAATGCAACTATTCAAAGCTCTTTAAAAATACTGAGCCACAGACTTTCACAAATCTCTGTGAGGTAAATGAGTGGCCAATATCATTATCCTCACTCTGCCTAAGGGGACAATCATGGTCTCAGAAGATGCTGTCTCAGTTTGGGATATTCTATCTTTCTGCAGTAGTTCTTTCTGCAGATTTCTTCAAGAAGGTCTACGGCACCGGTTTCATCTTTCTCACATTGAGATACAAAGAGAGGTAACTGGTTCCAAAAATGCTACATATTTTGTCTTCAGTTCAGTTTTCTAATCATGAGAGCATTGATGACTTCTTCTTCTTTTTTTTTTTTTTTTGGTCCTTCAAATTCCAGGAAGAACGGAAATCATTCTTACAGCATTACGGACAAATACTCAACTGGCTTCTTTCTGCTTCCCATCAGCGACAGGGAGCTCATCACCTCCTAAGGCTACTTGCCCCATTTCTACGATGTTTAATTGTTAGAAAGGGTCTAGGGGGGCACCTGGGTGGCTCAGTGGGTTAAGCCTCTGCCTTCAGATCAGGTCATGATCTCAGGGTCCTGGGATTGAGCCCCGCATCGGGCTCTCTGCTCAGTGGGGAGCCTGCTTCCCCCTCTCTCTCTGCCTGCCACTCTGCCTACTTGTGATCTCTCTCTCTGTCAAATAAATAAATAAAATCTTAAAAAAAAAAAAAAAGAAAAAGAAAGGGTCTAGGTATAGTGACCTAAAATCTATCTTTCAGGTTTATTTCAGGTTTATTTATTTATTTTTGCCTTTTAGAAAAACAGAAAGCAAGGAGGCTCCTTACATGTTTGAAAGCATTCGAAGGCATTTCTCTACTTCTCTATCTAAGTTAAACTTCTTCGGAAGATCCAACTATAACTTGCATGGATGGTTTCCAGACCATCGGTGACCTACTTATTGCCTTCTGAGTGGGATACTAAGTGTCAGGCTTTCCTTAAAACTACAATATCCAACACTGAAGCCGGTCTTTATGATGCAGTCAAAGCAGAAAGAGCACAGAGAGACTATCCCTTGCCCTGGCAGAAACATGCCAAGACCTGAGATGCTAAAGCAATGGGACTGATTTCTCTCTTTGCTGACTTTAAAAGAACATAAAAACAATAAAAAAAAAAAAAAAAAAAAAAAAAAAAAACCATGTTCAGTAACAGAAGTCAAAAATTTCTGCTGCCCTGTCACTATAGCATCTGGGCATAATTATGCCATACAAGTTAATATTGTCAGCATCTGGGAGAAAACTTGGATCACAGCCTTGCTTCTCCTGGGTTACATCACTGTTCTTCCTCTCTGGTCTGACTCAGGTTCAAAGGAGCTGGAACCGGGAGGAACCCTTTGTCTTTAATCTCTGTGCCAACACTGCACTGCTCTCGGGAGCCCAATCCTCTGGAATAGGACAGGCAGTCGGGGACGTTTTGGTCCATTGCATAGCTGGAGGACTTCTATGGAACTCATTATTTTATTCCATTGACTAGCAGAATGCCCAAGACCTCTTTATGAAGCTCTATCTATTGAAAACAAAATCTCAGCACATTTTAAGGGCTGTTGAGATTTCAAGTATTTGTCTCGTCACCAGACTTGTCTTGCAATCAATGATATTGCTTGAACAGGATTTTTTAAAATTTTAAGTAATTTCTTATTTATTTATAGATTGCCTTACAACACTGAAAATAAAACAGTTTGGAGATACGACTTTACCACTTATCCCTGAAGAACTTTAAGAGTATAATTTGCATTTTAACTGTGTTTCTAACGCACCTTTTCAAATCCAGTGAGTTTTAGGACTCACTGGTCTGACTTGCTATGGTAAAACGTAGAGGTCAGTTCAAGCAGTCCTTTACTGTTTTATCCAAAAATCTGATGTCTGAAGGGTAGAGAAGACACCGGTTGGGCAAAATCATGGCGGGACTTAAGATAGACCTAAAGATGAACTATGTACACGTGACCAGAATCTCAGCTGCCACACTGAAAAATAGGAATATGACACAGACTTAGGCTACCAGTGGTTTTTTGTAGGAATAGACGCTCTGGATAGAGTATGTACTGAGTAATACTTAAGATCATAGAGGTGAAGGAAACATTTGATGTCACCTAACTTAGCCCCCTTATTTATGGTTTTTAAAAATGAGTCCGTTGTATGGAGGCCCAGTGAAGTGGAATAATTTATTGAAAGTGACACAGATAGGTGAAGCTGGCTCAAGACCCTCTACTGTCCCTCTCTTTCCTTTAACAGCTGCTGCTAATGATGACTTTATTTACCTAACCCTTGAAAAGTGTTCAAAAGCCGAGCAGAACTTTGCAGTAAAGGTTCTGTCTTGCTTGGCTCCCCAGAAGATGATTAAAATCCTCAATACGCCTTTTGTGGCAATCCTCAATTGCCTCTTGAATTCCATTCTTTGTGGAATCAAAGTTGTGTATGGCTCCTTATAACGCAACGTAACAAATAATAATGAGGATTGTTGTAATGATGATGACAATAAAATAATACTTAAGAAGCATCTAGAACAATGTTTGGCTCCAATGCAGTCAATTAATATTAACTATTATAATCTAATTTAAACATTAAAATGACCTTATGGAATACATCATAATATTATCCCCCACTTTGCAGTTGATATTAGTGAGGCACACAGAGATTTCTAGACCTTTCTCAAGGGCTTACAGCTCACAAGATGCAGCTCTGTCACTGAACAGAGGGGCTGCATTCTTAGCTACTGCATTAACATTACCAAAAACATGATAATATTCTGAAGATTTCAATAAATCATGCCTGGGAAGGAATGAAAGCCCCTGGGAGACGTATTACGGATCATTTTTCAGATTTTTTATTTGTCCTTTTCTGGCTTATTTAATTGCAATGCAGAATCCCCAGAGTGAATCATATTTATTCTGCAACCACAGATATCAAAGTGTCCTCCCATCAAAGTTCGGTGCTGGGAAGAAATGTTTGCTTCCCAGAATCCCAGCTCCACATCTCGGCTTGTTTCAAAGATGCCTTCCCCGTTCGTGAGAAGCCTCCACCCATTCCCTCCGCCACACACCTACAACCCAACTCAGACAATCCGAGGCAGAAAAGCTGAATTCCCGGTACTCAGAAGCAAGCCCAAGCAAGACACCTTTCCCGCTCAACACTTAAAATTCTCTAACTAGCGAGATGGTTTCAAGGGATAGAGGAAGCAGATCCCCAACCAGTGACTTGCCTCCTGCCCCATGTGGAGCTCCCCCTGCTTATGGGGCGGAAGCCTGTTTCCCACGGTTAAGGACCCTCAGAGACGGAGGCAGAGTGCCTTCCTAGCCATACATCACAGAGGGTGAAAACCGCACAACGTGGAATGTGTGCGGGCCTTGCAAGTTCAGTGTGCCTGAAGGTCCCGGAGCCTGGCTGAGTTTCCAGGTTGGAAATTTCATTAGAGGGCTTTGACAAAAGCCTCCTGAAGATGGATGTTTCAGTGTACTCATCCTGTCATTCCGGATCCCTTGGCCGGTTTACCTTTTGATTAGCTCTCCCTTTACATCATTGCTGGGAGAGGCGGATGGAGAAGATGAGGTAAGGACTGGCCAGACAGGCACTTTGAGAATCGGCAGCAACTGCAGTTGTGACTACATTATTCGAAGGTGGGCTTCATTTCTGATCCCCCATTGGGCTTCTCAGGGCCTGGCCACATTTGGAGGTATCTCTGCAAGAGCGCCTGTCCACCAACCATTTGCTCATGTAGCTGTGATAGCAATCTTGGGCTCCTCGGGATTAGCCCAGACCTGGAACCCCTCCTACAGAGATAAACTCAAAATTCTAGATTTGAGAGCCCAGAGGCTGAGAAGAAAAGAGGAAATGAATCAAATTCCAACAATTTAGTTAAAAAAAAAAAAAAAAAAAAAGCTTGCATGCCCTCAAGGCAGAGGCAAAGGAGTAATCTGCACATTGATAACCTATGACTCAGCCTTTTATCACTCAGAGCTTACCATTCTCAAATCCCTGTGGAATGGATGCTGCTTCTGTTCCAAAGGAATGCCCTCCCAGGGAGGTGGCTTCTGGAAGACAAGGGTGGGTAGCCCTGTTTCTGCACTGTTGCATGCTAGGGCTGCCTTTTCATGACTCTTATTTTCCACCCTATAGGTTCTAAATTCATCTCTTTTCTTTATTTTTTTTTCCAAAAGAAGCAAAGGGAAGCCCTTTGAGACTCACGTTGGTATCAACAGGAAGCCTGGTTGGGGGTGGGGGGAGAGAAGGAAAATCAAAGAGGAAACCAAAATACACAGGACTAAGAATAGGAATTTCAAGCACATAGCTTTTGGAAAGGAAAATTGAACTTCTGTGAGTTAGTTGGATTGGAGGGAAGGTGGGGTTCAGGGTAGGGTGTGGAGTAGAATGGGTGAGGGAAGGGAGGAGGGACCCTCTTTACATAGGAATCAGAGGTGACCTCATACACATTTTTATGTGGCTTTTTAAGAAGCATTTGGCGAAACCCAACACATCTCATAATTGCCTTATTCTCAAGAAAGGTTATTAAGGACAGTGACTGTACCGAAGGGCTATGCATAGTTGGGGTTTGGGATGGCACTCATTCTCTGGTCTCACCTCACCAGGTGAGGTCTCACCTCACCTCAAGTGTTAGTCTTCCCTGGATGCAGAGGTGATGCCCCAAACCAGCAGTGTCTTTGGTGTCTAAGAACAGTACACATTCCTGCAAAGTACTTCATCCACTTCTGCTATGAATGTATATGAAAATAGTGAGAACTGGTCCTATAGAGCAAAATGTCTGTTATGTAAGAAAAACATACTCAGAAGGTATCAAACGAGGCTCCATTTCACTATGTGCTCAGTCTCTGATAACCAAGAAATGGCTATGGCTAAAGGATAGTCTTTCTTTCCCGAGCTGCTCGAGAGTCATGTTCAGTAACAACCACAAAAGCCTAGAGAGAGGGAGCCAGCAGCAGAAGTACACCCAGGATTCCACTGGAGAAGACAGAGGCATCACACCTCTCCTGCCTAAAGCTAATTACTCGTAGCATATAACTTTAGGAATAAGTCCTAAAACAAATATATGGAATGAATGGGTAAAGGAAATGGTAAATATAGAACACCTCTTTTTTTTCTTGTAGTTGCTCTATCTTAATACAGTCACAAATTATAATTTGTGACCTATCCACGTCCATGATTACATTTTAAAAATAGACGGATATACATATACTTAAATGAATAGTATCCTGACTTGGTACGAACAAAATGATACAGCACGTTACATTTTTTTAAAGCCTATTATTTTATAATAATGTGTGTATAATATTCCAAAAACCTCTACAAGGAAAGGAACTATTTTCATTGTTATTTTAAACCGGCTCATGGTTGAGAAATGCAATCACTAATTGAGCTAAGGATTAAGGGAGACCTTTGGGCATCTAGACCATCGCTCCTGTCACGACAGCATCTTCCTTCCACATGTAATAAAATGCCTCAGAGAGTGAGCCCTAACTGATATAACTGGAAAAAAAAAAATCAAACAAACAAAAAGCAACAGTCAGAACCAAACTCAATACCTCCATCAAGAAATCCATGATTTTAAAAGGTACATCAAAAGCAAAGCTACTTAGTGGTAGAAGAAGATTTAAATATGGATTTATTTGTGAAGGTTTTAAACATTGTATTTACTATATTTAGCATCCTCAATGATTACTCAGTTTGTAAAGTGCTTTGAGGTTATGAGATCACTAGTGAAGCTATTGGTTTCATTTAAAATAAATTCAACTAAATATTTCTCCCTTCACAGTGTTTCCAGCCCATGGAAATCATTATCAGAGGATGTGGTAGAGGAGGAAAAAAAAACCCGAAAAAACCCAAAAAACAAAATAGCATCGTTGTCAGATTTTTTCACTCATGGTCAACATGACTCTAACATTTGTAACCTTACCAGGATAGAAAGATGGTTCTCAAGAACCATGAGCTTCAACGAATTTGGTAGAAGGGCGCAGAAAGAGTTGACCTATCTTCCATCTTCTAATGTGATCTCACAGAAATATCATTATCAATAAGCTATAAAATCATATTGCCACATTTTGGGGAAAAGATAAGTCATAGTAAGGCTTCCTTTCTTATTGTCTTGGTGATTTATGAAGTAATTTAGAAATTGACTAGTCAAGGTCATATGTAATAATCAATTACTTGCCAATAGATCTTATCAGTGTTATATTTTTCATGTATCATCAAGTGCCAGGGTGCTTGCATCATCTGGTAACTCAGCACATTCCTAAGAAGAATCAGATTCCCAAGAAGCAATAGTATATGAATGATTTTCCCCCTATCACTACTACCAAAAAAAAAAAAAAAAAAATTAAGATTACCCAAACTTTTAGGAAGGAAACTACTTTCCTCAGAGAACTTTGGCAATACATCACCAATCCATTCTGCCTTTAAAGTTGATGCTGTCGACAGACACGATAGACACTATCAGAACCAACTAATCAGATTACCCAAGAAATTAGAAACAAGACTCCACAAGTGTGCTGGAGATATGTAATGATGATGTGCCTTTTGAAGTCTTGATGAGCAATCCATTTTTGCACAAACATATTCAAGGACTAACTAGCTTCCTAGCAAGAAACTGAAGGGCTAAGTCTAGAAACATCTTCTGAAGACAATGAAAGCTAATAATTATTATAAGATAATGCCCGAATTCTTTCTGCCCATGGAAGGAAGAGGCAAAGATCCATGGAGTATCTACAACCTGCTAATCATTTGCCAGGTTCATTCAATTATATTTTTAATTTAAAAACTATAACAATAACCAACAATAACATGAGGTGGATTTTTTTTTTTTTAATAAATGAAGAAAACAGCAACTATTTAAAATAACGTGCTCACAATCACATAGTTCTTTAAGTAGCAAAGCCAGGGTCAGGCCAGGTGTGCCTGGCCCCAAAACCTTAGATTCTTTCACATATACCATCTTCCCTCCTGGGTCTGTAAGTGGGTATGAAATTCTATAACTGGCATGTACATTAGTGGGTAATCTGTGGGAGGAGATTACCATTTATTAATATTATATTCACATTTACATTCATAATGTGCATTTTATACACAGAAAACCTCTATAAATCAAAGGGAATAGTAAAAAAAAAAATAGGGACCATGCCAAAATTAGTCTTAATTTTCTTCATTATTCCCTTGGGGATATATGATTTATAAACTCCTCCTTAAGCCTATCGGCCTATGTTCTTTCTTGGTGTAATTTCCTTGTGCTTTTTTTACCCATTAAATAAAGTGGTACTCCCTTTAATTAAAAAAAATGAAAAATCTCTGAGCTTCATGGGAGTCTCCTGGGAGTCATCAAACAGTGAACAAGATCATTCCCTCCATCAACTTTATCAAAATTTTATAGGCATCGATTATCTTGTTTAGCTCCCTCATTCTGGGGAGCTCTAGGTTTAGAGTGCTTCTGCACATCGGAGACGATCTCTCTGGCCTGGTCCTTGCAGCTTTGCTGCTCACAACCTCTCCCCCTCATGGACGGGCAGCTCTCGGGGCTCCTCTGAGGCTCTTGGGCTCGCTCCTTCCTGCAACCCAACACAGGCTTCCAAGTTTAGCTTTACTGTGCAAACTTCAGGTGACTGCCCTCTTACCCCAGATCATCCAGGAAAGGCAGACGAGGAATTTGAAATCTACACTTTCATGACATGACCCCAGGACAGTCCTGTTCCCATCGGTATCCCCCAAAACTGCCGCCCAGATTCTCTAAGTGATGCGGCTGCCTCTGTCTGTCCTTCCCTTTAACTACCCTAGGGCAGGTGTATTAAGAAAAGTGCAGTGATGCTCTAAAAGAGACTCTCAGAATCCCGATCCCAGCTGTCAGGTAACCTAGAAGGTGTTTCTCGGGTTCTCGGGCTTGAGAGACACATGCAAGAGACTTCTCTGGGCCATTGAACTTTTCACCTTCCATGAGGAGCGTCGGCTCCCCTTTTGTTCACCACGCCGTCACTCACACCGGGGCCTCCTGGGAAGCAGGTGTTACACAATCCCATGAATCCGGCCAAGGCTCCCTACTCTGAGTCAGCTGAACTTTACTCCACTGTTCACACAACAGAGCAAAGTCGGGAACTAAGCAAGGAGCTTATGGGTTGGAAAAGTGGGCTAAATAGGAACTTGATGGATAGACTAGGTGAAATGGGAATCACACGGTAAACAGAACTGCAAACAGGTATTTAACATCTCAAGTAACCAGTCGTGACACGGGGCAGACTTTCTTTGAGCAAACGGAAGCCTGATATATTTTCAAGAGATGCTGTGGTACGTATGGGTGAGAAAATGTATATGAACTGCTTTGGAGGCTACAGTGATCTATGATTACAGTGTGATGGTATGATTATGGACCCTCAGCATATGAGACGCTGACCCTCACAGCAGGCCAGCGAAATAGGGAGCTTTGGCCCCGGGGGTGAGGACACTGGGTGTCAGTCTTGGCCTTACCACTAACAGGCTGGAGGGTTTCTGAAGTCTCTTCACCCCTGGGTGCCAACGGTCTCTGTGTGTCCAAACATTAATATGGCGCCTCAGGGCCCCAGAGGGCCGACCGGCTCTGAAATGTGTGTTACTAAACGAAGCGTGGCATAGTCTTGTCAAGATAGATTTCAAATCTCTATTGGTGAACTTTGCCACCCAGTCCATGGGGTATTCAAAAAAGGAAGAGCCAACACTAATAAAATGGTAGTAATCGCTTCACTATTTACCAGAAGGCTTCGCAAACTGTAGGCTCCCCCCGCCCAAACGCTGCCCCTCTGCTTTCAGAAAGATGAAGTCTCAGGCACCTTGCAGTTCCTGAAAGCTTGCCATCCCCTCGCCTTCTGCCAAACATTTCAAAGTAGTATCTTAGGAGAGTTTTCAGCAGAAACGGATCATGTCCCACGTTCTCTTAGGACTTCCTGGGTTCCCTAGGCCCTTTGGCATGGCCTCCGTGTGTCCCTTTTTCCCTGTTCCCAGTCCTTTTAGGCAAGAATAAGTGGCCTGGAGATGGAGGGCAGCCCCCAGTCGGGCCTCGCATAGAAACTTCGTGATCTCCTCAATTCTGTTGGCACAGCACCCTCTGCTGCTTCAGGGGAAAATAAAGCTGAGCAAAATCAGCTAAATGCCGGGGACTGAAGCCAGAGATGTCACTTGGGCCGGATGCACAGCAACAGGCGGTGGTTTCCTTCCCCATCACCTTCCCAGCACTCCTTATGGAAAAGCGCAGTTACGGCAGAGAAAGGGTTTCTCCTTTTCATGTTCATGTTTGTTCTGTTTTGTCTGTGTTATCCTGCTCTGTCACCTCAAGCTACGAGTTGTGGTGATTTCTAGGTCGCAGACCAAAACAATCTTAGGAGTAACGGGGTGATAGGAATAAATGTGTCTGTGTTAAGTTTCAGTCAAGGAGGGGAGGCCACAGCTCTCTGGGTGCAAAGCGTCTGAAACATTTACCAGAAAACTTCTGCAGACCATAAGAAAATGCTTCCTCCTTGGCTTTATTTAAATTATACCTATGTTCTGATTGTGATCCCAAAAGAAGAGAACAAATTTATTTATTTTTTTGTTTAATGTAGATCTCTGTCTCTTCACATGCACTTTCTCCTGAGTGTCTTGTTTTTTAGCCAGTAAGTCTTTAAAAATCAAATCAGAACCCTGGGAAATGTAATTTATTTCCTATGGTCTCTTAAGCAGAGATGCTTTAAAAGCAAGATGTTCCTTCTTCCACTCTGGGTCTTTCCACTTTTTTTTTTTTTGGTTTGTTTTTTCCACTGAGAAAACACATTTATAGTACTCTGGGCAGGGAAGACTCCTAATCAGTCCCAGAAAAGTCAGCTAAACAGTGGAGAGAAAATCTAGATATTAAAAAATAATATCTAGTCTTGGTCTTTATTTCAGACAGTTTACTACTTTGGATGAACAATATATGATTTCTCTAACCTACGCCAGAGGCCTGCTTTGTACAAACCTTACCACTCCATTTATTCAAGGAAAGGAGAAAATACTCCCTCAGGACCTCTTGTTGGCCAAGCCTATTTGTAGGGTCTTCTGATTTCTCTCTCTTAGCCATTCTGCACCTTCCGGAACTTTGTCTCCTAGAACACCTGTTCCACACCCCAAGCCCACAAACTCTCTTTCAGATTCAACTCTATCCGTAGATTCTGCTAATTCACTGAAAGTTCCTAAATTGTTAAAAGGGAGCTCTCCTACTTTGGAAAAATCAGTGGTGAGTGAAGTTTCGAACTGAGGACCAAAGCGATTACCCTTTAAAAGGGTCCTGTTGGAGCTGTACTTTTGTTAATCGTATTCATCTTACAAACAAGGGTTTAAAGGAAAAGGAGAGAGGAGCTTCCGGTCTCCTCCAGGTCTAAAACAGAGCAAAGATCTGCTCCCCTTCCACCACCATCCTCCAAGGAATGTGCACCTGTCAAAAGCCAGGACACTTTCAGGTCCTTCTAGCTTCAGGTCTAGTTAGCATCCCTCATGAGGGTTCAGAATGCATTGAATTTTCTTGCACTTTCATGGCCTTCTCAAGGCCGAACACACACAGCTTATCACACGCTTGTAGTCTAACTGTTCCAAGTGTGTTCACCATCCCCCTTCAGTTGTCTTGAAGACAAGATTCCCAATTTCTCTTTGCTAAGCTATAGTGCTTAGCAAAATGCAGGATACATAAAGGATGCTTTGTAAATACATAAATGAAATAATGTGTACAAAGCCCTTGGCCCAATGGAAGCACATTTTTAAATGTCTCATTCATGCTTTTCCTTCTTGATGCTTTTATCAACTCCCTGCTGATCTCCTAGACATTGTCATTGACCTTGCAGAGGGGAGTAGACAGAAAGTGTGTAGCATCACATTATTTAACATCGATTCCCTGGGGGCCTGTCAGGTGCCAGGCACCATGCTAGGTGGCAGGGAGGCAATGGTAAGCAAGAGGGTCTTTTCAAGGCATTTATGTTCTAGGGAGGGAAAATGATAGAAAATGGACATTTTTGATGGACAGTGATGAAGGTATGGAGAGGGTAACCACGGCGGGTGGGACGGCTTAGAGGAAGATCACGAAACCTAATCTGGAGGAGAAAGTTTGAGAGTTTCTTAGCAGAGGTAACATTTAAAATCGAGAGCAGAACAAGGGTCAGAGTTAGCAAGTGATGGGGGCGATGGATTCCTGGCAGAGGCCCAGAAGCGAGAGGGCTGAGTAGGACGGAGCAGCGGTCCGGCTGGGCTGTGTGGATGGCAAGCTGGAGAGGCAGGTGGGGACAGGGCTCTAAGGACAAGGGACCCATTCGGGAGCTGTCTTCCAATGCCTCCAAAGAGATACAACCATTCCTCGGCACGTGAGGAAGAAAGAGCCTCCCTTCACCGGTCTGTTAGACTTTTGACCTTTGTATAATGAAGCTCGGGAAGAAGCAGCAAGAAACTAATGAATCCGTTTGCCTGAAAAGACCAACAGGATGATTAATGTGTGACCCGTGGGAAGCACGTGGAAGGAAAGATTGTGTAGAGTAATTGTTTACTTCTGTATTAGGGAGCGGCTTTGCAGAGGTCACTTGGCTTATTGCTTAAGCCAGCCCAGGAAGTTAATCGAACTTCTCCCTACCCTTCACAGCAGGCCGACCATTTTTTAGGTTATTTGGAAAAGCATATCAACACGATGGTAACCAAGGGTCGACTTTTCTAGCTGTGAAGACCCTTAGAAATCTACATTTCCATGTTAGGAGTAAGGGAACTGCAAGGCACGCAGCCTATCGTGAGCAGGGCTAGAGTGCAAAACCAGACCCCTTGATTCCTGGTCCAGTGCTCTTTTTATAAAGCCACATTGGCATTAGGTCCCTAAGAAGGGCATTTTTTTCACTTAAAAGCCAGTCTACATGGCGCATCGTGGTGTAAAAACTAAGGATGTGATTAATTTGATGAAGGAAGGCACCCACACAGGAGGAAGGCATTTTTTTTTTTTTTCAGTTCCAAACAAGCTAATTTGTCTTCTGTTACTGATCAAGATGATGTATAATACAAATATGGCAAGAAAAGCCTGACTGAGGGCAGTTAAAACCATCTGTCTGGCATTTGGCTTAAGGCGAAAACTAGAGATTGCTTGTGTAGAAAGATCACAGAATGTTTATATTTTATGTCAAATACAAACACTGATAACAATTTTGTTAGAGAAGGTAGAGGTGACCCTTGAATAACGCAGGGGTAAAGAGTGCCAATCCCTGCATAGTCGAAAATCTGTGTATATCTTCTCATCCCCCCAAACTTAACTACTATTAGCCCATGTTGACCAGAAGCCTGACCTGTGATACTAACAATCGATTAACACATATTTTGTATATAATATGTATTATAGACTGTATTCTGACAATAAAGTAAGCCAGAGAAAAGAAAATCCTGTTAAGAAAACATGAAAAAGAAAGTACATTTACAATACTGTACTGTCTTTATCGAAAAATAGACTCGAATAGGTGGACCCGTGCAGCTCAAACACATGTTGTTCAAGGTCAACTGTGTGTGTGTGTGTGTGTGTGCGCACGTATGTCTGGGTAGACAGGGCACTACGTCCTCAGAAATGTATATAGACACACACATTCTTAGAGGGAAACTAGAAATAAATGGTCTAGAATTGCAACCATAACAGTTTTCTCTGGGATTTCAAAGCTTTTTTATGATCTTTTATTTTTTTTCCCACAACATCCCAGTTCTCTAAGTAACATAATGAGAAAAATGTTAGAAATACATGTTAGAAATGAAGGGATGTCTAAAACTGATGATGTACTTATGCTGGTTGAACACAATGACAAAAAAAAAATAAAAAAATAAAATAAAGCCAAAAAATAAAAGAAAATAAAAGAATGGATGTGGTAACTTCCTACTTTAGAAAGAACAAGCACATCCTCAAGTGGTCGGGGACCCTCCCTTCTTCGCTCTTTAGCAGACCAGGTGACAGCCCATGCTTCAGCCTCACTGTCATTGTTGTTCCTGACTTTCAGTCTGTGACAAAAGACCTGGCTCCTTGTGAATGTAAATTTCAAATACGCTCTCTCCAAAAGACCGGAACAACGTTGCATTTTTCAAAGGACTTGCTATTTACAAAGCTCCTGACTTCTACCTGGAAGGGCAAGGGTGTGTGGCTTCCAGTGACCCAGACCAGCCAAGCTGGAGTGTGTGTTGCTAAGGAAGGAATGGGGCTCGGGCTGCAGGACCAGGGAAGAGCAGTGGCGGCTGCGTCCTAAAGGTGACTCACAGGTTCCCGTTCCCCACATCTGCAGCAACATCAACCTTTACAACTCAAAGCTAGGCTTTAATTGTGAAATGCATGATTTCTCAAATCATGTTAGTATGTTTTAATAAAGTGGTACAGTCCGTTCCCCCCTTCCCCCCCCGAAGGATGCCCCTTGGGGGGCGGTGTTGGCAAGTGTCTGATAGGGCATCTAAGACGCCCCGCACGGACTGAAGGCACTGCTATTGTGAGAGGGAGCAAAGAGAACAGGATGTTCTCCCATCCTAGTGCAGCACTGAGGGCTGCCTTCCCAGCCGCGCGAACCAGTCTGCGTGAGCTCACCTCTCAGGAACCGCCCTGGGTGCCCTCCTGCTCAGCCTCTCGAATTCCATTGCTAGTGCCACAGGGTTCTGCAGTGGGCATGCCTAGGTTAGCTCACAGAGGGACTGGCTAAAGACCCTTGGAAGAAAGTCACAGAATGACGATAAGCCCGGATGACGGCTTTTAGCATGTTCTAGAAAGTAACACTTAGACTTCAGAAGAGACCAGAGTCAGTCCTTCAATTCCCTAGTATTGCCCCATCTTGTGGCCTTGCCTAGAGTCGGTTTTTCAACACCTCTGAGGTCGTTCAACTTGGGATAATTGGGGTGAGTAACAATCAAACAGATTATCTATGGAACTGGGAAAAAAAGTGATGCAAAAAGCAATTTTGATTTTGTGATGTTTTAAAAAGCTGGAAATAGGCCGACAGATAGCGGAGCTCGGGAGAGGAACTCTGGCTCAGCGCTGTGTGTTGGGCTGAAATGACATTGGGTTTTCCTTTTCACTGAGGGGCTGCATGCCTCGGAAAAGGCATTTCTCATGGGTAGAAAAGTAGCATGGCTTGAGTGTCCCGATGAAACAGAGCAGGGTTGTGCTGGGCTTCAGGGACACACAACAAAATCCATCTATACCCAGAGCCCCAGTGTTTTCTATGAATTGCAAAGCCCATCCTGTAACCCTATGTTCAGAACTGTCTCAGGGTTTCCCATCACACAACGAATAAAATCCCAACTTCTATTGTGACCATCAGGTCCTTCATGATCTACCCCGACTTCTGCGGGAACATTCCATTCACCAGCCACATGGCCCTCTTTAAGTTTTGTAACTCACCAGGCTTCTTCCTTTCCCTGGGCCTTGTACCTGCATTTGTCCCAAACCAGACACTGTCCCCAGATCTTCACAGAGTTGGCTCCTCCTTGCATTCAAAGTCTCTGCTCAAAGCCAGGTCCTTGGTGAAGTCTTGTGTAAACACCCAGTCTAAATCAGCGGGCACTCTCCTGGGTATCTTTTTTTTTTTTTTAATAACAGTACCTCACTTGCTAGCTTTGTTGTTTGCTTTATTTTAGCTGTCTTCCCTGCTAGAGTATATATTGCTAGAGGATAAGTCTTCCTGTCTTGTTCACCAGGTCATTTCTAGCCTCTGAAGAAGTTCCTAGTGCATAACCAGAATCCAATAAATCTTTGTTGAATGAATGAATGATGAACGAATGGCATAGCCTTTTCCTTCGAGTACCTTTCGTCAGTAGAACTGAGGAAGGTGCAAACAGAGTTATATCCAGCGTGATCTAGAGGCACAGAAGAGGTGCCTTTACCCAGTGAGGGGTTTGGGAAGACTGGGCAGAGGAGAGGAATTCCCAGCTAAACCCAATTAGTTAAATGAACTCAATGTTGCAAGTACAGGGAATAGCATGAGCTAAGAGTGGAAACATGAAACCACAGGGATGTGAAGAGAAGTACAAGGTTGCAAATGGCAGGAGGTCAAGGGTTCAGGAGGGTACAGCCATGGAATGTATTAAACTGAAAAGCTAAGATCTTCCACTGAGCTCAGATGATTAGAAGGGCTAAGAGCTAGCCAGACATTAAATGAGGTCTAAACATTATTATTACTTAGTTTTATTCTGGGGTTTGTTCTCTTTACCCTGTTGCTTCATATTCCTGGATTGGGGGAGACTCTCGCTGAGTACATTCTGCAAAACCAGTCACTAGACATTGATAAGGAAGAAACTTGATATGCTTTTTAAAACTTCTGTTGACTTCTTGATTTTCTCCAAACCTCTACTACCGGCACCGGGTCACTGGCAAAGTATATCCCAACTCTAATTTTCTTCA
The DNA here is from genome assembly GCA_028646535.1 of Procyon lotor. Taxonomy (NCBI): domain Eukaryota; kingdom Metazoa; phylum Chordata; class Mammalia; order Carnivora; family Procyonidae; genus Procyon; species Procyon lotor. The sequence continues at coordinate 146,868,301 of CM053604.1, forward strand.
GGAATTAAGTGGTCATCTACTCTGGTCAGATTTGTCCTTATGGGATTGACAGTCTCCTGCACTGCATTTCATGCCCGTGCGGATACAAGGCTTGCAAGCAACATGATTCAACACTGTGCCTTTTCTGCACCCTGGAAAAGTTGCCAAACATTTTACAAAGAATGGGCATATGAATAGGCTATCAGATAAAACTTTTGTTGAAACAAGTTCTTTTTTCTTTGCATTCCGTTCAAAACAACAAAGCCAAAAAGTCAACCCGTCATATATTATATAAAAATTATTCACAAAATGTTTGCCTTCTTTGAGGGCATTAGCAACAACCTCCTTTTCTCCCTCCCCCCCATTCTTCTCATTCATGAAAACGATGATTCACACCCGTGCCCTGCGGAGAGTGGGGCAGTGGCAGCTCAGAGACAGCCCACCCCTCCTGCTCATGTGGGAAAATAGCCCTACAGTGAATCAAGTTCATTGAGCAAAACTAGGGGAAAATATTTGTCTGGCGATCCAACACGCCTCTCTCTGTGCTTGTCCAGACAGAACCAGGGTGGACTTAACATTTTTTTCCTTTTTGTCAGAAATGCGTGTATAAAATTGTGCATTTTCACAAAAGAGTGTCCGTCGGTGGGGATTTTCAAGCTACAGGATTGGCGTCATCACAGTTGAAACAGAGACACAGAGGGAGCTGATCATGTGTTCCGCACTTAGCAATTGTATATTAGTTCTCTACAAAATGGAAATGGTTCAATAATATTTACACGTGTTAAAGAAGGGCCACATGTACCCCAATGTTCA
>CM053604.1:146869192-146895607 GCA_028646535.1 Procyon lotor
GAGCTACCTCGGGAAGATGCTGGACAAAAGTGACGGCGCATGGGAAGAGTTAAGAAGAGAAAGAAAGTTCCTGAGGAAGAGAAGTGCCCAGCCCACAGCAATGCTTTGAGGCTCTGGAAATGGAAGAGATCCAGTTGAGAGTGCTGAGTTGTGGGAATAATAGGTTGTCCTTGAAGTCAAAGGAAAAAAGACCTACAAAGACATAACAATGAGTACAGCCGAAGCAGATGGGATCAGAGAATGTATGAATAATCAATATCTGGCAGAGGAGAGGATGAGATAGCGTCTAAAATAGAACATGCTTGGGAGAAAACGGTAAGTAGATGCAGAGAAATGGAAGAGTGAGCCGCAGCCATACATAGCTGCTCATCTGGAGGGTGTAATAAAGAAGGTGCAATGACGAAAGTCTAATGAATTTTAAAAATCATTATTGTCAAACAAGTTAGAGTCTTGGAAAGTGAGACAGTCTGAATTTATTGATGTTGATTAAACAGAGAGCAAGGCAATCGAAGCAGACACAATCCAGTTTCCATTTTCGGAATGCCCCCTGGCAACATCTCCGCGGAGTTGGAAGTGGGAAAGCAGAGAACCCCTGGAGAGGAATGGCAGCGGGCGGTGCAGGGTGAAAGCGAAGCAGGGCCCCCATTTTCCAGACCAGATGACAAGAGCAGCCTCACCCAGTGTTGTCAGGTTTGGCCAAGCTGAGCAGCCCTGATAAACCGCATATATCTCTGAAAAGTTCTGGGCTCGGGGAGGGTTTACAATCAATGTCAAAAAGGTCATATGGTTGGTGCGGGTGGTTTCTCATGTTCACAGATACATTATCTAAGGAGGCAGGTCAGCCGTCATCACAGAGACAGATGTCCAGAGGTAATGAAAATGCGCGAGAGCCAAGAATGCCCCAGGGACTGCAGTCCTTTCTTTGGCCCCAATTTCTTCTGCTGTGAATCTGCGTGTGTACCCTCAAAGCAACGCGACACCAGCCACCAGGGCTGGACTTTGGAAGTCACCTGGTCTAATGTCTTTATTCCATGAGTAAAAAAACCAGAACACAGAGAGGCTAGTGACAGGGCCATTGCCACAAGGTAAGAAGCGGCATGCACATTTTGGTAACTCCTACTGTTTTCTCCAATGTTTTCCACTTTATAACGTTGCCACTTTGACTTAAAATCAATCGGTCTTGTACACAGTGCCGGAAGACAAATGCTTCTGACCCACACAGGAAGGATGACTGCTCAGATGGGGGAGAGGTGTGGCCGCCTGCTTTCTCTTCGCTGACTCACTTGCACGTTCTGACTGTACACATTCCAGAAAATGCCTGAGGCCCCAGATTTCCAGGTGAACCACCCTTTTCCCATTTCTCACTGGCCACATGGACACTTTTGATTGGAACAAGGAGTGGTCCTTCGTACATGAGGCAGGTTGGGCCCGCTCTCTGGTTTTCCTCTCGAGGATAAAGAGGGTCGCCTTTAGCCATTATTTCCATGGAGTGGTTTCCTTTAGCCATGATTTATCAATGGATTCCACAAGGGGAAGTTGGGCACATGTGGGCAGGTTAAGATACTTTTAAAGAAACTAGGAACATACCCTGGGAGGAGCATGACCCACAAAAGCCCCTCAAAGCCTTATGACATCTGTACAACTCTTTGTTATTTTTTTACATAGTTATAGGAAGTGACCCTTTCTACAAAAATGCATCTGTGTTCTTCCCGATCAGAATATGCAATGGGACATGTTGGGAAACACTACAAATGCATAATACCTCAGTTCTAAATTTAAAACAATCTGATCATTAAGTCTCCAAGTATTTATCCAAGTGCTAGAGTAATAACTCCAAGTGTTATTTTTTTTTGAATGTCTCAAAAGCTGCCCCTTATTAAAAATCTAGTAGGGATTAAAATTTCAATTAAATTTAAGCCCTAAGAGAAAAAGAATACTCTAGAATACACTTGATAAAACCGTAGGCCATGAATCATGCGGATGTGGTCCTCCAATTAATAAAATCTTCTTTGGCAACACTCTTCATTGATTGACTGATTGATTGATAAATATTTGCTCCTATAAAAACTTTCTTCTGAAAATTAATAAGCTCACAAAATTAGGATCAGCCTCAGTTCTCCTTTTCCTATCACTGCTAAAACGTCTTTATCCTACTTCTTACCTCAACCTTAGAGTCAAGGCCTTCCAGAGGCAGAGATACAGAATTAAATGAAGAGAGGAGGAAAAGTATTATAACGTCCTTGCGGTCATACTCTTTAATAAACCGTGGTGTCATTTACCTAATTCCCTGTTGTCCAGGCTCAACACAAAGCCCTGAACCCACTGATTTCAATAATGCTTTTATGGGAAGGCTAGTTTATGCCCAGCTGGTAGCCGACTCAAAAAGGGAGTTCTGATTTAATGAACTTGCATGTTTCCTTAGGGCCCATTCGAATGCTAACAAGTAGTTAAATTCTTTCCCTATGCAACAAATCATTATTTTCTCCTTAAGGAGATTTTACTCAGGGTTGATGCAAGAAAGAAATTGGCTTGATCTTTTCATTTGCCAGTTAAATGCACCTTTTCCAGTACAGAACGTGATTTGACTCATCTCCAGTGAATTCCTACTGGCAGCAAACATTTATAAAGGCATATTCTCATTACTCATTATGTCCATATTTAAAAATAATCTGAGATTAAATAATGAAATAGAAACTTTCTTTTTAAAAAACTTGCTAAGAACAGTTAAGGGTCATACAAGACTCCATGCCATTTACTCAGATTATGCTAAAAAAACAGTTACTGGATAAATACGTGGAGACTTAATGATCAGATGGTTTTAAATATAGAACTGAGGTGTTATGCATTTGTAATGTTTCCCAACATGTCCCATTGCGTATTCTGATCGGGAAGAACACAGATGCAGTTTGTAGAAAGGGTCACTTCCTATAACAAACAGTTTTATCTTTTGTGTAACGGGCCTGGTCATAGCTCATCTCCCACCTATGTGGTTACCAAGAAGAGTTTATAACTCTGTGATCTTCTTTGTGACTCAAAGTAACATAGACTTTGGGGCGCCTGGGTGGCTCAGTGGGTTAAAGCCTCTGCCTTTGCGTCCGGTCACGATCCCAGGGTCCTGGGATCGAGCCCTGCATCCAGCTCTCTGCTCGGCAGGGAGCCTCCTTCCCCCCCTCTCTCTCTGCCTGCCCCTCTGCCTACTTGTGATCTCTCTCTGCCAAATAAATAAATAAAATCTTAAAAAATAAAAGTAACATAGACTTCCTGTCAGTCCCTGAATAACCAATGAGTTACCTTCCTCAAGGAACTTACAGCTAAGGTCTTGTAAGTGTCCCTAGTGTGTATAACTGGAGCTATTCAGAGCTAAAGCTTTAACAAAATGACTATTTCAGAAAACTGCAACAGTTAATCCTGACATTGGGAGGGCATTCTTTAATCAATTACAACCTCCGCTCTGTCTGTGCTCAAGTAATGCTTAGTGTTTACAGCTCATAATTTCATGTTTCACGTGTTCCCCAGGCTTCTATTTCTTTGTGTTACTTACTTACTCTACCATGTAAAGCGTCTTCAGGGATGCGCACAGATAGAAAGCCTTACTTTAAGTTTTTGGTGACATTTTAAAGATTCATCTGTTGCCCTGGTGGGAGGTAGTCATAGAAGAAAACCAGAAGTAATCCTGTGTTTCTCTTGATGAAGTACAGCAATTCATGAAGATAAAGTTTGGTTATGCTCACTCGGTTGGAATTAGTTCCTCTTTACTGGTGAGTTTTCATTTTTCTCAATCATCTTGGTTACCTAACCTTATTGGAAGTAGCGTTAATAGCCCCAGAGAATTCAATCTCCCATTGCAGGGGGTTTTCAGCTTTGTGACAGGTCCCCCGGATCCTAGTTGGAAGTCAAAGGGAGCATATATGTGGATTCTGGGTGAAACCTTTTGGCAAAGAGGGTATGGGTGAGGCTTTATAAAGTCAGAGGAGGTATATGCCTGCCATATATTCTCTCTAAACTAGCTGGTACTTATCCTGTTCAATTATTTCTACCTTCTTCGTCATTTAGAATGATTCAGTTTGGACCTTATTCTCTCATCATCTAACTACTGAAATATAATTGCTTTAGGGAGTTAACTTAATAGTTTTTCCTTCCTTGGACATCTCTGCAATGTCACATCTTCTGCCCAATAATTGTTCCGCCACTTTGACTTTTTAAATGGGGCTGATTTACTCTAAGGTTACTTTCTAGAGGGGTTGTCTTACTAATTAATTTGCTTAATATGCAAATATATTGGATATAAAGTCTTATTTTTAGGGTTTATTTCTCCATAGGAGTCAAATTTATCTTCAATCTCCAACTTTGTGTGAGATCTATGTTCCCAGATCTATCTAGAGCAAACATATTTTGTTGTTTACAATTTGTAGGGATACAGTAGCTCCGAGGATTATTTAATCAAGAAGAACCTCCTGCTAATCTCTTTGTATGGAAGGTTAATTTGTATAGAAAAGAAATACAATTCTGAGTGACTGATACATAACCTCTTGTTAAAATGTGAAGAGCTATGTTAACTCGGGGAGATGAGAATTTGCTAATCCTCAGCCTACAGTTGAAATGGTATCATCTCCATAGTACAGATTTGAAAAACAGGGTTCAGAAGATGAAAGCTGGGGCGCCCGGGTAGCATCTGCCTTTGGCACAGGTCATGATCCCAGGGTCCTGGGACTGAGCCCCATGTCAGGCTCCCTGCTCAGCAGGGGAGCCTGCTTCTCTCTCTCCTTCTGCCAATCCCCGCCCCCCCCCACTCCTGCTCTCTCTCTTGCTCTATCTCAAATAAATAGATTAAAATCTAAAAAATAAATTAAAAAAATTTTTTTTCTCAAAGAAGATGAAGGGAAGACGGAGGAATAAGAACTGTAAGCAAGCTCCCTCGGACTCTGCAGTCAGTTCTGCAATTGATTCAGTACCACTCCAATTTTAAGTTGAAAATTCTTTACTTAATAGATTTTCCGAATTGGAGATGTCTTGCAGCTTCATTTAATGCCAAGATAATTTTAGAGAATAGTACTATGTAAATCAGCAAATGAATAATAATTGCAGAAACAACTACACGTGGAAACACCAATTAGCCAATAAATTCACTTAATTAGTCTTAATAGTTTCTTTTGCTCTTTAAGATGCTATTTAATACTTTAATGCTATTGCATATGCATTGCATATTTTAAAACATTTTATTTAAATGATGTCCTTATAGATTAACTAAGGGTCCTATTCATTTAAAAATAAATCAGGAATTACTTCACTTTCCAGTAGTACCATTTGCAAAGTATTCTAATTGCTTTGCATGTGACTGCCTGAGGAATGAACGATTGTTCTTTATGAAAATAATAATGCAATGTGATTAATCCTAAATGGAGAGAATTCTCCGGGCCCACTAGGCCTTGCCCTGGAATTTCCAGTGGTTTTTGTAGCTATGATTTGGAATTGACTAGATTTGTATTATCCCTTCCTGCAGTGGTCTTAGATGAGGCTTTTTAGCTGCAGGATAATGCAGAGATAGCCTCAGGGGACAGGAGATCATTACAGAACTTGACTCCCATTTCTACCTGGCTGCCTGCAACTGAGGTAAACAGCTCTGGGCAGTGGTGCTTGGAATCCCTGGGAAAGACCTAAGAAAGCAGAAGCAGCGGTCAAGCCACCTAACTAAGTGAGCAAGTACTGTCTTTTCACCCAGCACCTGGTTGTCGCCTTTCCATGCACTTCGGGGGCATTTTGACTTAGATAATTAATTATATGTAACCCCCAGAGACCAGGCCTGGCCTCCGCTTGGAACAAATTACATTGATAGAGCCACTGTGTAAATGATCTTAAGCAGAAGGCAGTACTAATAGGCCAATTCCTTTTATGATCTTCCTCAGACCTGAAAGAATGGCCTTTATTTACTGTCAAAATATTTTAATCACTGAGTAGAGCACTATGAACTTGCCTGGGTTATTCTAGGATTTGATAGGGCAATCTAGAAATTTTTAAATTTAATTTTGGATAGATACAAAAAGGCCGAATATACAAATTAAATATAGTCTATGTTTACAAAAAAAAAAAGTCTATGATTTAAAAATATGCATTAAAATCAGTCTAAAAATAAATATTTCAAAATGTTTGTTTTGGGATGGAAGGATTTTTAGTGTTTCTTTTTTTTTCTTTGTGTATTTTCCAAGGTTATACACCAAGCATGCATATCTTTTACATTAGAAAAAACAAGGAACAGCCCAAACAATGGCAACAACGTAGACTCTTCTTTGTATTAAAGAATGTTCTGAATGTTCCTTTCTTAAGCTACTTTTTCCTATTACATCCCCTTTCACAACAGAAATTCCCTGTTAGTGTACACATCTGCACAGAGATACACATGGTTTCAACATTTTATGTTCCTGCTCACAGACTTTCAACGACTTCCTGGCACAGCCAGGAAATTTGCACACATTTTGGCCAGGAACTCCTCAACGTTATGCGGATCCACGGTGAGTCTTATTTATGTGTCTTGTCAATGACAGAATTGGTGCGGCTCATTTCGGGGTGTATGTACCCACGGCAGTGGAAGTTGGTTAAGGCGTTATCTTCACATAAGAAAGCAATCGAGCCCTTTAAGATCCTTTCCAATCACTTATCTTCCCTGGAAACTGAAGGAGCAGAAGGCCATCATAATATTATGTCTTCCAACAAAACATACAAAGAGCATAATTGAAATGAATTGTATTTTGAAGACTCAGCCAGAAAGTGAAAGCCTACTTGAACGACGTTAGATCTCTCCCATCGTTAAATGGGATGTTGAGGGAATACAAGAGACTCATCCTCAATCCTCTGCACTAAGACAAGTGAACCTGAGCAAGAAACCAGTGTGAAGAAACCAGTCCTCACCTTACTTTCAACTCTCCCACAGCCTCTTTGGTGTGTTTGCACTGCCGTTGGCCCAATTTTTTTCTAGATGTGTTACCGTGGAGCAAATTTTAGATCCATAAAAATGGTGCTCCTTTACCTTGACCTGTTGTATTCGGGAAATTTTTGTATGTGTAAAAAAGAAGTCATTGCATAGTTTGGAGAAATCTCACAAATAACTTGAAGCTTTATCAAATTTTAGTCATCTTTGCTGAAAATTTTGTCTTAGGAACTACACTATCCCTGAATGATAATATTAACATTTTAAATGATTGCAACACAACTCATAGTTAAAGTGATGCTGAATGACAACAATAGCAAAGAGAGGATTATAAATAACCCATTACTCTCAGAATGGTTAAAGAGTTCTTAAAAGTAAGTCTTCATTTGGGAATGTTAAGATTTGTAGTGTTTGAAATACAGTTTGAGACATAACATGATTTCGAACATAAATAAGGCTTCAGTTCCGACCGTCTCTGTTTTGGAGACTAGCCCAGTTTCAGAGGAATGTCGGCGGTATACCATTTCTTATTAGAAAACATAGCAGTTACGAGAAAAACAAAGAATTAAGGATCTACAAAGAATTAGAAATGGTTCTTCAATGATACAAGTCTACCCAGAGCCTCTGCCGGCAGTAATTGGATTTGGTTGACTAGTGCTGAGAGCAGAGAGCAAACAGATGTGAGGTGATCGAGCAGAACTTGCTCTTCTCAGTTTAAACAACCCATTATGAGAGGATAATGATGTGTGCAACTGGTAGTCACTGGAAACGTTTCCAATTCAGACCGAGTAATAAGACTAAAATGCTAGTAGATTTAATTGTACACAGGGTTGGAATCTAGTGGCTAAAAAGCTATTTTCAAACACTGATGGATCTCAATAAATCAGATTTTTAGGACTTTTGGAGATAATTTTAATGACAAGGCTTTTCCCCCCCCTTGTATAAATTATGACCAGACTTTAGTTTTCTTATAAATAAGATTGACAGCTGTTTGCAATCTGGCTACCAGGAGCAACCAGGATGCATTTTAAAAATCTTAATTACTAGCTTGGAATATTCATGCACTAGACGAAAATTCCTTTTTCCTAGAAATGGACCAAGTGATGATGTCAAAGTCTTAAACATGTCCCAACTTTTTATTTTCTTAAAATCACTATCTCTGTATCCTGTGACTAGCGTAACAGATTACTACAAAGCGGTTGGCTTAAAACAACAGAAACGTTGAGCTGGTATCTGACTAAAAAAAAGAAGAAAAAATGTATTGTCTCACAGCTCTGGAGAGAAGTCCGAAATCAAGATGAGGCAGGGCCACTCCACCCGAGGCTCTAGGGGAGGATCAGTTCCTTGTCTCCTCTAGTTTCTGGTGGCTGCTGGTATTCCTTGGCTTGTGATCATACTATTGTTCCTTTTAATTCTGTCTTCACATTACCTTCACTTCTCTCTGTCTCCAAATTCCCCTGTTTCTTTTATAAGGATACAAGTGATTGCATCTAGGGTCCACCTGGGTAATCCGGGCTAAGGTTCTCCTCTTAAGTTCCGTAACATTAATCACATCTTTTGGCCTATAAAGTAGCATTCACAGGGCCCCGGGATTTGATATGGTTGCCCTTTGGGAGGTCATTTTTTGCCTCACCACACTGTCTTTATTCCATTGTTCCTGCATATTTGTAAGAGTCACTCTAACTCAACATACTCATGAATGTCTCTTAATAGGGCATGGAATAAATTGTCTTGGATTCCATTTAGTGTCCTATGTTCTATATTTACCATTTGAATTCTGGCATTTTTGTTTCTCAAGTATTTTACTTGTTGCTACTACTAATGAGAAAGAAAGGAAGAATATTTGGGAGAGGGAAAGAGGGAAGAAGAGGGACAGGGGAGGAGGGGGGGGGAGAGATGGAGTGGGATTATGGTAAGAAGGAAGAACACCAGTCCGCTATGCCAACTGAGACAATCAAATCAGATGTAGTGTGGTAATCAGTGATGGTTGTTGCATATCCCAAATCATGAGTTCAGGTCTGTTTGTTTGTTTTTGTTGGTTATGTCTGTAGATTCTATGATGTATGGTTTTCTTCACATCACCAACCACAGAGTTCAAGTCACTGGCATTTACTACCAGCAGACAGGGCATTTATGAATGTAGCATTTGTAGTAAAATTCAGCTTAAGTGGAATAATCAATTTTATTTAATCTTTTGGAAGGGTGGGGTAGACTGATTTTCATTTGGTTGTCTTGCTCTGAGTTTTATTGATATTAATAAAATAAATAGTTTTAAGAAGATAATAAAAAATGGGAATTTTAGGTCTAATCATTTTTGTAGAGTGTTTGGAGGGGGGAGCAATGGTGTTCCTGCGCTGCCCCCCTCTTATAAGGCAAGGATGCTGTTGCTGATATTTAAAACCTGGGATTGAATTGGTTATCACAGAGAACACCAGTTTCTCTTAGTCTGTAATGAAGAGCTGTGTCACTGAAAGCTTATGCTATAAACTTCTATAACTGGCACTGCTAGGAAGCCTCTTGGTGACAAGGAATAGGTACGCTTATTTTCTACTTCATGTGTTTCAATTGTTGTTTGCTTTAAATCATTTGCCGTATAGGACCAAGAGCGGATAAAAATTTAAGAAGAGCTGTTTACTTCAGAATTAATAGGCTCAAGAGGTCACACTGATTCATTTTATTTGAAACTTTTCAAATCTATATCAAGATGGTTTATCAAGGGGTGTGTGGGTGGCTCAGTGGGTTAAGCATCTGCCTTTAGCTCAGGTCATGATCCCAGGGTCCTGGGATGGGGAGCCTTGCACTGGGCTCCTTGCTCAGTGGGGAGCCTGCTTCTCCCTCTCTGTCCCTCTTCCTTGTTCGTGCGTGCTCTCTTTCTCTTTCTCTCTCTTGCTCTGCATGCTCTCTCTCTCAAATAAATAAATAAACACTTAAAAAAAAAGATGGTTTATAAGCAAGCAAGAACTGAAAATCTTATCTATTGGCTAGTCTATAAAAGTCTGAGGGTTCCAAGTCAGTCATTTCAAAGTGTGTGTCAGTAGAATACATTGAGGGTTAATTTTATATGTCAGCATGACTAGGCCCAGATATCTGATCAAACATTATTCTGGGTATTTCTGTGAGAGTGTTTTTGGACGAGATTAATGTAAGAGGGGTGAGTAATGTGGAATGTTCTCCCTAATATGGATGGGCTCGATGCCATCAGTTGAAGACCTTCATAGAACAAAAAGGCTGATCCTCTCCCTGCCGCCTCTCCCTGAGTAAGAGAGTATTCCCGCCCTTGAATGGGACATCAGCTTTTCCTGCCTTCCAACCGAAACAGAAACGCTGGCTGCTCCTGGGGTAGAGCCAGTTGCCCTTCAGACCAGAACTACACACCAGTTGTCCCGGGCCTCCAGCTTGCCAGCCCCAGATCCCAGAACTGGTCAGTCTCCATAATCACAGGAGCCAATTCCTCATGATAAACATATATCTACATCAATATCTATATCTATGTATCAATATCCACACGTATACATGCATTTGACTCTGTTTCTCTGGAAAATTCTGACTAATTCAACTACACTTTGATGTTGTCACCATAAAGCCAGGCAGAGTCTTGAGAGATATTCATAATTGAATTAGATCTTAATACAATATCCGTAAACATAAGGAGGATAAGAAGACTATTCAAAAATAAAACAAAAACATACAGAGAGCAGAAAATGTTGCAGTAAACATAGCAACTAATCAATGGAAATGACTATTAGGGTGGGGATTTGGGGCTTCTGTGAGTTGGCATCAGATGTAGGAGTCTAAATCCTTCAGTACAGTGGATGAGCTCTTCGTGTGGGCACGCTCAAAGAGCCCCTCACTGCAGCAGGGGGCTCAGTGTGGTGCTGAGGGTCATGTGTTAGAACCTGCTCCTCATTCAGGCCAGGTGATTCTCTGTGCCTCAAGAGATCTCAGCATGCTGAGAAGGCCTGCCCAACAATTATAAGGGAAGGGCATTCCCATCATACATAAAATGGTATCATTGATTCCTGGATGGGTAAGCATTCTTTAGTCCTGGTAAAATTTAGAATTAAGAAGAGAAATACATATGTAAGAAACAAAACCCATAGTATCAAATAATTTTGCATTAAAGAGTCTGTATATTTGATATTTTATGTACTTGTGATATGAAGCTATTTTGGCCAATTAGAGTAACAGTAAATTGGAATTATAATTCCAATTTATAATGGCTGAGTGAATGATTTAGACTTGTAGTTTTAAGTTGAAATCTTATTAAACTTGCACACAAATTTAAAACTTTAAAAGAACAATAATAATATTTCATATTTATAAGTATTTAATTGATGAATTACTCAAGTATTCATGAGTATCTCATTTGTTAAGTCAGACAATTTAAAGTACTTAAAAGGAAATTAAATATATTAAATTTGGAATTAAAGCTTTAACTATTAAAAAATGTTTAACTACATTTGAAAATGAGGCAAAATCATTAGTCAAAGTTCCCTTAAGAGCAATTTTTAAAACCAGCTTGACTTATAAATAGGCTAATAAAGTTTGTAAGCTGAACTCAAAATTTTAAGTACAATGACTATGGTTTTGAATATGTAATTTCGATGGTGCCCTATCTAGTTTTAAAATCAAAGTTCCCTCTGACCAGTCTTTTCTTTGCATAATCATTGTCCTCATTTGCCCTTAACAATAACCCTGCAGGGTCCCATTGTGGAGTCCTTGACAAACAACAGGACTATTCTGGAGCAGCTGGAGAGAGAGACAGGACCCAGCTCCCCAAGACCAGCAGCGAGGTAGACTTGGTGAGAAGTCAGCTGGTCTCTTCCTCCCTCGGCTCTGAACACACAGAGATCAGGAATCCATGGGATACCTGGTTGGCTCTGTCAGTGGACCAAAAGACTCTTAATCTCAGGGTTGTAGGTTCAAACCCCTTGTTAGGTGTAGAGATTACTTAAAAAAAATCTTAAAAAAAGGGAATCCTTCCTTCAGGGTTAATTAAAGGGTATTAAGGCGAGGACTCAGAGGACCACTACTTTCTGAGTATCTTGTAAGAAGTCATTGATGAAAAAGAAATCACCAAGTTAAAAAAGTATCAATTTTTGTTATCCGAGGTACTGTCAAGAGAAAGAAAAGTAAAAGGAAATAATCTGTTGCTCTTGTTTCCAACAGAAATTCAGAGAATTCCAGGAGAATTCCAAGGGAGCGTGCTAGCAAATACAGTTAATCTGTCCTTGTAGTTAAGTTTGTATTAGTGAAAATTTGAGAGTTAAGGCTAATTATCAAATATCACTATGAAGAATCTCAACTCAGCATAGAGATCTTTCACCTTTTTTTGTAGCTCTTCAAGGAAGAAACAAAAACTGAAAGAGAAAAAGAAAGCAGAGAGTCACATTTTCTTTACCTAGTGAGTGGTTCAAGCTCTATTGGGGTCCTCCATTTTCCTAGTGTGCTCATTTCCTCATACGGACTATTCAACCCCATGTTTTAGGGCGCCTGAGTGACTCAGTCAGTTAAGCGGCTGCCTTTGGCTCAGATCATGATCCCAGGGTCCTGGGTCTGAGCCTGCATCGGGCTCCCTGCTCTGTGGGGAGCCTGCTTCTCCCTCTCTGTCTGCCTGCTGCTCCCCCTGTTTGTGCTCTCTCTCTCCATCAAATAAATAAATAAAATCTTAAAAGAAGAAGAATTGTGGTTTTCAAAGACTCGCTGTGGTTCAAAGATGGTGAGAGTATGTCAAAGTAGCTTTGCCCAGTGAAGAGTGAGCAGAAGTAGAAAGATGTGACAAAGTTACTTTTGTGGATCTGAGGGAATTAGGACACCTAGAATCAGGCTATTCTCACCAATGCCATGAAAATCACATTATGGAGTGTATAAGGAAATATGCATTCCAAACTCAAACATAACAATGAAGCCCTGGAAGTGGAATGTTCTTTTTAAGTCAAACTTAAGTCTTTATCTTCTATGGATTTGTGAAACTTTATATTTCCTAGGACAAAATAGCCACCTCAGTCATAAACTTTTTTATTTCTCAGCAAATTCTTCCCCAAAATAATGACATAGCTCTGAGAATTAAGCTTACTGAAAATCAGCAGCCTTTATATGGACGTGGCAGCCATTATGTAACCCCTCCCCCGAAATGATGATCACTCTTACTGCTGATGGCATTAATAATTTTTCTCTAAATGGCAGGTTGAGGTTAGTAATACTTTCTATTTGCTTGTCTGTCAAACTTTTTTGCCCTAGGCAGAATAATCATTTTGGAATCAACCATTCAGTGGCATCTGCGTTGATTGAAAATGGCAATGCATTCTTTTTTTCCTAGTCTTGGTTCCAATCACTGGTAGATGGGCATGAGCCAGCTGGAAAATGTGAACCACAAATACGTGTATGATTAGTGAGTTACATGTATAATAAATATGCAGGACATGCAAATATATACTCGTATGTATAGAATATATGTGCCGTATGTACGTACAGATATGTATCTTTTCCTATATAGTTCGAATGTAACTAATTTTGGACAGATTGATTTTCTTTCCTAGGTTATCTGATAGAAAAAGAAATTAGCCCAGAAATAAGGAACTGACTAAAAGTGAACAAATTAAACGGCACTAAAAGGAACATGCTAATCTCTAAATGAGAAGAGAGCCAGCTCCAGTGGTGGTGCATTGAATTCTTTAACAGGAAGCCTCTTTTTTTTTTTTTTGAATGACCCACTTTTCTTCCATATCCCGAGGACTGCTGTGTTCCGAGTCCTATGTACAGGTACAGCTGGTAAATACACCCAGGTGCTATCATCCCAGGCCTAATAGCACATGGGGAGGACTCACAGAGCAACACACTGCCCCCCCTTTGGAGGACAGTGGGTTCAGGACAGATGTCTCATCCTTAAGAAATGTTCTCTAGGCCACAGTGACTGAAACTGGTTAGAGTAGAAGGTAAATCCTCACCTCCTTAAGCCTGTGGTAAACTAATGAGAAAAGTGTCCTAGCTGTAGCCCTCCCTATATCCACCCCCCTCACAAGAGAACTTCGCTGCCCCTTCCCTTACCCATCCCCAAAAGGTGGAGTCCATTTCCCCTCTTCTTAAATGTGGGCTCCCTTTGTAGCTTGGCTCCCTTCTGTGCCTGCTTCTGCCCTCTCTCCGAAGCTTGCCTCCACCATGGGAACAAACCCAAACCCAGGCCAGTCCGATGAGGGGCCCGGGGACCCGAGTGACAGCCAGCCAATCATCAAACAGAGACGGGAAACATCCAGGAACATCCAGTCCCGGCCGAGCTGCGGGCTGACTGTTGAGGCGTGGGAGAGCTCAGCAAAGATCAGCCAAGCCTGGGCCAGATCAGCAGAACCACGCTGCTGACAGATAAGCTGATGAGGAAGCATAAACCCTCAGTATCAAAGCCACGAGCCTTTGAGGGCTGTGTTGTGCAGCCCTAGCTAACGAGTCCAACTCACCCAGCCAACGTAAACACCAAGATGCCATCGCTGAGTGGATGCACCTTGTTCACCTCCACGTAGCCCTCCACCTATAACATGCAGAAGAATCTGCACAAACTGCTGGTGGCCTGACCCAGTGTCCCTGAGACGGAAGCAGGGATAGCCTCCTGCTGGTGAAGGGCCAGGGGGCCGTGGATGGCAGTGCTCCCCAGCGTGCTTCTGGCTGCCTCGTGACCATTCACAGTCCAAGAGAACTTCCGGCTAGGCCAAGATTGTTACTGCATATGTCTGTAGTCAATTAACTCACCTTTTTTTCACTTCGTTGAACTTAAAGAGCAGCCAGAGTCTGTTCAGAAGCCACACTAGGCTCCCTCCTGCCTACATCCGTAGCAATAAACCAGACAGCTTTCTGGTTCCCTGTAGAAACTCTCTATATAGGAAGACAACACAGTAACAATAAAAACACCTAGAAGGAGGCATTCAGAACCTGGTCAGGAAGCCTCGAGCACACACAGGAAACAGAAATCAGCATCCTCTGCCCCAGGTAGATAGGAAACTGAAAATAACATTAGAGCTGCCCGATCGCAGCCCACCCTGGAGATAACGTGCTTTTTGATGTTGCCCTGCATCGTGGAGGGAAAAGAGCACTGGACTGGGAGTTGAAGGAAGCAGTCCATGTTCATGGACAGACATTTCTGTCCATGTTCTACCTTGTGCAGGCCTAACTGTGGCTGTGTCTCCTGGATGCTTTAATAGGAGATCACAGCTGAGGATTCTTCTGCTCCGGTAATTTCATGCTCTCCCCCGTGCTATCTGCATTTTTCAGTTTCTATCCGTGAACGACTGTACAGAATTCAACACGATGTCGTGGAAAGACGTCTGCTCGGAGACTCTAGAGTCCTGCCTCTGCCACCAGCGCACGGGGGAACCCAGGGCACATTCCCCGTCTCTGCACGCCAGTTTGCCCCACTGTAAAATGGGGGGGGGTCATTCATTTGGACTGAATGATCTCTGAGGTTCTTTCCAGTTTAGAATGGCTGATTTAATAATGATCCAAGGATATATGTTTTATAACTTGGTTTCTAAAAAGAGATTCCAGCCAAGACTTCAGCATGCAGAGACCGAGCCGCATTCAGGCAGTCATTTCACAGAGCCAGAGGTAAGGCAGGACTTTTGATTTCTGATAAGGAGGACCAGTGGGCTGTTACTTGGGGGAGTGCTTCTGGTGCCAAGAGAAAGGTCATCCGCCATCAAAACTAAGTGTCTTGTCTACCTTGTCAGTTGTGCAACATTGTGTTATGCCCCAGGATGTTCTGGGAAGCTCGGCATTTACTATGGACATAAAATGGCTCAAGAGACGCCCAGATGATTCTTTGGGATTAGACTGATGCTCAAACGTAAGGTCTTCCACACAGTCTTCGTAACACAGAGACAGAGGAGACCAATTTTCAGGACCTTCCTACTTCCAAGAAGTTAAGACCTAGACGTTCTGTGATGGAGGGTTTTCTAAGCATGGATTTGGGGAACCCCTGGTGGATGTGTCACCAAGGGCTGACTGTATTCACTCAAACTCACAGTATTTCAAAAAGTGTAATGGAAAGTCAGCATCTTATGAGGTCGTAATATAACAATGACATGTTGGAGTGTACAGACATGGCCAGATTCTGGAGAAACTCTACCGGACACAAAAGTTGTCTCTGTCCTCCTCCACACCCCCCTCTGCCATGCCCACTCTTTGTTTCAAAACCTTCTCAATCTTCTTAGGCTTCAGACTGCCCTGGACTGGGCCCCACATGTATTTTACTACATGGCTGGGCTGCATTCCACGCTGGCTTTGGGATACTTTTTACCCATGTTCTTTAAACAAACAAAAAGCTTACTTGTTCTTTACTCTGATGAATTTATCTCTACCTTGTTTTTGGTGACAGCTGAAGTGATGGATGAATCCCTTTGATGTTAATGAGTTTATGTGTTAGACGTAACATACAATGCCCTAATACCAATAGAAGAAATTTAGGACAACCTTGCCTACTGAAGGATTTCATAAAAGATGGGGAGAAAAAAAGTCCAGGTATCTTTCACATCATCAATTATCAAAGCAATAGAAATTAAAACAACACTGTGCCATTTTTCATTTATCAAAATTAACAAAGAGTTAATCCTTGATGTTGGTAAGGGAGTCACGTGATAATAGAAATTGGCATAAGAATTTGGAATTATGTACCAGGAACTTTTAAGTAAAAGTTCACATGCCCTTTGGCTCAGTATTCCTTCTAGGACTTAACCCTAAAATCACAGCAGAGGTAAGGAAAGAGATTGGTATAGTATGTCTTGAACACATTATTTATGACCAAAACCACATATATTTACTATGAAGCATATTTCTCAGGGCACCTGAGTGACTCAGTGGGTTAAAGCCTCTGCCTTTGGCTCAGGTCATGATCTCAGGGTCCTGGGATTGAGCCCTGAATTGGGCTCTCTGCTCAGCAGGGAGCCTGCTTCCCCCTCCCTCTCTGCCTGCCTCTCTGCTTACTTGTGATCTCTCTCTGTCAGATAAATAGATAAAATCTTAAAAAAAATGTTTAAAAAAAAGAAACATATTTCTTGGTAATGGCATTTTACAGAACCATCACAAATTATCATTTTTGATATTATATTAAACAAAATTAAATAATATACAAATCTGTATATATGATATTTTCTCAAATGACCTACTTAAAAAATAAAATGGGGATAAAAATATTAATAATGATCTTCCTAGATTAATACATTGGAAGATGGTTTTAGCTTTCTCCTTTAACCTTTTCTTCATCTGCCCATTTTTAAAGATTATTTATTTATTTATTTGACAGAGAGAAAGAGAGATCACAAGTAGGCAGAGAGGAGGCAGAGTGAGAGGGGGAAGCAGGCTCCCTGCTGAGCAGAGAGCCCGATGTGGGGCTCAATCCCAGGATCCTGAGATCATGACCTGGGCAGAAGGCAGACGCTTTAACCCGCTGAGCCACCCAGGCGCCCCTCATCTGCCCATTTTTAAAAATAATGAGTATAAATTATTTTTATAATCAGAAATAAAATTCTTTGAAAAATGAGAATAAAAGGAAAGAAAGTCTTTAAAGCCCAAGTGGATCAGATCTTTAAGAGCCAAGCAACCTGTTGAAGATCCTTCAATCCCAGGATGTGTGACCTGACTCTCCTCCTCACATACCCTACACAAGACCATAAGCCTGAAAGCTACTTCCACGACTTGGTGAGGCCAAAGAGAATGGTGGCCCTGAGCAAGGCACCCACCCTCCTGCCTCCTACCCCTTCATCGGAAGCAATTAGAGAAAATTAGCTCTCCCCACAAGGAAGCCAACTGCATGGTTGGCCAGCAGGAACCATTGCGGGATGGAAAACATGTCCCACAGGCACATTGAACCACTTATTGAAGGCGGATGGTAAATCTGGCCTAATGAAGACTGCATACACCCCTCCTATTGGCTCTCAGCCAGCCAACTCATTTAGTCTGGATCTGAGAGGAAACAGCAGGCTCTTCATATTCAGGGTGAGAAGTCCTGAGTAGCTGTAAGTAAATGGCTTCTTTGGAAACTGACAGAGGGCGAGACAGAGAAAACGTATTATTTAGCCATGGCTCTGGTTTGACATTGGGCACATGACCACCCTCTTGGGGTCCTGTGCCCAGTTACATTCCATCTCAAACTTTGCAAGACTTTGATAATTCCTATAGCCTTGATTATCCCTGAACACTATCAAGTGCAAGATCATGTCATTGAATTCCTCATGTGCCAGCCTCTGCGAGTGGGGTCAGTTTGGGGGGAGGGAGGTGGTTTAACTTCACTTGCACCTTCAAGCTTCCGAATATCCTTATGCCAATACTCAGTAACCTAAGCTTTCATATCTGAAAGTGATGAGGTCAGTATTTCTCGGTCATGTGCAAATTAATGTATTCATCTTGAACAATATTCTTTCACTGGGATAAAGTACACATAAGAATTATCATCTCAATCATTTTTAAGTGTGCAGTTCAGGGGCATCAACAGCATTCATATCTCTCTGCACTACCCCACCAGCCATCCTTCAAACTTCCATCTTCCCAAACGGAGTCGTCACCCATCAAACTGTAACTCTGCGTTCTCCCCCACCGCAGCGCCTGGGAACCATCATTCTACTTTTTGTCGCTCTGAATTTACCTATCCTAGGTTCCCCATGGGAGTGGAATCATACAGTAGTCACCCTTTGGTGTCTGGCTTATTTCACTCAGCATAATATTTTCAAGTTGAACCAAAATTTTGAACTAACGAAATCTCTAAGCTGAATAAGCCATCATGTTAAGTAATTCTCACATGTTTCCAGTTTCTTGCATTTTCCTTTTTCAAAGGTCTTTTTTGACCCGTGTGACTTTTTTGATGAGTCCTATGAGGTTGGACACTCTCTCAAACACCGAGTGTGTGTTTACCTTGCCAAAGGAAGTAGCAGGCAGAATTTAGATAACCACTTGGTGGGGATATTGCAGAAGTTTGAGTGAGATGAGCTTAAATCTCCCATTCTACTCTTACAATCTTGTGACTTTTACAAATGCTCTCGTGTGTTCATTCACTTATTCATCGGGGGAATGTGTCAGCATTTACTGAGTCCCTGCTGCACGTAAATGATGGATGTTGACGCAATGTAGTGACTGGTGATATTAACTTGGCTCCCATCCTTCCCCGTGTAATCAGGAACTTTTGCTCTCAATCAGCTGGCACTGGCGAGCAGACCTGGGGAGGACTGCCAGTTACCCAGATGGCTAAGTGGTGACTCCGGCTTCTGGTAGAGGTTCCATGCTTGTGCTAATCTACATTTTAGCCAGGAAAACACGACAGGCTCCAACGCCAGTCTGAGTGCTGAGGATTCCGACTGAAAACTGGTGTTACCTAGAATGTAATCTAGAAACATCAAGAACTTCTGGAATTGAAATAGGAGTGCACATTATTCCTCTCCCATTGATTAACACTGTGACCTGGGGCAAGTCCCTTTAACTTTCTGAGCCTCAGTTTTCATCAGGAAAATGGGAATAATAAATACCCACGCCACAGACCTCTTGTAGGAATAAAATGAGTTAGTGCATAAAAAGTGACTTGCGTGAGGGTTGGCCCATAGGAGCCATTAAAATGCTAGGGCCTCATTCAGAGTCTTCCTCAAAGACACCTGTCTTTACACACACACAGCTCTGCTGCAGGCCAGCCCTACCTCTGCAAGCATTGGAGTCCAGTTGGGGCCTCTCGCTGGCTTCTTTAGGATTGCTGATGGGGGACAGGGAGAGTCTGCTTCAGAAAGGCCATTGTGTTGGCATGACAGAGAGAATTGTCACTTTATCCATCAGCACCATAAACTTGAAAGTGTAAAAAGAGATTAAATCCAAAGAAAATTCCTTCTCATGGGAGTTGGGAATAAGACCTGAGTGTTTCTCTGGCCGGAGAATGTAATGGTGCGGATTGGGGTCTGCGAGTCCCAGGACCACCTGCTCTGGGGTGGGAGGTGGGGGGCAGGTGAGGAGTCCCAAGGAGGGACTCCTATATCCCCAGGAAGCAGGGTGGAGCTTGGCAACTCACAGAGAGCAGTTGCTGTCTGGGCAGAATCTGCCTGTGAAAGTCAGTGGAAGGGAGACAGACTGTTCCAGGAAAGGTAAGGGAGTGGCTCTCAGTGGTCTGTGGGGATGTGCCCACACATGGGATCCTTCCTGACTGAAGCTTGTGGGTAGTCCACACATGCAGTAGGGAGAGTGGCAAATGCTGACAGGCTTTCTGAGAATGGCAGGGTGTTTGTCTTCAACATCCCCAAATGGAAATCATGTCACTAAATAGAAACGATGCCCACGAGACCATGTCTGGAACAGGTCCGGATTTTCAAAAGTGAGTGAATTCTGGTTCCTCATTTTAGTTGCTTTAGGTGAGGCTTGAGTTGCATTTTAAACACATGCAATGGTAGCGCTTTTTGTTTGGTCTTGTTTTCTTGAATAATTGGGTTTTCTCAATTTGTTCCTAAATATCTTTATCGTCTCCCTTTTCATTAATTTTTTTCCTGACAACTTAATAGTCAAGCTGTTGTTTCTGTTTGTGTATTAGAATGTCTGCCCCGCCTTCTCATGACAATGGGGAGATTTGTACATTCATTATTCTCGATTATTGAATGCCACGATAAATATTAATCCAGGCCCTCTCAGGAGCAGATTCTTAAGTGGGATGAAATGCTCAGGGATTTTATGAGGGAAAATGTCATAAGAGAAAATATTGAGGGAGCTGGAAAAGGCTGGAGGAGCCTCCGGATGGAGATGCTCGTCTGACCTTGGCAGAGGGAGGTTAGGCCAAAGTGCTGTGCCGTGGAGGCAAGGCTTGGCTAGGATGTGGGGGACTCCTGGAGCCAAAGCTGGCCTTCAGGGGAACCCCCATTCTCCCAGGAAGGGGCCGGCCTGAGTGTCCCTGCCCTGTGCAGTCACTGGCTGGGGGCAGCCTGTGGGAAGGACGATGCCCAGGCAAACGCTGTGACAGAGTCCAGAGCACACATTTGGGGTTGGTAGATCACATCCTCTGTAGCTGGAAGTCTTATGGTTACTGGAGTAGGACGGCTTCTCAAATTGGGTGCTGCTGACATTTAGGACTAGAGAACTCTTTGTGGCGGGGGCTGTCCGGTGCATGGAGGAAGCTTAGCAGCATCTCTCGGCCCTACCCGTGAGCCCCCGAGGCATCTCCCTAAGTCCTGACTGTCGAAATGTCTACAAGTATGGTCAAGTGTCCCTCAGGGGTCGAAATCACTTCTAGTTGAAAAACACCAGACTAGGGGAATTTAATAAATTTTGGAAAATGTGTCAGGAATATTATAAAACCAGAGGGAAGGGTAAAATATAAATGTTTTGAATTATATATAGTGATTATTAAGAAAAAGCTCAGTTAGGGAATTCAAAGCGAGCAAGACTCCCCTGCTATAATCATCCACCACTGTCTGGAAATTAGTTTCTATTCCAAGTGGAAGTTTCTTGTCCTGAGATGAACTTACAGTCAAATGTCTTACCTTAAACTTAAAGACACAAAAACAAAGTTGGAAAAATTAAATCGGCACCTTTTTAGTTTAATGTGTCCCATCGTAAGGCAAGCATGCGTCATGCTGGTGTATTTTGGAGATGAATAAAAATGCCTCAGCTGCAGTAGGTATGGACATGACAATGACAGGATACGGTGACTTCACCTTTAATTTAGTAACACACGCGTCGGGAACAGAAATTCAACTCAAAGGAACAAGGCAGATGAGATCCCAGAATCAAGCATCTCAGACTTTGACCTCCAGGATTCTGCAAGGTCACAGGTTAACATCTGATGGGGGCCTTCACCTGGAGGGCACGGCCGATCCCCACATTCCCTTGAGGTGGCGCTGGGTGTGGCCGCCTAGCCGGGTGCCAGGTGCCAACACAGCTGTGTCTCACGGGGACCACTTGACCCGTTCAAGTCAGACTCTTCCTTCCCTTCTACATAAAAGCGTTCAAGGTTTCTCAGTTCCTCCTAGTGGAGATGAAATTCTTACTGTGGCTGAGAAGGCCCGTATCCTCACTACCCTGAGTTTGGTCTGGAGGCCAGCGGCAGCAAGGACATCAGCTGGGCGTGTGTTAGGAATCCCGTCTGTGGGCCTGTCCCCACACCTCCTGAATCACAGTCAGCACCTCACAAGCTCCTTGGAGGATTGGTACAAAGAGTGGGGATGGAGATGCTCCATTCTCGTGCTCTGACCTGCAGTAACCTCTCTGACCTCCTCTCCCTGCCCTCTCCCCTTGCCCCTTCTTCCCTAGCTATTTTGGGGCTCTTGGGGGACATTCAACCTGCCAGCCATGATCCAGCCCCAGGCTTCTGCTCTTTTGCTCCTTCTCTCACTTCCTTCAGGTGCCCACTCTGATACCACCTGGCTCGGGAGGCAGCTAAGGCCCTTCGGAGTCCCCCACCCTGTACCGCCCAGGGCCTTACTTGAACCCAGAGCACTCGTCTCCACTTGCCGTGGTCTATACTGGTGTACATCCTGATCGTCTGGCTCCAGGTCCTCGAGAGCAGGGACTCTGGGTGTATTTTGCTCACTGCTGGATCCTCAGACCCTGGAGCAGCGCTTGCAACATGATAGGCTGTTAATAAATAATCGTGGGCAGGACAAGTCACCAAATCAAGCATTCTCACAGGACAGAACACCTGGAGAGCCTTCCCGGCTCCCCAAGAACACAGAGTCTGGGCTGCCTCTGTTCGCCTCACACCGGCCTGGCTGCCTCCTCAGATGCGGTACGACGCTCTCTTCAAACAGGCCAGAAATGAACTGGGACCCAAGGCAAGTATCTGGCTGTGGGGTAGATTTTCTGCTCAGTAGGATAAGCCAGATCAAGCGGAGGATACAGGAAACAAAGCACGGAGCTCCGCTCCCCTTCTGGCATGTGGGACCATCAGGCTGTGCATTTCATTTAGACGATGTTTTTTTGGAAAGAGAAATGGCCAACATTTCCAAAATGTACGTGATTTTTTTTTTTCCCAGAGAAAGATTAATCTTTACTTCTTCTAAAAAGCAACCTGTTTATACATTTGCTGGAGGATTTGTCTGGAAAAAAATTAAAATAGGAGAACTTGATTTGACACATCTGGAGCAGATGGGCATGTTTTGTTTGGCTTCCTGTCGATGTTTAAATTGGGGTTAAGACGGGGAAGATGGTAAAACTTTCTGAAGACTCAGGTGGCTGGGAAAAGACTAGTGCAGAATGTGAGGGGGGAAAAAAAGCCGAATAAAATGTAGCAGGCTGGTTCATTAAGTCTTTCTCTCTCTTGTACGGCCAAAGCTACATTTTAAATGTTAATAGGAAAAAGGAAACTAAGGCACAAGGACAAGACTATGAGCATTTAGGGTTGAAGAAGACATCACGTATAAGAACATTTTGCTCCATCTGTTCTTGGGTCTCCCGAAGCCTAAGACAGTAGAGCATGGGGAACCACTAGAGAGAAGAAAACCTCCCACCCACTCAATACTCTCCTTGACCTCTCAATCTTTTTTCTTTCTCTCTCTTTTTTCTTTTAAGGTTTTATTTATTTATCCGGCAGAGAGAGAGATAGCAAGAGCAGGAACACAAGCGGGGGAGTGGGGGAGGGAGAAACAGGCTTCCCCCCAAGCAGGGAGCCTGATGTGGGGCTCGATTCCAGGACCCTGGGATCACCACCTGAGTCAAAAGCAGAGGCTTAACTGACTGAGCCACCCAGGTACCCCTTACCCTCTCAATTTCAATGAAAACTCTTCCCAGGAAGTGTGGGTGGGTTGCAGATGCAGACAGCGACAAGAGGAAGTTGCAAGTGGGGTAAAGACACAGCAGCTGTGAAAATTTTGGAGCTCATGGAATAGAACTGTATGGAGACAAGAGTGAGGAACCATCAGGATGCTCTTGGATCCTTGCATATCTTTAGTTACGGAGGCACAAAGGGATTATCTAGTGACCCCTGTTTCTGTTTTTGTCTTTATTCCTGTTTCCTGGCTTCCTGTCTTGGATTGATTTTCTTTTTCTCCCCCCCCCCCCACTGCTTTTTTTTTCAGCCATATAAACAAATTGTTGGCATTTGCTATTCAACCATAAGGGATATTTGCTTAAAAAAAAAAAGGAAACAAAGACATGAATCCTCTCAGTTTCTGGAGGAACAATGCTTAATTTTCACGCACCAGATTATCAGGAATGGGCACTGTTCTGGGACAGGAGATCACTTCGGATAGAAACTGCGGATTACCTCTCACATGTGAGAAAAATGCCAAAGGAAATGAGTTTACTAGCCAACAACTCCAACACAATTCTGTTAGTAACTTTGAGAAAACATCAGTCTTTAAAAGTTTGTTTCTCATTTCAGGTTTCCAACCTACCGTAAACTACTTAAAAAGCAATATTCTCGTAATTACCCATTTTAAGGAATAAACTGCAATGATTAGGAATTCCAAATCAATTGACATTGCATCTCAACATGCTGCTTTTTAAAAAATACATCCAATGATTCTATTGTACCACCTGATTCTTAAATCTCTCAAACCTTGCTTTAATTAAGCACCAGCCAAACAAAAGCAACAGTTCTCTGCAATTATGCAGGAATATTTCTGCAGTTTATACACTCTACCTCCACCTTAAAATCCGCTTTCTGCTTTGTTTTTTAATATTAAATGATTTTTCTGGTAACAGCAGGTAAGAAAAAGTCCTGGTGGTTCAGAAATAAAGGAAGTGGTACCTTTCTGCCTTTCTTTGGAAGATATCCTGGCTTTTTTTTTTTTTTTTTTGTTCTTTTCTGATTGTTTTTGTGCCAGAAACAATAAGTGCACATATTCCAAAAGTTAGGAGGGGTTGGGAATCTCATTGCATTTTTAAATTGCTTCCAAACACTTTAAATGATGAGTTTTTGGACGAGAAAAGACAGAAAGAAAAACAAACCTACATCTGCCCCACAACCACAAAGCACATATGCAACTCATAGCAAAGGATGTGTGCATGAATATATGAGGGTAGAATTTGGCCACAAGCAGGCTGATAACACGCTTAATCAAATGGTTCGTCATCCTGCCTGTACACATTTTCTCTTCGGACTTTGGCAAATTTATGGAGAGATGAACACATATTCAGCCAACTAATTCTGGACTCTATCAACAGGTTCATTATTTTGTCAATCAAAATGCAACTTCTCAGCCCTCTGACCTTTAAAAAAATATTCCTTTCAATTGAAAGTGTGCTTATCAACCTTTTCTCCCACCAAAGAATTTGATACAAGTTCCATTAGGTGTTTCTAGTCTGGATGAAGGAAACACTGATTTATGTTACTGGGAACCATGAATATTTTGGGACAGATCTCTAATATAAGAGTTATCCTGGTGAGCCACAGTCGAAAAAGTGTACTGACATTTTGATCAATAATGCATGACCCCCCCAGGACACTGAGGCAAGGTGAGCTGTGGGCCAGTCTATGAGGTAAGGGTATGCCTTCAATGAATGCTCATCACCCCTTCTCTGAGCCCTATGCCTGGAGCACCCCAGCACCCCTCTGTAGGTCTACTGCAGTCTTCTCAACTAAGTGTGCTCTGAGCCATCTCCTTTACCAACCTCAACTGGAAAGGTACCTGTCTGTGCATCATTCCCTCAGGGTCCTACTTTCTCACATTAACCAAGGTAACAAGGGCTACCAAAAATGTTACTGGCTAATATTCAGTCAATAGGTCCCTATTCCAGGAAGAACTGGAGTTTTACTTTAGAAAACACAAGGCTCTAACCTGCATGAATGAACGGATGAAGTTTCTTGCTGACCTTGACTTCCCGAGGCAGGCTGATGGGGAAAAATAGCCCTTTCCACAATAATGGGAAGGAAAAGTGCTGTAAAAGTGTGGTTGCTTGGACTGCTTCTATGCCCAGTTAATTTGCTAGAGGGAGGCCATGCTGTGTGCATGAAACCTGTTCTGAAAATGCATGCTGGGCATTATCGGTCTCGCACTCCTAGAGCTTAGGTTGGTTTCAGAAAGTTCCGATGAGCCCAGGAACATGAATGTAAGCTAGAGCACACACAGGGAGACTTACACTAACCAATTCCTTATCCCAAAGTGGCCTTCAGTCCTTGGGAGCAGACCTAGTGGTGAGTCCACTCAAAGGTCCAGAGTACAGGAGACGTGTCTGCAAGGGCATCTGAGCTGTCGACACACGAGTGGTGGGGGGATTCACGAGGCTCATCCTTGCCAGTGTGAAATTCCAGCAAATCAAGGACCATTTGTCCACATTTAAACAGAAGAATGAAAGACTTGCAATGAGCATAATAACATGCTTTACGGGACATTTTATGTGGGAACAAAGGGAGTGTTTTCTCCTAATACAGAATTCATCCCACTTTTGGGATTTATGTAGTATTTAGCTCCTAGTCCCTTTTCTTCTATATCTATCCCTCATCTGAATCTCCCTATCATTGGGCCATACTGCAAATCTTCCTACTTCCATTTCTTAAATCATGCCTAAATAATTTATTGTTAACTGTGTTTGAAAATGCCTGATGAAGCTACTTC
>CM053604.1:146896107-147001941 GCA_028646535.1 Procyon lotor
TGCAGGGACATTTGCTACTTAACCTTACAGCAGTGTACCCCACTCACAAGTTCTCTGAGGACTTTCCCACTTGGAGCCTGCTGACCTTGCTCTGGGCTCAGCATAATTCTTGCTAACACTGCACATGAACCCCATCTAACAGCTGCCTCTATATGCCATGTCCCCATGAAGACCCCACTTTAGGGGATCTGGCCTAGGACTAGTGGCTCAGTGCAAATTTGGCTAACACCCCACCAGCCCACCCAGCCAATGAGTGCACAGAAGTCATGTGTCCCAGCAGCCATACTCCAGGCTCAGCTGCCTTGCGTGCAGACACTGTGCACCCCTGGCAACCACTGCTCCCCTGCTCTGGAAGCCCAGCTGCCACCACCATACTTCAGGGGAGTAGGCCCAGTACTAGGGACTCAGTGCAAATTTTGGTAATGCCATGTGCTCATTGTTCCCAGCTGCCATCCAGACACTGCCACAATGGCCCCTGCAGCCACTCGGCTGTGAGGGATCTAGCCTACAAGTGGGTCAGTGCAAATTTTCCTAACACTACTGTCCTGCCCCTAAGGCCTCCTGCTGCCACACCCGCTCCGAGCTGACCTGCCTAGAACTCACTAACATCACAGAGGGCATGCACAGCTCAAAATGGGCAAAGAGTCAGTGCAGATATCTAGACTGAAAGGAAAAATGACTCACTATAATAGCAGGACAGAAGCAACACACACAGGAGACACCCCTAGAGTACCAGGCTCTGCTGAACAGGGAACACTAAGCTGCAAGGCACGTAGGACTCCTTCATAAAGCTACTACTTTCAAGAGCAGAAGATGTAGCTGACTTTTCTAATACAAAGAAACAGACACAGAGAGGCAGAAAAAATAAAGACACAGAGAAATATTTTCTAAATGAAAGAACATAACAAAATCATAGCAGCAGATCTAAGCAAAAATGAAATAAGTAATATGCTTGATACAGAATTTAAAGGACTAATCATAAAGATACTCACTGGACTTCAGAAAAGGGTGGAGGACATCAAGTGAGACTATTGACAAAAAAATAACATATCAAAGATGAAGAACTCAATAAATGAAATAAAAAATACAATAGATGAACTAAATAGTAAACTATAGGTGCAGAGGAACATATCAGTGACCTAAAGGGTGGAGTACTGGAAACCAATCACACTGAACAGGCAAAAGACAAATATTGCACAGTAAGAATAGGTTTAGGGAACTCAGTGACTCCCATCAAGCATGATAACATTTGTACTATAGGGATCCCAGAAGGAAAAGAAAGCCTAGAAGGGGGACAGAAAATATATTTGAAGAAATAATAGCTGAACACTTCCCAATTCTGAGAAGGGAAATAGAAATCCAGACTCAGGAAGCACAGAGATCCTCCGACAAATTCAAACTAAAGAGGTCCACACTAAGACACATAGTAATTAAAAAATAAATAAAATCTTTAAAAAAATAGTGATAAAGAAAGAATTTTAAAGGTTGCAAGAGAAAAGAAGATAGTTACATACAAAGGAAACCCTATAAGGCTATTTTTCAACAGAAACTTTGCAGTCCACAAGGAGCGGCATGATATATTCAAAGTGCTAAAAGGGAAAATATTTTTAGCCAAGAATACTCTACTCGGTAAGGCTATTATTCAAAATAGAAGGGAGATAAAAAGTTTCCCAGACAAACGAAAGAAAAAAATTCATGACCACTATATCAGCACTACCAGAAATGTTAAGGGGGACTCTGAGTGGTTGACAAAAGCCATAAGTAAGAGTAAGAAGCACAAAATAAAAGGACGTAAAAAATGAAACCATATATCTGAAACATGAAGGGGAGAGGAGTAAAGAATGAGTTCAAAAATAAGGGACCATATGCTTAATATAGAATTATAGAAGCAGAAGATGTTATGTATAAACCAAATGGTAACCCAAATCAAAAAATAGTAATAGATATGCAAAAAATAAAGAGTAAGGAACCCAAGTATGTCACTAAAGAAAACCAGCAAACCATGAACCAGAGAAAGAGAAGAAAAGATCAGAGAAAAACAACAAAACAACCACAAAGCAAGTAACAAAATGGCAATAAGTGCATACTTATCAATAAATACTTTGAATGTAAATGGACTAAATGTTCCAATCAAAAGACACAGGGTGACAGAGTGGATTAGAAAGAAAATAAGACCTGTCTAGATGCTGCCTACAGAAGACTCATTTCAGATATAAGTCACCTGCAGATTGAAAGTGAGGGAATGGAGAAACATTTATCATGCAAATGGATGTCAAAAGAAAGCCAGAGTAGTAATACTTACATCAGACAAAACAGATCTTTTTTTTTTTTTAAAGATTTTATTTATTATTTATTTGACAGAGAGATCACAAGCAGGCAGAGAGAGGGGGGGAAGCAGGCTCTCTGCTAAGCAGAGAGCCTGATGCGGGGCTTGATCCCAGGACCCTGAGATCATGACCTGAGCTGAAGTAACCCACTGAGGCACCCAGGCGCCCCAGACAAAACAGATCTTAAAAGAAAGTCTATAAAAAGAGATAAAGAAGGACATTCTATCATAATAAAGGGGACAACCCAAGAAGAATATCTAACAATTGTAAATGTTTATGCCCCCAACATGGGAGCACCCAAATACATAAAACACTTAATAACAAACGTAAGAGAAATAAATGGATAGTAATATAAAAATAGCAGGGGACTTTAACGACACACTCACATCAATGGACACATCAACCAAACAGAAAATAAATAAGGAAACAGTGGCTTTGAATGATACACTGAATCAGGTGGATTTAACAGATATAGCCAAAGCAATTTTGAAAAGCAAGTAAGGTATCACAATTCCAGATTTCAAGTTCTATTACAAAGCTGTAGTGATCAAGACGGTATGGCACCAGCATAAAAAGAGACACACAGGTCAATAGAACAGAATAGATACCTCAGAAATAAACCCACAATTATATGGTCAATTAATTTTTGACAAAGAAGGAAAGAATATGCAGTAGGAAACAGACAGTCTCTTCAATAAATGGTGTTGGGAAAATTGGTCAGCTACATGTAAATGAAGGAAACTAGACCACTTTCATACACCATGCACAGAAGTAAACTCAAAATGGATTAAAGACCTAAATGTGAGACCTGAAACCATAAAAATCCTAGAAGAGACCACAGGCAGTAATATCTCTGACATCAGGCTGAAGAAACATTTTTCTGGATATGTCTCCTAAGGCAAGAGAAATAAAAACAAAATAAACTATTGGGGTTACATCAAAATAAAATCTTCTGGACAGCAAAGGAAAGAACAAAATGAAAAGGCAAATTACTGAATAGAAGATACTTGCAAATGACATATCTGATACAGGATTAATATCGAAAATACAACTCAATACCCCCAAAAACAATAATCCAATTAAAAATGAGCAGAAGACATGAACAGACATTTCTTCAAAAGAGGCATCCAGATGGCCAGCACATACACGAAAAGGTGCTCAACATCACTCATCATCTAAGGAATGCAAATCAAAACTATAAGGAGCTATCACCTCACACCTGTCAGAATAGCTAAAATTAAAAACTCAATAAATAAGTGTTGGAAAGGATGTGGAAAAAAAGGAGCCATCTTGCACTACTGGTGGGAATGCGAACTGGTGTAGCCACTGTGGAAAACAGTATGGAGGTTCCTCAAAAAATTAAAAAAAGAAGTATCTTATGATCTAGTAATTCTACCACTGAGTACTTACCTAAAGAATACAAAACCACTAGTTCGGTACCTTAATGTTTACAGCAGCATTATTTGCAATATTAAATATTAAATTATGGAAGCAGTCCAAGTGTCCATTGATACATGAATGGATAAAGAAGATAGGGTGTGAATACACACACACACACACACACACACACACACTCACACACAAAGTACAACAATCATTCATGATAAAAGCCATCAGCAAAGTAGGTTTAGAGGAACAATACCTCAACATAATAAAGGCCACGTATGAAAAACTCAAGCTGAGTCCTGTGCTTTTGTAAAACAGCAATGATAAAGAAATCTGTCAAGCCTTTGTGCTCCAGCAAATAACTAACTGTAAAGGACTCGCCTGCCCTTATATTGAGAAAAGACCCATTTCTATCCCTTCTCATGACTCCCATAGGATTTGTAGATGACTTCCTTATTTACCAGCCTTTATAAAACCCCCTTCCTCTTCTTCAAGGCATTCACTATTAATTAATATTTTCCTTATTGCAATAGTTTGAATAAATGATGTCCTTAATTGGCTGGTGTATCTTGTCAGTTTGTAGTCATGAGTTAGACAGATTGGTTCTAGCCCTCAGATCCTTGTTTATTCAAGTAATGAGGTCTTTTGGGACCCATTGGGCTTCATTTCTGGTCCAGGGAGCCAGTGGTGAGTCAAACCCCTTGTCCTGTGACATGGACTCTTGTCCATTGTTGGCAATGGCAAGGATTTGATTTTATGCCTTTTGAGTACTTGTGTTCTGATGCTAGCTTCTTTTAATTTTGTAGTCTGGCCATTTGGTGATCTCCATAAAAGGACCAATGATTTATAAAGATCTTCTCTCTCTTAGATAACAGAGAATTTCGTTTGTTACACTTTTCTGTTTGTCTATTTTGTCTGTTTTGGGCTCAGATCAATTAAGATTCATACCCACAGGGAAGCAAGTAGCTCTTTGACATGGACCAGTGACTTTTGTAACTCTATGTTTACTCTCCACCCCTGGCTTTAGAATAGAAATTAAACTCCCTGTCTCTGTTTGCATGTCTGTGTCTGTAAATCAGAAAGGATTTCACCTCTCATTGCCTAGTATGTAATATTTCTCTGTCTCAGGACAGCAATACTAAATTAGATTGTAAAATCTCTCAAAGAAGGTCTATTCTAATTGCGTTAGAAATAATCATTTATATAAAGTGAGTATTTCTAAAATTTCTAGAGATGAAGAAATCTGATACTAAACTGAGTTACTTACTCAATACTGAGCTAATTAGTGGATGTGCATTGGCTGTCTAGATCACTTCTAAGTAAGATTGAATACTGAAATATTGACCACGAGGCATAATTTTCAGTTCATATGCCTTCTCTTTTTCATTTTTATGTATTACACAGGCAGATATATAAGGGTCTGTTAATAGATGTGTTCCTTTTTCGCCATTTG
This sequence comes from Procyon lotor, assembly GCA_028646535.1. Taxonomy (NCBI): domain Eukaryota; kingdom Metazoa; phylum Chordata; class Mammalia; order Carnivora; family Procyonidae; genus Procyon; species Procyon lotor. The sequence continues at coordinate 146,901,274 of CM053604.1, forward strand.
GTAAAGTTGTACTATAGGGATTGAATGGTTACTACAAGTTGTGAGTCATGGATTCCTGATCTCTGTTAGTCTTATAAAATGCTGGTGTATCACAGAAAGTTCACAATTATCCATCTTCTTTATTCCTACATGAAATGAAAGTTACTGTGGTTTAAAATTATAATCAGTTTATGAATGAGATTCTACTAGGATCAATAGTGGCAAAGTAGTTCAACTTTGTATGCAAAATTTGCAGGATGTGTTTTGCTAAGGAAAAAAAAAAGGAATAACTATCTTCAGGTTAAATGGCCAGTTGTTAGCATATAGGACAAAACTGGAATGGAGGCAGAAAGTTATAGAAAGCTTGCAGAAAAGGAACTTCTTTGCTGTAGTCAAAGCTGGCCAGGGTTTGATGGATTCATTTATAAGATTTCAAAAAGAGATTTGGTATCAAATACTATACTGATGCAAATCAGAATTTGCACTTCTGTCTATTAAAAAGATAAACTTTTCCCTGGATTATTGGTCTACTTTCAACAAGAGGTTGTAAATGTTTTCCTTTACCTTCTGAATAATCTGCCTAGAAGGCAAAGATTCTGTGTCTTAGAATAATTTTCTGTATTTTGTATTACCTTTCTCATGTCATTGATTATTTAAAGTTTATTTGTATGTTTGTTTATGTATGTATGTATGTATGTATGTATGTATGTATGTATGTATGTAATCTCTACGCCTAACACAGGCTGGAACTCACAACCCTGAGATCAAGAGTCGTATGCATCTGAGCCAGCCATGTGCCCCAGTCATTGATTATTTAGAACAACATCCTCTTTCTTTTGAAAAAGCTAAGATTCTTTACAATCCTGTTACTCTGTGTATATACGTTTAAATCTTTTACTGGGACTTGAGTTAAGCATGCGTCCAAGTGTTCCCTACCCTCAGAAACCCATGATCTTATCTTAATCAGGTGTTCAGATCTTGGGACAACTTTTGATATTTTCCTTTCCCCAAACCGATTCCTACATGATATCTTTGGCATCTAAAACTGTCTTTGATACATCCCAAGGGCTTCCTGGAAATCACAAAACTTTGGTCTTTCACCTTGTAAAAAGAGAGATGGTAAAAACAAGTAGGTGTATTTGATATGTTACTGTTGATGAGTTGTATAGGAGTCATTGTCAAATCGGAAGCAATGCTTAGCTTTCCCTACGGAAGCAAAATGTCATTACTGTGAATATTTCAGGAATCATATGCTGTGTAAGAAATTCCTAGAGAATCGTCAATGGCCTGCTGCTTCTGTTTTCATGTGTTTGAGTCCTGCTGCTTGCTGACCAATAGTAAACAACAAGCATAGTATTTTCAGTCATGGTTTCAGTTATTTTTAAAATGTTAACTTGGTCACAGCTTTAAGTTCGTATATCTGAAACGAACATCTTCTAAGCCAGTGGTTTTCAATTGGGGATTCTCAGAAATTACCCTCATCAGATCTTTCACTTTCAAAAAATTATCTGTAATATGTTCACCACAGTCATTGCAGGTCTTTTGTTATGCAGAGAAAGATTTTGCTTTACTCTGATGCCTTCTTGAAAGCTCTTGCAAATCAGCTGCAGGCCAGAGTAATGTGTCTTCAGGAAAAGGTTGTGTCAGAGCGCTGCAGGAAAGGGATATGCCAGGTGACTTTGGATGTGAGATGGGGACTGCTGATGACATTACTTAAAAAACCTAGAAATCGGGGCATCTGGGTGGCTCAAGGGGTTAAAGCCTCTGCCTTCAGCTCCGGTCATGATCTCAGGGTCCTGGGATGGAGCCCTGCATCGGGCTCTCTGCTCGGCAGGGAGCCTGCTTCCCCCTCTATCTCTGCCTGCCTCTCTGCCTACTTGTGATCTCTCTGTTAAAATAAATAAATAAAATCTTAAAACAAAACAAAACAAAAACCTAGAAATCATACCAGAGGACTGAGGCAAGATTTCCAGAACCCTCGTGAAGTAGATGTGCTCACGAGATTGCTCATCCATGGTGGAGGAGAGTTAAGTATTACAGAGGACCGAACAAATTGAAAAGGGATGATTGTGGATTTTGAATATTGTCGATGTTTTAATAGTCTGTTTTCTGGATACAGGCAACTTCTTTCTCTTAAGCTATCTGTGATTCATAACAGTTCGGTAGTACATGCTTTTATAAAGAGAAATGAAACTTCATAAATGATACCTTTTTCTTCCAGTCTGCCTGTTGCAGAATTCAGAAATTTTTTTGAATATTCTTATTTTCACGACAATGTACTTTGTATCATATCTTCAATATAAATCTATTTTCCTTGTTAGCAGGGCATGTTGGAAGCAGTAGGCACGCATCCATGGTGAAATGTTTACTTGAGAAAATATTCCTTTAATCAGATATAAGCAGGCACTTTAAAAAAAACAAGGGTGACTTTATGGAACCATATTAATGACCAGATTCCTCACTTACAGGGTTCCTAGCCTTACAAGTGAACGTAGAAAGTCACTTTTTGGTAGGCTTAGGAAACTTGGGATATTTGGGGGACCTCCAGAAAAGAGGGGTTCACCCAAATTTATAGATACTTTGGGTGAAATCTGTTGGTGAGTTCTTAGTTTAGTTTCCTAGCCTCAAGAGGTTTTTAAACTCCAATCTCAGATTCCTTATAAAAACTTCCAAAGGGGCGCCTGGGTGGCTCAGTCATTAAGCATCTGCCTTCGGCTCAGGTCATGATCCCAGAGTCCTGGGATTGAGCCCCGCATTGGGCTCCCTGCTCAGCAGGAAGGCTGCTTCTCCCGCTACCACTCCCTCTGCTTGTGTTCCCTCTCTTGCTGTGTTTCTCTCTGTCAAATAAATAAAATCTTTAAAAAAAAAAAAAAACAACTTCCAGAAAGACAAATACAAGAAACCCTAATGTGGAAATTATTATTCTTGCCGCACCTCTGTAAATAACCAGGCCAAATCAGATAATACCAGCCTCATTTTGTGATCAAGAATAATTTTTGAGAATATCTTTGATCGAAAGAGAGGTGACTGGAGATAGAAATTTTTGTTTTAATAGAAAGTATAACACACCCTTCCAGTTTATCAGATTGTAGATATATTTGTCTTTGAACTACTTTGTACCTTTTATAAACTGCAGGTCACTGATGGGCATGCAAACTCTGACTTGTCTGGAAAGATTTAAATAACTTCCTTCCAATCTCTGCAAAAACCAGCTTTGGTTCCTACGTATAAACTGGACTGGATCCTGCTTCTTTGACCAAATTATCCATCTACCAAATTTGTAAATCATCCCATTCCATTACCTTGAGTCTCTGGGCAAACTCTCCAAACTAACATTTCCAATTTTTCTCCTCTTCCCTGATTCAGCATCACTGAGAAGAACTAAAACGAAATTCCTATTAGGATTCTAACTTGCCTGGTAGCTGGTGCTTTTCTCTAAGATCTGAAAGATCTTGGAAGCTGAAGTTCAACTGATAAGAGCAGGGAAGGACACAAAACTGCAAAGATTGTGCAGAGGGTGGATTTACCCCATGATGAGCCCCTGCCTGGGCCACTAGCTAAGTCTAGTGAAATGCTCAGGTCATACATTCTCTTCTATGAGTGCGAAGCAAGACTAGGCAACATCACTGAGAGCACAGACATTCTAGCTTCAAGAAACTCAATGAAGAGTACTGTGTAACAAAAGATTTTCCTCCAGCAACTTCTTGGAATCCACTGGACTGGCACCCTCAGGACTCAACTCCCGTCTCTTTACCTTAATATAATCTTTGACATTAATATTTCTTATTTTAAAATATTTTATTTATTTATTTGAAAGAGAGCAAGAGAGAGCGAATGTGAGCTGGGGGGAGGGGCAGAGGGAGAGGGAGGGACAGTGGGAGAGGGAGAAGCAGATTTCCTCACTGATCAGGGAGCCCACCGCGGGGCTCCATCCCAGGATCCTGAGATCACAACCTGAGCTGAAGGCAGACAGCTAAACGACTGAGCCACACAGATGCCCCTGATATCATTTTACTCTCCTTCCTTTCTTCCTTCCTTCCTTTCTCCCTCCCTCCCTCCCTCCCTTCCTCTCTTTCTCTCTTCCTTTCTTCCTCTCTTTTAAGAAGCCTGATCTTCAGGACTCTGAAATAAAAGAATTTTTTACCACCTCCCAACATGGTGATTTTATAGGGACTATGCCATTTTTTACATAGTCCCTGTAAAATCACTGTGTTGGGAGGTGGTAAAAATCACAAGAATTTTCAAGAGACTATTTCTTAGACCCTGCTAAGAGGTTTCTGAGTTGTTGAGAGTTGAATGATATTCATTTATCTTGAACAAAAGGAGGAACAGACAATGTTGAACATTACCTAATCCCCGTGCTCCTGGAAAACAGAAGCAGTTAAGAAATGCTCCCCCCAATCTTTTGTTCTCTAATATCTGTAAGAATATTAGAATATCTCCAAATCTCCTTCATTTTTTTTTTTTTTGAGACATTCCTTACTGACTGCAATAACCCTAGTGAAAGAGTCTCCTTATCCCCCAGTGCACATGGATTTGGACAGTGCCATCCCACTACTTAAATTTAGTTTCTGTTTTGGTCCACTTCCTAGAAACAACTAGTTTATGTAACTTTGGACTGGTTTTGTCTTATACCAAGACTCAATATTTAGACTTTGGAGTAACAAATTTCCAAAAATAGACGCACAGTGGCTATTCCCCCTTCCCCTCAAAGTTCCCCCAGAATGATCTGAATATGACTTGCTGCAGGGACCCTGCCAACAAGTGGATTATGAAGAGAGCAAATCTATGTTTTCTTACAAGTTTTATGGATCTCATAAAAAGAGTTGGTGATATATGAAGAAAAACAACAACACGTCTGTTGGGCATGAGGATCAAATAAACTTGACGGTGTAATACTGCCAATGAGATTCATATCTCCTTAAAGTCCCATAGCAGAAGGCAATGCAGTATATTTCCTCACTTAGTCAGCTCTGGCTGCTCTAACAAAATACCATCGATTGGGCGGCTTAAATAGCACACATTTATTTCTCACAGTTCTGGAGGCTGACAAGTCCAAGATCAAGGTGCCAACAGATTCCCTATCTGGCAACATCCCACTTCCTGGTTTGCAGATGGCTACCTTCTTGCTTATATCCTCACATGCTGAGGAGAGAGAGGGCTTTGATAGCCACCTCTTCTCATGAGCATGTGAATCCCATCATGGGGGCTCCACCATCCACGGGCTTCAACATGGGAATGTTAGTGGGATACGAACAGTCCTTGGCATTGCCTGTGAAGTGGGGTTCAAATCTCAGCCTGACCACTTATTTTTTGGGTGCTATGGCTGAATTATGTATCCCGATAAAAGATAGATAAGAATCCTAACCCCCAGCATCTCAGACTGTGTTCTTCTTTGGAGATAGTTTCTTTTCAGAGGTAATCAAGTTAAAATGATTTCCACAGGGTGGGTCCTAATCCAATATGGCTGGCCTGGTGTCCTTTGCAAAAGGGGAAATCTGGGCACAGACAGAATCTATATAGAAAAGACAATATGAAGAGGTAGAGAGAGGAGAGGGCCATTAATAAGCTAAGCAGAGAGGCCTGAAACAGATCTTTCCCTCTCGGCCCTCAGGATTATCCAGCTGGGCCAATGCCTTAATGTCAGACGTGGGGACTCCAGAACTATAAGAATAAAATTCTGTCGTTTAAGCCATTTAGTCTGTGGCACTTTTTTACAGAGTTCTAGGAAATGAATACATTGGGTAACTAAACTTGAGGAAGATACTAGACTCTTTAAATCTTAGTTTTTTCATATGGCAAATGAGAATAGAACCCATCCCATAAGCTGGCTGTGAAGACTTAATATGAAAAAAAGAACTGCCTCCTTTCACAGAAAATGGGACACAGCAACTGCTCAATAAAATGATAACTAGTGGCAATGATTATGATCGTTACTTAATTTCTGTTATGGAGGATACCTACCAAAATATGACCAAAAAATAAGATTATTGGTAATCATCATCATCTCCATCCTTCTAGATATCATCACTGCAACTATTCATTGAGAATTTCAGTGTCAGGCAATGTTCTAATTTGTTTTTGATAGGTTCCTACTAATTTTGCTAACAATTCCAATGACTTAGGCATTATGACATTCCTTTTTATATGTGGGAAAACTGGAGCTTAGAGTTGTCTTGACCAATTTAAAACTGCTAGTAACTAGCATAGCCAACATGGGAGAGGAAAAAAAAAAGTGGGGCATTTGACTCCAAAGCATGAGCAACTTATCATGACAATGTTCTGCTAGGACAGCATTTCTATTTTGGAAACCCATTAAAGAAACCCATAAAAATGAAGCCCTAATGGAGTTCCATATTCTGCTATAGGATTTAACTTTTTAATTCATTTTGAGGCCTCTGAATAGATCACTTTTTGCATTTCACTGGTTTCTTTCACTCTCTTGCATGCCAATTGTGCAGCACATTTAGGGCTTATGTGTTGTGTTGATGGATTTTTCTGGGATAATATTTTCTGAGAATGTGACAGATGTGCAACCAGAGGCTTTGTAAATTAACTCAATGACATACTCTTGAGCCCACACAGATGAAGAACCAAAAGAACATTTTTATCAGCCAACATATTGAAAGAGGGAAGAAAAAAAAGCTTACACAAATAAGAAAAATATAAATATAGAGAGTTCTTAATTTATTTTATTGCACTCTACCTGGAAGTTTCTTGGGAGAGTTTAAAATTGCTACTCTCAGATGTTCTGTGGCAGTGGTTTTCAAAGTTCCGTCTCCTGACATCACATGGGAACTTGCTAGAAATGCACATTCTTGAGCGCTGCTCCCCCTCAACTCTCTAATCTACTGATCAGAAACTCTGAGGCTGGGGTCCAGAAATCTGTGTCTTCAAAGCCCTCTGGTGAATCTGATGTGTGCTAAAGTTTGAGAACGACTGTTCTATAGAATCACCCTCCATTCTTCTGCTGATATCATTGCTATAAAAGACCGTGGGCTATAGACTCTTGGCAAGTCTTAAGTACCCATCATTACCCTTTTCTTTTAAATCTTGTTGACTAGGCTTTGGATGGAAAGGAAACATTTGTCAGCAAAAACTTAGCTTTTTCATGTGATGGGGTAAATCACAAAACAGAAGCCCTGGGGTAGGGGTTCTTTATACTTCTTTTTTTTTTTGTTTTCCTGTAATAGTTTTATCTTGAAGCAATTTTAGATAGGAAGTTGCAAAAAATGTACAGGGAAGTCCCATGTACTCCTGGTTCAGTTTCTCCCAATAGTTAATATCTTGACAGACTGCACTTCCATCAGGACCAAGAACTGGACTAATCGCCTAAACTTATATAGATTCCAGTTCTCCATAAACTCATTGTGTGTATGTTTGTATTCATCACATGTGTAGACTCACGTGACCACTACCAGGCAAGATACTTTTGCAGAGCAAAAGTTTTTAGTTTTGATGAGGTCCAATTGATGAATTTTTCCTTTTATGAAGCATACTTATCATGTCAAGACAAAAACTTCATCTAGCTCCAGGTCCTGCTAATTTTCTCCTATTTTTTTAATGAAGTTTTATAGTTTTACATTTCAGTCTGTGATCGATTTTGAGTTAATTTTCACATGAGGTGTGAGGATTATGTAGATAGTCTGTTTTCCCACCTTGATGTTCCATTGCTCCAGCACCATTTTTTTAAAGGCTACATTTCCTCACTGACTCCCTTTTGTACCTTTGCCAGAACTCAGGCATGTTTCTTTGGGTATCTCTTCTCCAATAACACACTATGTTGATCATCTTTAGCTATAGAAAGCCCAATGGCAGGTTGAGTTGTTCCTCCCACTTTATTCACCTTCTTAAAAACTGATAGAGTGTTTACATGAAAAAGTGCTCAACATCACTCAGCATCAGGGAAATACAAATCAAAACCACACTTGAGAACCACCTCACACCAGTCAGAACAGCCAAAATTAACCAGTCAAGAAACGACATATGTTGGCGAGGATGCAGAGGAAGGGGAACCCTCCTACACTGTTGGTGGGAATGCAAGCTGGTGCAGCCACTCTGGAAAACAGTGTGGAAGTTCCTCAAAAAGTTGAAAATAGAGCTACCCTACGACCTAGCAATCACACTACTGGGTATTTACCCTAAAGATACACATGTAGTGATCTGAAGGAGCACGTGCACCTGAATGTTTATAGCAGCAATGTCCACAATAGCTAAACTATGGAAAGAACCTAGATGTCCATCAGCAGATGGATGGATAAAGAAGATGTGGTATATATGCACAAAGGACTACTATGCAGCCATCAAAAAACCAAAATCTTGCCATTTGCAATGACATGGATGGAGTTAGAGGGTATCATGCTAAGTGAAATAAGCCAATCAGAGAAAGCCAATTATCATATGATCTCACTGATATGAGGAATTTGAGAAACAAGACAGAGGATCACAAGAGAAGGGAGGGACAAATGAAACAAGATAAAACCGGAGAGGAAGAGAAACCATAAGAGGCTCTTAATCTCAGGAAGCAAACTGAGGGTTGCTGGAGGGGAGAGGGGTAGGAGGAATGGAGTGGCTGAGAGTGCTGGGAGATGGACATTGGGAGGGTATGTGCTATGGGGAATGCTATGAATTGTGTAAGACTGATGAATCACAGACCTGTACCCATGAAACAAATAATACATTACATGTATTATTTATTAACAATGTATTAATAATCGGGGTGCCTGGGTGGCTCAGTTGTTAAGCGTCTGCCTTCAGCTCAGGTCATGATCCCGGGGTCCTGGGATCGAGCCCCACATCGGGCTCCCTGCTCAGCAGGAAGCCTGCTTCTCCTGCTACCATCCCCTCTGCTTGTGTTCCCTCTCTCGCTGTGTTTCTCTCTGTCAAATAAATAAAATCTTTAAAAAAAACCCCAATGTATTAAACATTAATATTTAATATCAATTATTAATCTTTATTAATAATGTATTAATATATTGATAATACATTAATAAAAATTGTTGTAGTGTTTCTAGGTACTTTGCATGTCCATGTAAACTTTATATGAAGTTATATTCTGAAAAATGCCTGCTGGTATATTTTATCAGATCTAGTGTGGTGAAGAAACCAAGGAGCAGAGAAGTTAGGAGATTTCCTTCTGGCCTCATAGCTCCCAGGTTGAAGAATAAGCAGAATGGAGGTCTGTTAACTTCCAAAATAGTTGTCTGCTCCCTGCAACTCAGTGTCTTTCTTCTTCAGCTGCCAAGTTCCTGGGTGGGAAGTATATCTCTGTAAAGTTATGAACAGCATCTTCCTGTTCAATTCAGGCACAGCCTTGGCCTGGTCACATTCTCTGGCTGCCAAGTTCAAAGCTTTCTATAGGATGTATCATGAGTTACACCAGGTTTAATGAGAACCTCCTGTCTTAACGTAATGGCTTAGAGCACAAATTAATTTTTTAAAAAGTTGGAGAAGTGGGGTAAGCTTGTGAAACGTAAAAGGTAGTCATAGTCAGGGCTGTCAACTTTATCATCCTTCCAAGCAAATGATTCCTGTGAGTATAACATGTCAACTTAGAAACAACCTAGCAGTTTGCTGATTGCTGGTGGCCCTTAGCCTGTTGAAGGACGGTGTATCTCTCCGTGTAGTCAAGGATGTCTGAGCCTCACTAGTCCTAACCTTAAACTTGCCATTTCTCTAAAAATGTGACACTCTGATGACAGAGGAAACGGGTTTTCTCCTCGATGGGTTTCAAAATTTTGAGCAAGACATGAGTATATTTGTATTTGTTCCTTCACTTGCTATTCATTGAATCAGATAGCCCTTGGAGCAAAAACTGACAGGAAATCTTTATGTTCTCACATTCAAAATCACGGTGCTGACCCTAAAAGACAACCACACTTCGGCAACTGCCTTATTTGTTTGCAGATTTGCAGTGTTTGTGGGTTTTTTGTTTTTGTTTTGTTTCATTTTATCTAGAAGCATGTCTCCGGTTTCCAAAGACATTCTTAGTGAATTATTTAAACAGAAATAAATGCAGAGGGAGGGACTCATGTAATTAACTACCAAGGTTCATCATTCTGAAAAACTGAAAGACCCAACTGAACCATCCTAGCCGAAGCTAAAAAGCCAAACAGCAATAAGCAAAGAGGCAGTAAGAAATCACACACTGTGGTCTCACTAGGTATTTTTAGTTGTAAGCAGATCTTATCAACTCATAACTCAATGCCCATCGTCTACTTAATAGACTACTAAAATAGAATCCTTCCCTGGTCAGAGAAAGACACACTTCTTTTTAGAGCACAAAATTACCTTCTGTTCAAAACTTCCCAACTAGGAAAAAATAAGCTAGCTATGTGTGTCCTTGCATCCCACCAAAACGCACTAAAGGAATTTCAGATGTGTCCAAACCAAGACACATGAAGTAGTTAAGTAAGAGATGTAGAAGAATGTAATAAAATGGGCCCAGGAAAAAAAAAAGGCAATTTTTAGTTTTTATAATGTTCTAGGGGATGTGGAATTTTCCATCCTGTAAGTGCCAACACAGAAACTCATTGAGCTTTGCAATGTTTTGCTCCCTCCCCAGAACTTTGAACATTTGGGGAGCTTCCCTCGGACTTACTACTCAGATAAGGAAAAAAGAAGAAATGCAGTAGGAAGAAAGAATCCCCTTGACGATAAGCACGGAATCATGTATGTAGTGTGTCTATGCCTCCTGTACTTGAGATGAAGACAGGAGAGAGTTTACAGCTCAGTTTAAGGAGGTGATCCCTGAAGGCTTGGAGTTACCATGCGGTTTGTTTTGTTTTGATCGTTTTAAGATTTTTTTTTTTTTTTTTTGTAGCTTTCTCACTCCCATCTTGAGTCCTGGCAAGGAGTGCTTGGTGTCTCTCTCTTATCCTGCCCTGTGATAACAGGACACTCATCTCAGATTAGTTGTACATTCAAACGAGCAGTTGGAGCATATCCTTAAGATGTGTAATAATGTTGGTTGCTTCTCAGAGGGCCGCATCTGACTGCCAAACTATTCACATTAGCTGAAGGGGGGCAGCCAAAATCATCCGTTAGGTTAACTGTGATTCCCACTTCTCTCCTCCGCTTCCTTCCTGCCTCCTCCTTTCAGTCACTGCACATGTTCAGAGACAAGTGATCTCTGCTTGGTCTTACTCTCCATGAGGAGGAGCTAAAATGCTCTTTTTTTTTTTTTTTTTTGAGCAAGAAGTGAGCTGAGAAAAAGAAAACAAATTTAATTGCTGCTTGGAGAGAAAAGTGAACTGATGATCTAATAGCCTGTTTTCATCCCTAATATTCACACTCCAGTTCATGGCATATGAACCAAAAAAACAAAACAAAACAAAAACAAAAACAAAAAACAAAAAAACAAAGAACAAGACCACCTCACTTTTGCTTATGGCCAAATCATCTGCATCAGTCTGGAAAACTAATGAAGTTAAAATTCCTTTCCATTCTGCTCAATATTTATAGTATTTGTCTTCTATTTCTAGAGAAGATATAATATTTATAAATAAAAAGACAGAAATGGGGGGAAGCGGGAAATAAAAGAGAGGAATTTATAAATGTCAGGGTTTTCTTTAATATCATCATAATTTGAATTTCTTTTTTTCAGATTTGATGTCAATTGTTCTCAAAGACAGAGACAAACTTTCAGAGGGGCAGCCAAGGCCTTTCGACCAATGAAAGGGATCCCGTTCATTCAACAGGAACAAAAACAAAATGCCAAACCATCTTAATGCTTATGGTGAAAGAAGCTAGCTTGGTAATTTCATCTGTTCTCAAGCTAAACAGCTCTGGTTCTGAGACTCAATGGCAATGATCAGCCAACTTTAGTTTGCCCGTGAATCTTGTTAAAATGCAGATTATGTGAACTTTACCTATATTCAGTAAGTGATCCAAGGCGTACCTAGGGAGAATTGCTAATCCCCAGGTCGCCCAAAATAGATTTTCCCTACAACTCTTGAATTGGGCTGAACTCCTAGAACCATACCAAAATTACTCTAGTATTTTAGGAAGTGCAGACCTCAGTCAGCTGCCCCAGACTCTGAGTGCACCCCCCACCCCCCCGCAGGTTGCCCATGTCTGAAAGCCCTGAATCCTGGACAGCTTTGCAATCCCAGGCAAAGCAGAACAGTTGGCAACTCTAGACTCAGAATTATAGAAAATCGTATTAAAATGAGTGTTTTTGATCTCATGCTAGACTTAACAACCGTAATGGGGAGCGTGGGGGCTGGGAATGTCCATTTCATTTTCAAGCAGGTCCTATTCAGGTAAATAGAGGTTTGAGAAGCATCGGTATAGAGACTCTGTCAGCCATGACCTTCAGTCTGTCAGATACTGGGCAAACCACACGGCTGTTCTTTATTAAGAACCAAAAGGATACATTACATCTTTCAGCTCTCTTTGTCCCACTCTGAGGGCCCTGGCTGGGTGTTGCATTAAGCAGGGGATAAAGGACCCATTAGAAACAACTATTTGAATGGCACTGAGAGTATTAATTAATTCCTACAACATATCTGTCAAGGAAAGAAGAATGAGACAGAGTGACAATCTCTTATGTATGAGGTTAAGAATCAGGGGTACGGTATGGAGAACAGAAGATCTGTATGAACAAGCATCAGTATTAGTATCAGAAAGCAAGAATAATTACCAGCACACAGAGTTGGCCAGTGGCTCTGGAAACAAAACCCACATGTCCTCACTCATCAATGTATTTATTTCGAAGTTAATAGAGGGTAAATTCAGCAATGTTTTTGGAGATCTGGAATTTATATTCCATGGCAATCCATACATTCTACCATATATAATAGTCACTAAGTCACTGTTCTGTACCTTTTGCTGATGTTAATTTCAGTACAAAATCTCCTTCCATATTAAATGGAGGGAATACAGAATGGAGAACCCCCAACATGGATTTGACCTGACTCTATCACTATCCAAAGTTGTGAATTTGGGCAAATCACATCCTAGCTTGTTGGAGCCTGAGTTTTCTAGAATAAAAACTGAAGTAACCAACTGTCATGAAGATTGAATCTGATGTTACATACGGAATTGCTGTGGGCATTAAATCTGATGATATATAAAAAAAAAGTTGGTTTATAACTGCAGAGAACTTCATCAGTATTAGTGGGAAATCATTACTTAATGAAGACCAAACACAGGGCTAAGAATGAAAAGGCAAAACTTACCATGCTCTTTAGGCACTGGGGAAGAACCTAGAAGATTTTCTAGTCCTCTAAACAGCTGTTCCTATTCTAGTTTCTTTCTTAGTTAAAATGAAGACCTATAAATACCTGTGATTGAGGTGTAAATGTACATAAAGGTAGAAAGGTAACAAAGAGGAAGATTTGGGCAACCTTTGGTCTTTCTACAAGTTTCCAAATCAGGCTCATCACTTTCTCTTGTAGGTAAATTTCAGTGATCTTTCTGAGTTTCTGACTAATGTATAGAGGGGTTGAATCGATGTCGTTTGCCTAAACTAGTATAACACTGCATGTCAATTACACTTCAATAAAAATATTTCAATAATAATTCTATGTTTATGAATTTCCTCTGTAAGCCAAAACTCAACGCTGAAGTTTTAATGCTTTCACAGTTAGGTCAATAACACACTTGTAATACTGAAGTTTAAGGCAAAACTAAGCAACTAAAATAACGATTTGGACATTTTTCTAAATCTCTCTTATGAAATGCATAAACAATAAAATGCTACTATTACCAGGTTCTACAGCTCTTATGGGCACTATAGGGTTTATAATTTTGTTTTGACATGTGGGCAACAGAATATCATTCTATCTCTTAACAAGATGAAGCCAGAATATATTTGTATACTTTTCTACTGTCCCTTCATACATGGAGATACAACGTTATTTATAACGTACCCTCCCAATTTCTTCCAAAAGGAGTTTGGGGTAATTATGCGACTACAATAACCGGAGGCAATGAGGTAGTGTGTACAGGAACACAATTTTGTAAGTCATGACACATGTAGGAGAAGCAAATACAGAGACCACGGGTGAGCAATACAATTTGCTTTGAGCAACCTGGTCACGTACAGAAAAGTAGAAATAGCGATAAGTTCCACAATTTTAACATGTAAAAAGAAACAAAAATTCTGAAGATCCATCAAATTTTTCTGGGTAAAAACTCATAGAAGAGATATACAATGTATCTCTTAGTACAAGAAATTCCAAATTATATTTACTAGACAGTATTTTCAAACAGGAGGCTGCAAAAATGTGAAATGGCCAATTTCATCTGGTCCCTGCTGAAAGTCAGGAATAAAATATAAAAGTAGAACTTAATTAAGGGATTTTTAATGGTCACAATTGCTAACACTGTCCAAAAGTGAAAAGTTTTAATAATCTAACTTAATGTTAAAGGTATGGGTCATTTTCTGCTATTCCTTCATGGTCCAAGAAGCCAGGTTTCTTGCCTTGTGGTGAAGCACCAGTAAGATCCCAGACAATTCTAAACTGGGAGCAATCCTAGAGGCGCCTGGTTCAGCGTCTGACTCTTGGTTTCCCCTCAAGTTGTGATCTCGGGGTTGTGTGATCGAGCCCTGCGTTGGGCTCCATGCTCAGCACAGAGTCTGCCGGAGATCCTCTCTCCCTTTTCCTCTACCCCTCCTGGCTGTGCACTCTCTCTTTAAATTAAATAAGTGAATCTCAAAAGAAAGAAAAAGAAAAAATAAATCTGGGAGCAATTCCATACATCCCATTCTACCCATAAAATTTTCAGGCACAATTTCTAATAATCTATCTTATTTCTAAGCCATGTATTCTGATTTTGGTTTCATAAAATGTAATCATGACATGTATAAGGTACCAGACAATTGGAGAAAAGGCAAACTATTCATTCTTGCAATTCTATTGAGCTGCAAAGGTATTTGCAGGGTTCCATGAACCCTCCTGGAATTATCTTTTCTTTGGCCATGAGAGCAATTTGAATAATTTGAATTATCAGATTTTTAAATACTGATTAAATAACTTTTACTTTAAATGCTTTATGACAAACAAAAACATTTACTTTCAAGGTAGAATAATGAGAAGGGTTGGTAAAGCAATATAAAACTAAAGAAAATGATACTATTCACAGTTATCACTATTAATATCCCAGAGTATGTAATATTAAATCTTCCTTTCTACATATATATGCAAAACATTTTGCACAAGGTAGAATCATAATATAAAATACCGTTTAATTTATTTCTATCATTTAACAAGATATATGTATTTCCTTCAAGTTAACAGTGTTTATAAAATATGCAACCTCATACCAAGATTTGAGACTGAGCCCTATGATACAACACATACGTTTGGTAAAGTCAAAATATCTAGAAATAAATCCTTTCTTCCCCCAAGCAAGTCTCCTCTTCCAACTTTACTATTTTGTTAGACGGTTTCTCTTTCACCAGTTTCCTCTGCAAAAAACCTCAGAGTCATGCTTTACTTCTTTCTTTTATTTAGCCCCTTATGTCCCACTGGTCAAAAATCCTCTTACTTAACATCTCTGACCCATCATTAATATTTTGTTTCCTCTTCTATTTCTACTTCAGTGACATGAATCTTGGCCTTTTTGTCCTCACTTTGGACTTTTAGGATAACCTCTTAGCATCTTTTGTTTCTGTATTCAATTCATTTATTTTTCTCTGCTGAAAATGTTTTAGGAACTTTCCATTTCTCTTAGGATTCATTTCCCTGAATTGCCCTACTCTCTAATCTCTTCTCTCCCAGTGGGTAGCCTCTATCCCCATCACTTCAGGATTCTAGGTCCTAGGAACAGTGGCATGAGAGAGGTAGAAGGGAGGAAGGAAGGGAGGAAAGAAGTAAAGAGAGGTCGTACTTCCTGCTGTAGAAGCACACAAGATTAGCAATATTTCAAGGCATGAGAAGTTTGTCCATAATCATCTCCCTTTCTGTAACTTCCTTTCTATTCTCTTCCAGGAATCATTGGCTCCCCCAAAGTCCACCTTACCATGTTTCTTTGGAGAATTAGAGAAGGAAGGCCCTTCCCTCTCTTCCACGCTCCACAGTTAAAAAGCAAGCTCTCAGCATGGCTGATTTCAGCTAAATGTTAAAAGGAAAGGTATCAAACTTAAGCCCCCACTAGGGTGCCTCCTGGAGCCATGGAGAGTTTTCTGGATTAGCAATAATATAATTCCACTAGGTATATTTTGGATAGCGAAAGAAAGGTGTAAAAGCTTCCAGGAGGTGTGTTTGAGTTGCGCAGGGACAGGCTTGCCACCTTGGTCTTGAAGACTATTTGGGGACAGGGCGGTTATGTCTAAGTATGAGCGCTTGTAAGATGGGGGCCGCCCTCCACCTCTATTCCCTCGATAACTCTGTGTGTTCCATTATGGGGGGAAAATATGTCTACAGAATCCTAAATTGCATCAGGCCCCAAACCAATCAGAGTAGGAATTAGATGGCTGATGTCTTGGCAACAATTTCCTCCTTGATTCTGTGTTTCTTCCCTCTCATTGGCCAAAGGCTGATGGTGCTTTACAGATCTTAAGAAGGTCATAAGAAAAGAGATTTTAGAACCTGGGAGAGGGTGATGTTACGGCCATGGGCTTGTCTGGCTGTTTGCCAGCGGGAGGCCAGACGCTGCCTTGAAACCATTGGCCTTCTCCCCATTCCCACACTGCGACAGCTAAAGCAGGAATGGGTAAGTTTCCCAGCCCTTGGGCCCCCCCATGATATTTTTGTCTGCTGTTCCTCTTGCCCAATCACGAGCACCCCGGCCGACAATATCCTCACAAATCCCGAAGCTGTCAATCTGAAATTGCTCCTGGTAAATGAGTATTTACATTTGTAGGAGAGACACAAAACCTCGCATTATCTGCTTCTTCCTGCACTTGCTATTTTCTTGGCATGCGCCACTTGAGCTCCTTGCGAGATTTGGGGGCCTTGGCACACAGCAGAGGTGGTAGCCTTCCAATTCTCTCACACCATGGCTGCCAACAGGAAATATCATGGGTCTTTCCGGTGCACTAATTGGCTTGGTGATGCAAGGTGTTCCTGCAGCATTTCCTATTGAAGATAATGCACTCCTAAGGAAAGATTTTTTCCACCAAGTTAGCATAAGCCTGCTTTGAGATTTTCTGTGCTTCTTGGTGCAGAAAGAGCTATCAAACTGTCTTAAGCCTGAGTCAGTCCTTTGAATTATTTACCTACATTTCTTTGTCAGGATTTCACTGGTGGCAAATTCTCTTTGGTTTCACAAACAGGAGATTTAAATGCATTCCTGAAGGAAAGTTTGTGGGATAAAAGGGAATTTGACCTGGTGGAGAATATATACACTCGCATAACTCATATACGTAAAATATGACATATAGGTTTATACACACATATTTTTATATGCCTCAATTGTGGGAGTTTTCAATTTCTTTCATAGGGAGCTAATAAAATTTACTTCCATTATCTATAATGGAAATTAGGATATAATATTTTTGGTTTACATACATTGCAGGGATTGATATTGGGCTAATGAGGAAAGTCAATCTCATGGACTGATGACATACCACACTCTATAGAAAAGACAGATGTATTTTCTAACACATTTACATATGAAAAGCTAAGTGAAAAAGTAAAAAAAAAAAGCTAAATTCATGTAACTAATGGCATTATGAGACTGAAAGTAGAGTCATAGCACAATTGGGTATCATTTTTTTATACAAAAGTTAACCAGATACTCAGGCTAATATTATAAATTGGAACCAGAAGAAATAAAACTAGAAAAGACTCCAGAAGTTACCAACTCAAACCCTACCTCAATGGGGCTACTTAACTCTTCATTACATGGAATTGGTAAGAGTGGACTTTATTAGAATACTAATTTTTTAAATAAGAGTGCTAATCCTACTATCCACTTACATTGATATAAATACATGTCATTCCACTCAATTCTTTACTCAGATTTTTGCAATAACTGGTAAATATGAGTATTCATTAAGTAATGTCAAGGAATTATAAGTACCACCAATCATACTGTAAAAATTCAAGAATTCTTAATATCTGAGAGAGACCAGAACAAAGACTTTGAGACATTGTATTTCTGAATGTTGCTAACATCCTGTGTATCTGTATTGCCTGTGTGCTTGCTAATTCACAAAAAGTTCTTATCTCCAAACAGTTTTTAGGATAAAATAAATGGCCTAACCTCTTCTGGTTCACTGCCACTCATTTTTCCTTTTTGTCACCTGGAGGTGGTGGTCAGGAATGTGGTGGTTGTTTGAGCACATTCCTAAGAAGCATGGGCCCGAAACGAGGGGAGAGGGTCCTGGAATGTATTCCACGGATGGATTTGAGTTTAGTCGATCCAGGGAAAGAGGATGTTAATGATTCAGTGTACTTGTCCTGGCTAACCTTTACTCCCATGAAAGGCAAGACCACGACTGCTCTCTCCTCCCCACCCCCTCAAAGAGTCACAGAGAAACAGAAATGTTTGCCTTCACTCTGCAGGGCTCAAAGAGACTAGCTCTCAAGTATTGTAACAGCTTACCTCCAACTCCTCTGTGTAGTTTGAGACTGAACCCTCCCAAGACAGGTGCCTAGTTTTTCCTTAAAATAATCCCGAGGTTGTGCAGTTTTTTAAAGATTCATTTATTCGAGAGAAAGAGAGAGAGAGAGAGAGAGAGAGAGAGAGAGAGAGAGAGAGGAGAGGGGCAGAGGGAAAGAATCCCAAGTAAACTCCCTGCTGAGCTTGGAGCTCTGTGACGTGGGACTTGATCCCACAACCTGGAGATCACAACCTGAGCCGAAACCAAGAGTGTACCGCCCAAGCAACTGGGCCACCCAGGAGCCCCTGATTGTACAATTTTTTAAAAAACATTACACCTCTCAGTATATTTCACTTCATATGATTTGTGTTCTTGCTTTTGCAGTAGGACTAATGCATTCATAAAGCAAGAAAGCTTGTAAAGCAATTTGTCGCTGTAAATGTGTTAGTCTTACTTCTGCGAAACTTGAAACAAGTTACAAGGCTCATGAGTATGTTCACTAAACCTCACTCTTGGAAGCACAGTCCTGTGAGGGAAACACTCCCATTGCTGGAATTCATGAAATGTGTATCTTTTGTCCACACGACTCAGTTCAAGAAAACTCCAGCGTAAAATGAGAAGGGAAGTAATAACCCTTGACAGAAATCCTCATAAGCACTAACAGTAACACTGTGCACATTCCAGAATATTTACCCAGAATCTAATTTTATGCAACATTGAAAAAAGAAAGTGCACCAGGTGTCTACATTGCTACATGGACATTTGTAGGACACATTACATTTCCCTGCTAGGATAGAGGATAGAGTAACTGGAACTCAGCACTCTCTCATTTTGCTCTACATTTACGAACTTCATTTGTTGCGAAGTCAAAACAACTTGACATTTTGACAGGGAAAATTTGTTTCCCACAGAACGCAGCTAGATGACAAAATATTGCATGCACAATCATTTCCCCGGCTTCCAAATTTGCTGTTCTAGGATACTTCCATCAGAAAAAACTTCATCATCAATTGGCATGTCCCATGACAAGAGGGATAGGCCAAAAATGGAGAGCACTTTCTCTCACACAAGAGAAGATAAACTTGGAAAATGTTTCCCTCAATAGTTTCACATAATGATTTGGAAAATTTCTTAGAAAGAAGTGGAGTCAGAAATCAATTGTTACGCGAGGTGAGTTCAAATGCCATAAAAAGACAAGTCTATTAAAGGAATGTATTCTCTGCTTTCATCTTGAAACATATATTGAAATAAAGTGTATGAGCTGAGAACAGTAGTCACCTAAAATGTCTGCCTACCAGAACACTGTGGTGTGAGTAGTGAGCCATTAGCAGCCTCCAGAATACGGATAAGGAATTCGTGGCATATTTTTTACGCCAAATTTGAGTAATAGATGTCCTAGGTTTAAAACAGCAATGTGCTTCTGAAAGGAAAAACAATTAGCTTTAACTTGTTTCTCATCAGGAGCTTGAAATATTGATAGAAAAAGCTGGCCAAATCAGCTCTACTGTCTAGCAGGTAGAAAAGGGAATAAGTCACAGGTTGCCTTCTTCATTTCACCTCAGTCAACTTTTATGTGAGGATTCTCTACCTGAAGCAGTAAGGACACTGGGCCAATATTTTCATTTTTTCAGGACAATAGGCTCTGTTGTCCTGAAAATAGACTCAATAGGCTCTACATACTAGGATTTCTTAAGAGAAGTAAAATTTATAAAGATACATACATCCTTATACATACAGGAGCATCATTTATAATAGTAAAGATATGGAAGAAACCTAAGTGTTCAACAATAGATGAATGGATAAAGAAAATGTGATATATAAATCATGGATCAGCATAAAAATGGATGAAATCTTGCCATTTGCTGAACAACATGGATCACTCTAGAGGGTGTAATGCTAAGTGAAAGAAGTCTGTCAGAGAAAGACAAATACCACATGATTTCATGTGCATATATAATCTAAAAAATGAAACAAATGAATAAACAAACAAGCAAACAGACTTTTAACCTTGGAGAACAAACTGGTGGTTGTCAGAGGGATGGTGGGCAGGGGGACATGCTGGGGATTCAAGAGCCCCCTTACCATGACGAGCACTGAGCAATGTACAGAATTGTCGAATATTGACTATTGTCCACCCGGCACAGATATAACATTGTACGTGAATTGGGGAAACAAAAAAAAAAAAAAAAGAGAGTGAAGTAAAATTTATGGAATCTGAAAGCTAAGGAAAGAGTTGAACTAGAGACGGAGAGAAATTACAAGCTAGGTGAGCAGTAAACAAAGAAAAATGATAGGAAGACCAAGAGGTAGGAGATACCTAAAAGGGGAATATGCCAGCAATCAAATTTATCTGAAAACTCTTAAAATCCTTTGAAAAAGTCACTTTAGTAACGCAGTTGGCCTTTCCCTCTCTGCAGTTTTCAGCCACTGAGCTGGAAAGGAACGACCTCTGCTTTGCTGTAACATCATTTGGGACTGGAGTCGCATTGGCACTTTCTAGCTTTTCCACATTAAGAAGGATGCCTTATTTCCATTTCTTTACCTTCGTCTGTCTAATAACTATACTTACTACACATTGCTGCAAGGATGGGGTAAGGTATGGTGTGTGAAAACACACAGCCTTGGGCCTGTCTCCCCCCCCCCCAAAGCCCCCCAAGGGCTGAATAATAACATTTCTATTTCCAGGCCCCGCTTCTCCATTAGGAACCACCTGGCCCTCCCCAAGGATGTGGGGAGAAGCCTAAAACCATTTGCCCTAACTGCCACCTGGTGGCCCCATAAAATAGTTTTAGAATCCATGGGCAGAGCGCAGGGTTAGAAGAGGAGCTTCCAGTGGGATGAGCTAGCCCTGAGCTAACAAGGGCCACTTCCCTTCCTTTCTGTGGGGAAAGGGACGGAGAACTGCTTAGACCAAGGAGGAGGGTAGATACAAGGAAAATATTTAAATAAAGAGTACGGTCTGATATGTAGCAACTGATCTGTCCACTTGCTAGTGGAAAACTCTTTGGCAGAGCTAAGAGCTCTCCGGAAATGGCAGGTTTTGTGTTCACTGGAAAACACACTGACTGGGCCCATGTGACCGACAGCGCTCCCATGTGACATCGGCTCCCAAAGGAAAACTCAGTTTGAGATGCTGGTCTTTGGGTTGGAAAAAAATCCTGTTGTTTCCACATTTCTTTAGGAACACACAATACTTTACATTTTCACAGTTTGAAATAGCATACCTGTTTGATCTCTGTCATGACTCTTAGAAATACCAGGTTTGTTCGCTGCTGAGATGTGGGAGTTTACAAAAGTTCCCGGTACACTGTAAATATTCAAATAATATGAATAAACGAACCAATTCCCACTTCACAGATGAGGAAACTGAGGCTTAGATACATTTAGAATGCGGTAGAAGATCACACAATGAGCAAATGTCAATGTTGGAGTGAAAACCCGTCCCTTTGGACTACAATGTTGTTTTCCTTCCATTGAACTGCTTTATCCTACATTTCGGTAAGATCAGGTCAGATACTCACCCATGAGTCATCATTCATCTCGAGAGAGCAATGACGGAACCTCACGATTATCTGCACCAGCCTTATTTTAATAACACAGTTCTTGTGGACTTTGGTTATTTTTCTATCCCAATTCATTGGTTTCGAGAAAGTACTGCACAAGCCTAATGCATACAGGACTGTACCATCTGTAATTTGAAGAGAAAAACTGGACTTAAAAAGCGTCCCATGGTTCTCAGATGCTCTAAGTGAAGAGGGATTAATTTCCAAAAGAAGAAGGAGCCCTTCAGAAAGTAGTCAGTGACGTTCCTAGCTGTTCAGTGTCAGAGAATGTGCCTCACACAGGCCGGGTCCTCATGATGGTTGTAACCCACTGCAGGACAGCTATGGTTACGATATAGTCAAACAATGGGCCAAATCTCCCAATGGGTTTGTGTCATTCAGGCACCTGATGGTTCTTAAGATCCCGAGCTATGAGGAAGAGACTTCAGACCTATGAAGAAGAGGACCGGGAACGTATACAGTGGACCTTTCAATACTTTTCTTTCGTGCTCCCCTTTTATTGTTCTGCTTCTCTCTCATCTTCTGATGTTGACTCAAGAATTTTTGTCTTGCAGGCACTTTGGTGAGCCTTTATTTCAATAATCTCACAGGGCTGGTTATGGAGGCTGGAGCTCGCAAAGGACCAGTGTGGGCAATTAACAAAGCTGGACAGTTCCTCTGGACCCTGGGCCACTGAGCTTTTCAGTCACCTACAGCTCACTTCTCTCTCCCGATTCTATCTCTTTCCTTTCTCTCACTGTGTCCTGGGTCCTCTTCCTCAGAGTAAGCTGTTGCTTCTTTTTCCTACGGCTTCTGTTGACGAACATCCATACTCTTCTACTACCAGTATCCCTCTCCTGCCCTTCCCTCTTAAATCTGTGAACTGTTTCCTCTCAAGGCTTCCTTGGGGCCTCTACGAACTGCAGTCACTAGAGGGCAACATGATCACAGCTGACAAGGACAAGGACGGCCTCGGAGGCTGGAGCACAGACTGTGTAAGAATGCGGAACAGTGAATCGGAGGTGAACATCACTATTTACAAAAGCACATTCACTTATATTGGCCCTTTTAACCTTAAAAAAATACAGTCAGACAAGGTCAAGTATTATTGTCTGTATTTTCAAGAAAAGAAGGAAACCAAGGCTCTTAGAGGTTAAGTGACTTACCCAAGGTCAAAGAAAGAGCCCAGTACATTCTGTTGAATGGCATCTCCTAGAAATTCTGGTGTAAAACCTGATGATGCATTTCTATTTTTCCAAGATTTAAATCTAATCATAGTAAGGTATTTATATGTCTTTGTAATGCAATCAAACAGAAACTCTAAGTTATTTCATACTAATGCAAAGTATAGCTGAGCTATAACTACCACTCAGAGGGAAATTGTTTCTTATTTTAAGAAAATGGATTTATTTAAACATTTTATAAATGTCTTTTATTAATATCTTGCCCCCAAATCAGAAATTGGATTACCTTTTCTGGAATTGTCAGGTGTTTTCTAGTTACACTTGTTTTTTTCTTTAATATGATTTCTTTGGCAAAACAAATGCACACTATTTTCTCCCATTTTCTCCTATCTGGCCTCCGAAGCAAAGGAAAACAGATAACAACACAGTTTTCCATTAGGAAATATCTGATCTTTGAGAGAATGCCATTGTTTTTCTTCTGTCTATGACTGATTGAATACCTTGGATGCAAAGCTCTTCTCAGATCGGCAATATTGCTTATTTGCTTTGTGTTGTCACCAGCAAAATGGAATGAGAATCTATTTACACGGACAATTCTGTCAAGCCCTGTTTTGTCTGACCCCTTTCTCCTCATTTTGACGGGGTAGTCCCCTCCAAGTGGTAGTGCCCGACCTCTGGTCAGGGCACAGGATAATTCTGTGTTCAGGGATCCAAAAGATTCACAAGATTCCACGGCCAAGTATGATGGTTGTAGAAGTAGAGGAGAAAGAAGGAAATAAGAGGAGTGGATCGAGAGGTAATCGGAGATTTTCATAGCTAAGAAGTAAACAGTGTGATTACAAGTTTGAAAAGAGGCAAGGCCTGAACTGGCTGAAAGGCTCTGAAGACAGACCCACCCTTTGCCACTGGGGAGGAGCAGAGAGAACAGGATTTATAGTGAGAAGGTCACAATTTCTGTATCCTTTCTGCTTCAAGGGATTACTGCTTGTAAGATTCATTTCCCAAATTAAACCTTGCAAATAGCGAAAATGTTAACGAGAACTCACACAGATTCTTTTAAATTCCAAAATGCTTTATGATAAGTCTTCCCCGTGGCATTCTGGAGATGCAGGAAAGGAAGGAGTTAAGAAATGGAGAGATTAAATTCCAAAAAAGCTTTGTAAGAGCTCCTGTATTCATCTTCATCTTTTAATCTTTTTTAAAGTCTATTTTTACATAGAGCTAGCACTTTGCAGTAATGTGAAGTCAAGTAGTATTTCCAGAAAAATCTTCTTTGGAGACTCTTGTATATAAATACTACTGAAAAGACATATACACTTCGCCAAGTCTTTTTTTGTGTCCTGAAAGAAGGATGCGTGTGTGTGAGTGTGTTTCCCTTATTGACATATTAGCTTGATTGTGAAAAAGAGAAATGAATTTTTTTTTGAATGTGGAAAAAGGGCAAATGTAGCAAATACAATGTAACAAATATCTGAAAGACAAAAAGGTAAGGATTGTAAATGTGAGAGTAGGAATCTTCTAAATATAAGCAGAACACCAGATACTGTTGAGAACAAAAATTATGAAAGTGTATGTCCATTTTTTTCCTTTTAGACCAGTTTCTTTAAAAAACATGACTCTTTTCTAGCAATGCCAACACAATAGAATGATTCATGGATTCACATTTAAGTCTACAATGACAACAAAAAATACTAATGAATATCCGATAATCAGTGCTCAATTAATATATGCTATAATCACCCTCATATTTGTTCGACAAAAACAAAACAAAAAGTAGATTAAGCTATTCCTTAAGAATTTACTATTTTTACTGTGATTTACTGCCTAAAAACAAGATGACAATAAAGCTGTAATTATCTATAGCTCTTCAGTAAGAGATCAGTTCTCCAAGAATATCTATTTCTATTTATGCGTCCCACTCTAACATTACTAAAGCTTGCTTTATTATTTTTAGGGTTTTTTTTTTTGCTATGATTCTGAACATATTTAGAGGTAATACAATCTTCCAAAGGCAGCTCTTTGTCCATATTTCCCAACCTTATCCAGAGGTTAATTCTCTGCATGAGGGAGGAAAGGAAGCAGGTCCCAGTTCTCCACTGTTCATCAAGCTGGGTAAAGCCTCCTTTATCTACCACCGAAGGAATGACAAAATGCATACTAGCTAAACATTGCATTGCCATAGGTCTCCATGTAGCTATAGCTCATCGGAGATTTGTATCTCAATTTTCTGCAGAAGCTACAGTAGCAATATATAGATAAGAAATAGTCATTACCTTTATTTTTTAAAGTAGTTAAAAAAATCATTTCTTTTTTTCATGCATCCATAGAGGGTGGGTTAATACTCCAGAGGGAGGAGGACCGGCTGCCACGAAGGTACTGTCTGCTAGTATATATACATATATAAAATATCTATATATTTTATCATGAATTAGAATCTGTGAGGAAACCATGCTTTGTGGACTGTGATGAATTGCATATTGCTTTTGTAATTCTTTATGGTAAAAAGCCCCAGGTCCCCAGCATCCCAGGGCTGAGCCGACCATGATTGGCTCCACCTGAGAGACGCAGGGCCTGGGATTCCCTCCCCGCGAGCAGCAGTGACATCACAGGCAAGCAGCTCCGCTGTGCTGGGCTGGAGCGGGGGAGGCGCAGAGGAGCGCCGGGAGGGGCGTCGCGGGGAATTTCCAGGGAAACACTGCAGCAGATGGCCTGCCTGGCTGAGCTTCAGTGACACATCTGCAGCACGGCTGGGAGGGATATTTTCAGAAAATCTACGCTCTCCCAGGTCCATCTAGTTCTGAGATATATATATATATATATATCTATATATAGATATATAGATATTTATTTTTTCCCCCAACATTTTTATCCCCACCCCCCAACTTCTTTTATTTCTGAAAATGAGGTTTCTATTTTTGTCTCAGGGACATCATGTGAAGGATCCCAAGCCACTAACCAATGCTACATCCTACGTGCCTCCCTCCACCAACGTTTGCTTTCTGCCAGTTACATTATGCAGGCTGTCAAGGTGGCCGGTGGAATACAAGGGCAAATGTTGCTAAGGTAACAGGATTGAAAACCTGTCTGCCAAAGCAGATGCTTTATAACCTGGGGTTTCCCTCATTTGCATTTAAAGGTTCCCGAGCCCTAGCCTCAAAGCAAGCCAAGTCCTTGAAGCTAAAATAAGCTTTTTTATTTTTTTTATTATTTTAAAATGTCATCTGATAAGTCACTGAGCAACTTGTACCCCTGGCAAGTTTGAATAAGTGCAGAACGCAGGCATTTAAGAGTACCACCCAACCGCACCCCCCCCCCACTTCCCACCCATCCTCACTTTCTCAGCTTAAACCCGGAGAAGAATGAGGATTCCCTCTTCTTTTTTTCCTCCAGATTGCCCTTCACAGCATTCTCAAAGGTTAAACCTCTGACAATCTGGGGTGTATCTTGCCTATTTCTTGGTGCTTCATTGCACACTCACAACAAAGGAGATAAAGAGTGGTCTGTGGCAAAGCTCAGATTTGAGACAAGTGGAAAAATCCCTTGGACTAAGTGAAACTTGGTAACCTTAATATTATTCAAGAATTAAATAAATCAGATTTTAGATATGACTACAGAGATATCTTTATAGGTAGGATCTGTTCACGGCATTCAGCCCAACCCAGATGTAATTCCAAAAATGAGCTACAGTAACCAAGCAGCAAAAAATGCACTTGGTTGACTCCTTTAAAAAAAAAAAAGACTAGATCATAATTTTTTCAAATGAAACATACTAAGTATTTGTCAGTGTTTCAGCTCCATCTTAAAGGGGTCCCACTAGTGTATGACCAGAGCAGGAAAACAGACGCTTGTAACCAATACAAATGTCAGATTCATGAGTGGCTTTTAACAATCACAGGAACTGAAAATGGGATGATAATGTAATTATGAAAATAGAAGCATAAGAGGAAGAAATGACTAAGGTTTCAAAGACTGGGCATCTATTCTTGGTAGAACATTTCAGTGGGTTTTGAAATGGTTTCATTAAAGAGCTTCTTCACTCCCCAAACCTGAACACAGATTTCTTTTCCTGCCAAAGCTCAAGAAAACTCCATTACGTAAGGGAGAAAAGGGAGTTTTCGGTGTTGCAGGTGTTTATTTTCACATGGGTAGCGTTTTCTGATCTCCGTTTGTGATGGTAGAAAAAAGTCACGTAGCCACCTAGAGCATCATGTACCTAGCTCAGATGTAAATTCCCAAATCATGACAAGTAAAATTTAAACACAATTAAAAATCATGACTTCTAAAAGATCAACCACCTTTTAATAGATTTTTGGAATCCTATTTTCTGAATCACGTAAATGCAGCCAAAGCTGTGTCCTTAATTATTCCGACTACCAAATTTTTAATGTAATTTTCTAATACCACCAGCACAGGGACTGGCAGAAAATACACACAGAAAAAGTATGTTTCCTGATTCTGGGAATCTGTCATTACCAATGGTGCTGACAAGTACTCCCATTATGAGTATGAACTTTGGATACCAAATCCTGCTTTTCCTCTCTGGAGTGACGGTGGTTATAGACCCTGGGCCAAAAGAGGTTCAGGCTTATTTCGCATCCTTTAACCTCAAACTGCTGTCAAAGGCAGCCCTTAAATACTGTGTTTCTGGATACATACAATAAAGAAGTGAGAGAGTTAACATTTGAAAGGACCCAGCAATCATTTGATTCAGCACCTTCAGAGGAGGACAAGTCAGGCCAGAGCAACAAAGATCTGCCTCTCTGGTGGCCAGGGTAGGAAAATCCTTCCTGAACATCATTTCTCATGCAAGACGTAGAGCCAAGAGCAGGTGCCCCATACTACAGGCTCTGTCTGGCTCTTAGTAGCCTCCCTACCTGAGCTATGACTGGCAGTGATGACCAAAGTCACTTTCAATGTGTGGAGTTCATTCTGAGATAGCCTCCTAATTGATATATTGAAACCCAAAAGAGCTGGGCCTTGGAAAGGTCATGACATCAGGAGGTTGGAGCCCCCATGATGAGATTAGTATCCTAATAAGGAGGGGAAGAGAGATAGCCCTTTCTCTTTCTACCATGTGAAGATATATGGAGAAGATCTTGGACTTTGCAAACCTGTGCCTTGATCTTGGACTTTACAACTTCCAAAATAGAAATAAATGTTTGCCACCTGGTCAATGGCAATTTCTTATAGCAACCTGAAATCACTAAGATGTCCAAGGATAGATTTTCTTTGGAGCATCAGTGATTTCAAAATTGCCTTATGAATGGATATAACACCTGAATAGACAAGCACCATTGAAGAAATAGTTAAGGTAGACAAAGATCGAGCCCTTCACCCCACCTACCCCAAGCTACTAAGCCCAGGGGGTTTTATTCCCAAGTTCTCCTAAACTCAAGAACAGATAATAATAACTCCAGTATTCCAACTGTTTCAGAGTTTAGCATATGAAACTTCCCAATTCATTTTACCAGGCCAACAAACCCTGATACTACTCACTGTGCAAAGCAAATTTAAAATAATCTCAAATACGAATTTAGAAGAGCTCTAAATAAAATTATCCAATCAAATTTAACCATGTGGTCAAATAATAAAATAAGAACCAAGTAGGTTTTTTTGAAGAATAAGTTGATTCCAACTAGGAATTGGATTTATTGTTCCTAGGAGCTCACAATTTAAACAGATTAGAGAACAAAAGTTATATACTCTTCTTGGTGATGCCAGGAAAATCACTTGATTAAATTCAGAATATGGTCCCAGTAATGGTCCTTACTGATTCAGTAAGACTCATTTCACATAATAAAGTCTAACTAGTGGAAGTCCGTGGCAAACATTCTACTGGCATTATCCAATGTGGTAGCTGACTAGCCACATGTGGTTACTTAATTTTAAATTAAAATTAATCGAAATGAAATGCAATAAAAGTGTTGATTCTTCAGTCACTCTAGTCACATTCCAAGTGCTCAGTGTGGCTAATGGATACCAGTGGATGGTGCAGATATGAAATGTTTCCATAACACAGCAAGTTCTGTTTCCTGGTGCTCTCACAGACAACCCACTGCAGATCCCAGATACATGTGGGGTCGTAAAAATTTAATAAGAGCTAACTTTTTTGGACGCTCCTAAAGTGCCTGGCATTATTCTAAGTGTTTTATGAGTATGATCTTATGTAATCCTCATGTGGTATTATAATAGTTATTATTCTCTCCATTTTAAAGTCATGAATTCAGAGGGACAGGGAAGATGTTAAATAAATAAAAATTTATACAACTTTCAAGTGGCAGAGCCACCAGTGGAATCCAGAAGTCTGACTCTAGAAACATACTTTTTATAATGCAACTCCCCACAGTCCTGTGTTAACGATGACAGCTCAAATGAGTGAACAAAGGATAAAATACTAACTTAATTGTATTATGGCAAACAGCCATCCGCTTGGAAAAAGTTAAGTTAGATATGTACTTCGCATTAGTTAAAAGATAGCGCCATAAATACATAAAAGGGGTACAAAAATGTGATTGCGAAAAACTAAAGTCCTTTCTCTAGGAGAAAGCAATGGAGCTCTACTTTTGGGGACAGCAATTCCCAGGAAAAGGAAAAACTCAGAAACTTTAAAAATAAAGAGACTGATAAATTTCAGCACATGAAAATTAAAAGCTGGGGCGCCTGGGTGGCTCAGTGTGTTAAAGCCTCTGACTTCGGCTCAGGTCATGATCTCAGGGTCCTGGGATCGAGCCCCGCATTGGGCTCTCTGCTCAGTGGGGAGCCTGCTTCCCTCTCTCTCTGTCTGCCTGTCTCTCTGCCTACTTGTGATCTCTCTCTCTGTCAAATAAATAAATAAAACCTTAAAAAAAATTAAGAGCTGCTGTATTACAAACGAAAGTATAATCAAGGTTAAAGGACAACAATAGAGTGGTGGAAGATATCTGAAACAAGAATAAAGTGTTATTGCTCATAGAGAGGTTACATAAATCTGCTGGGAAAAGGCAAACAGCCCAGTCAGAAAAAATAGGTGAAGTTTATGGGCAAATTCCTATTGGAAGGAGAAATGCAAATGACTGATAAATATATGAAAAGAAGTTTGAATTCACTGATAATCAGGGAAATGCAAAATAAACCAAGACACTATGACTCACCCATCAGACTGGACAATTTTCAAAGGGTAATCGTATGCGGTGTTCCAATGTGGGGGGGGAATGGAACTCCCCATAAATTACTGGCAAATGTGTAAATTGATATGCAGTCCACTCTCAAGGGTAATGACTATCACATTTTAAAATGAGGATATCTTTAGTCCAGCGATTCCACTTCTAGGGTTCTAACAGGTGACAAAGATTTCTGCACAAGGGATGTGCTTTGCATGGCAACATTGTTTATAAAATGGAAAACTGTTAACAACCTAAATATCTAAATAGGTATATTTAATCATTCACTAGTTGATAGGTATTTATTACCTATTAATGAATAAGTATACCTATTTCCTCCATTTATGACATACTTGCATTTCTTTAAAAAAAAAAAAAGGACACGCATGCACTTGACACTTGGAACTATCTCTGAGACGATATTGTGTTGAAAAAACAAAACAAAATAGTACTCTTCTCCTAGTCCTCCAATTTATCTACACTTGCAACCTGACAACAAAGAGGGCTGTGAGAATCCACAGCAAACTGACATCGTTATCTCTGAGAAATGTGATCTGAGAGAGGATTTTGTTGGGGGCAGAGGGCACTTAGGTTCTCTTTTTATTCATTATACGTGGGTATTTTTTTTAACAGATCATTTATTTATTTACTTGAGAGAGAGGGGGAGAGAGAGTGCACACAAGCAGGTGGGGAAGGGCAGAGGGAGAGGGAGAAGCAGACTCCCCATGGAGCAGGGAGCCTGAGTGAGCAGGGCTCCATCACAAGATCTGGGATCATGACTTGAGCCCAAGGCAGACGCTTAACTATGGAGCCACCAGACGCCCCTATTTAGGTATTATTTTTATGTTTTATAGAGAGGGTATGTTATTATTGTGATCAACCAATAAAAAAGAGAAAAAAACCCCACAAATGTACTTAATAAATTGGTGCCTTGTATGTACCAACTTTTCTCACTCTTTTCTTCCCCCCTTTCTTTGAACAGATGGTTTATCTGTGAACAAAGAGGAAAGAGAGAACATCGCATGAATTATTTGTCCTGGGCTACAGATGGAGATAAAGCTGAGTTCAGCAGGTCCTGGTGACTCTAGGACCCTCCTTCTGCAAACAGGGTCTTGTAAGTCTCTTTATCGGTTCTTAATAAATCTTAGGGGCAGCTGCTATTACAGCAGCTAAATGAGGGGGTCTGTGCAGTTGGAGAAAGAGAATCCAGTTGGGGTATGCTTTTGACCACTTGAGTGATGAAGTTCCTCTCTTCTTAACCTTAAAAGTCTCAGAGCTGGCTGCACTGTGGCTTTAGGCAATTCCATATCCCAAAGGCAGCTTTGTATGGCAGGGGGCGAAGGGAAGAAACATCTTGTAACAGGAGTCCTGAAAGTGTGGTGCCAGGTTCCTCAGAGATTCCTCAGACTTTTTCTGGGAGTGTGTGAGGTCAATATCATGTTCATATCAATAGCAGGATGCGATTTGCCTGTTTCATTCTTATTCTACAAATCTACAGTGGGATTTTCCAGCAGCTACATGACAAGTGATGATGCCATCGCTCTGGTGACTAACAGAAATGTGTCCTTGGGTATCTTTCTGTTTTAAACCTCTTTCCACTTTAATTTCTAATGGATAGATATAATCCACATTAAAAAAAATACTCTTTAGGGTCTTGGAGTATAAAGGGGTTTGGAGACCAAAAAGTTTAATATTCCTTTCTTCCAACATCTTCAGGCTACATTCTGGCTTCATTCATAATTTCTTTAGCAATTAATCCTTACAAAATACTTCCTAATTATTTATGTTCATCGTATTGTGTAGGAAACATGTAAAGAAGTCCATTTGCAAGAGAAAACTATGAAAAACCAAAAACTCATAAACTCCAAAATGAGGAAAGAACTCCCTAGCAGTTTTATTAGGTTATTAGGTTAAAAAACCTCCCCAAAGCAGGTTTATTCTAGTTCACTTCCTGCCCCAGGTAACAGTCCTGAGATCCAGAACATGAAGGTGGCTTCTTTGGCTGATCCACAGGTACTTCTCAGGGCCTGTGAAACTCATAAACTTTCACTGAAGAGCAGGAAACTTGTTACCCATCCCCCACCCCTTCCCTAAGGTAACTTGACACCAGAGGAAGAAAAAGGAGGGTGATCTCTATGTAGATGTGGTTTTGCTCACTTAATAAAAGCAAATAAATTTTTATTTCCCCAAATAGCCGTCTTTCAATAAATTCCCTTACATAATCATTTGGTAAAACATAGTAAAACAGAAGCATGCATTTTAAATGGGTAAATTTTATGATATGAGAATTAGATCAATAAAGCTGCTATAAAACACAGTGAAATGAGCTTTTTTTTGGTCCTTTCATCTAGTCACCTTTTAAATGTAATCATAGCATTTATTTTTTATAACAAGAAATAATAATAGTGATGATATATGGGTCATATATTTTATGTTAGACTTTTATCATTAAAATGGTCTCTATAAGGGAACTTAATGCAAAGAATGTCCTTCAGGTATAGACAGCAGCAGCATCTGATGTCTCAGATGAAGAAATGGAAGAGTTAGAGGAGCTAAGTAACTTCCTGAAATCCTGTGGTTGGTAAACGGCAGAGAGAGGATTCAAACCTAGACCTTCATTGCAAAGCCCATGAGAGCTCCTGGGTTTCTTTGGCACCATTTTGCAGGATAAACTATGCAATGAATGTTTGTCACGGGAAATGTGCGCAAGACAGAACGATACTTTTTTGTATCGTTTTGATAAAACGATACAAAATGTATTTGTTTTGATATAAAACAAAAACAAAACGATGTATTTGTTTTGATAAAAAACAAAAACAATCAAATACGCTACTTTGTTGAGATCATTATTCATTTCGAGCGACCCTCATTTTTCTCCAACTCTTTAGATATTTAAATTTCCTCAGGTTAATACTGTATGTATCGCGTTTCTCATGACCTTGCCATCCTCTTTTTTTTTTTGTTTGTGTTTTTGCACATTTAGGCTGTTTCCAGTTTTTACTTATTAGAAATGCTACCACAATGAGCACCTACAAACACAATCTTTTACTGCATCTCTGATTATATTACTTAGACTAGATTATCCTAGATTATCTTAGAATAATTGTATTTTCACAGTTAAAAAAATTAAACCACTTTGTACCCCTACAGGCAATGTTTGAGAGTACCCATTTCCTTACAATTTCCATCGCAGTGAACAATTTTATCCCATCTGCCAATATGATAGGTGAAAAATGATTTCTTAATTGTTTCATCTATTTCTAATGTAATTAAGAAATCAAATCAAATAGGGTCATTTAAGAATCCTGCAATGAGCACATGTAGACATTAGACAGACCGGGGCGTGCCTTTTTTCATGCATTAACCACTGTGTAAAAAATCATGTCTCATTTCCTAAACCATCTGTATGTCTTCCCATTAGGTCAACTTCAGTCCCTTAACACACAAGGATGGTATCGTGATTTTCCTTCCTTTCCCTATAAAGGGAGTGAGAGTATCTGCTAGTTAACGTGATATAATTAAGTAGGAAGCATGAGGAGCAGTACGAGGAGGAAGAAATTATTATTCTAATGGTCTAGAAAAGAGAGTTTCTCACCACTAAGATCCTGTTCACCATGAATGATCGTCCTATAAACCATTCCCCACTGTGCTGAATCAAACAGGCAGATATTTTTAACTTGGGCTTCCTTTTTTCAAACTGTCTAATTGGATTTTAAAATCTGTTATTAGACAGAAATAGCAAACTGGCCCTACAGGAAGGCTCCCCATATGCTGTTAGGATGTTTCCATAGTTTTGCTAGATTTAATCACATTTCATTCATAAAGATTAGCTAAAAATGAAGAAGGAAATAGATTGTTCCCAACTGAACTGGCAAGAACAGCCTAGTAGTTTCTGCCTGGGGCAGAGATGGTTGACAGGGTGGGTAGGAGCCAGTTTTGCTCTAACTAAAATGACCAAAATTGCCAGAAGAAAAAAAAAAGGCATTAGGCAGTGGCATTCAAATATCTCCTAAAGTCTGGAGGTATGTGTTTTGTTTTTTTCTGTCATTTTTTTACATTTTTGTTATAAAACATTGGAAAGCAATTAAGTTATAAAATAAACATTTAAAATTACCTGTAATATCATACCCCAAAGACAGTCACATTTTAGTGGCATTTTTCCCCTTTAAAGTGTTATAAGAATTTATTTTAAAAAATCAAATGTCACTTTCCATACCTTTGACATTTACACATTAAGTAGGAAAAGGGAACATGGTACTATTTATAGCACTGAAGAAAGCACTGAAATAGGAATACACATTTACTAACAGAAGAGACGGACCGTGGTAGAAGCCCCGCATTCATTCATTTTAGCCAGGCATGGTTTTCCTTTCCTGATAATTAGGATAATAATTCCGGGCACAGAGATGCGTTGTCTTTACAGCAACAAAAAATTCAATTGGCTACAAAAAAGGCAGTTATAAACAATTAGAATGAGAAAAAAGAAAAACTTAATCTTCTTTAGCTAGTCCTGAGTTCTATAGCTTTAAAAATGTAAAGTTTCTATACTCGTGGGGAGCGTACATAGTGTCAAATCACTCAGTTGTACGCCTGAAACTAATGTAGCATCATGTGTCAACTATACTTCAGAAGAAAGGTTAAATGAAAGATTAAAAGATGTTTAAAAGTAAAGCTCTTTTCTTTTTAATTTTGGGAATTTATGAAGGTATTTGGCCCTAATCTCCATTTCCCCTTTTACGCCTCTCCCTGCTCATAATCTAACAGGTATCTAATTAATATCCGATTTAGCTGTGTATCCTGCCTGAATTTCACTTCAGAAGTCTTTACAAAAGCCTCTACTGCCTGAAGGATCCATTGCGACATGGAGGATGTGGCAAGACTCTCCAAGATGGTATGGGACAGACACAGGTGTCAGTAAGCTCTCTGCTACCAAAAGAGGAACGTCCCAAAGTGCTTTTCCGTCACCTTCCAACAGAACTGGGTCTAATTATTGTAAAACTGTCCTCAGTCTTAATGTTCCACATTAGAGTTAATTCGTGTATTCTTTCTTTCTTTTTTTTCCCTTGAAATCTTATTGGTGGAGAGTGGTCCTCAGAAGACCGATCAGGAGAAGCCCACCCTGCCAAAGCCAACAGTCCACATTTGCAGCAATATTTAGTCACTGCTACTCTTGCCTTCCTCAGGAAAAGTAAAAAGGGTGAGCTGCACTAATGGGCAAATGCATGATTGTTCTCAAGGATCATCTAATGCACAAATGACTCTCTAAGACTGTTCCTCTTTCCACCTAATATATAGGAAAGTCATGCTACTTTTCACCAGGGTGATGGAGCAGAAGAGTGGACTTTGGGTGAATACTCCTGCATTTTATTTCTCATTAAAATAATTCCTTTTTGTCTCCTTATCTCAAATCTATGAGAAGTTCTTCTATAATCACCAACCTTTCATCAAATTACAGGTCTGTTCCCCAGTGAACTATTACATATGGTCAGGAAAACACCTGACCATATTACATATGGTCAGGAAAAAATTAGCATTGAGCTTCTGTGTTGGAGGTTGAGCTACTGAGTAGGTTCTTTGCATCTGCTCTTTCTAGCTTTCTCTGCAACTCCATTACGATCATTAAATTACACGCACTGGCCTCTTTTGATTATATAAGTAATGTAGAATCAGTGCAGGAATATTTGTAAAATAAAGAAAAACAAAATCTTTTTTATTGTGTATTAAACAATATACCATATGGACTTTCTCAAGTGATTGTTCTATAAAATAGACTTTAAAGACTGCATTAATATATCATTCATTTATGTACCACAAATTCATTCATTCATTCATTTTTGTTTTATATTTGTTTCCATCTGTTTTCTCTAAAAGAAGCCTACCACTTGGTGATCATCCTTAAAGATGTGGTTTTGAACACGATTCTGATTAAGAAACCCATTCCTAAAAAAAAAAAGTATGTTTGCTAGTATGAAATATTTTGATTTACACATGAAGGATTTTGGAGGATTTGCAAAATTTTCATGCACTAGTACACACAAAACTGTTCAAAATGATTAAAATTTTCATACTAACGATATTTTGTGTGAGTGGTTTTAAATTTATTTACTTTTACAGTCCATTGAGGGTACAGCTAACATTTTTAAAGATCCTCTATTATCTCGGGCACTGCTGGGTATTTCCACCGCTGGGTATTTCCACTGCTGGGTATTTATTAATAAATAAAAGTATTATTTAGTTGCTTTTCATCTTTTATTATATCATTTATTACATAGATACTATTACCCCTAGTTTGCAAATGAGAAAACTACAGTCCAGTTAACATCCAGAGTAATTTGCTTTGTGGCAATCAGGACTAGAAGCTACTCTGGTATATAGATGATAAGAGCTTTCTCTATGACAATAAATGTAATCAGTTCCTCTGTTACAGAAGGGCCCTATTTTCCGTTTTTCATTGATTAGTTCTGACCCACAGACTAATAGAAATGACATATTCTTGTAAAACTATCCTGCTAATGATGCAATAATTGCAGTAATCTAGTTAAAACAAGTCTAATCATGCCACCGATCTGCACAAAATCTTCAAATGGTTTCCTATCTTGTATCAAGCGCTGAGTCAAACAGGGGCCAACATGGTCTGTATTTCCCATCCTTAGCTTTCTGACCTCATTGCCACTTCACTCAGTGAGCTGCAGCCATAACTACCTGCCTGTTCTCCATCAAACATACCATGGCCAACCTCTACCTTTGCACCTGCTGTTCCCTTGCCCAGCACGCCCTTCTTCCATACACGTACATTGGTTACTCACTCAACTCCTTCAAATCCTTACTAAAAATACTGCATTCTTAATGACCTGATCACCCAGTTTAAAATGTCAACACTCCTTGAACCCTGATATATTCTAATCCCCTTCCCTTCTATATGCTCTCTGTGGTCCCACCACAGAGCTCTCAGCAAGTGTTACTGGGTGTGTGGCTGATATCATCTGTTCCTAGTCCTTGCTTTTGATTAGGATTCCAAGTGTATGAACATAGCTTCATGAGGACACAGATGATAATTTCATTCCCGGCTGCCTTCCTGTTTCAAAGAAGCATGCTTGACCCGTAATAGGCACACAATAAATACATGCTGAATGAAATAGCTAAGAACTAAGAAAATTACTGAAATTATGTTAACGATACAGAAGTTTGCCCCTAAATCCTCAACACTTCCTAATTCTCTTCCTCTCTTCCTTTCCTCTTATTTCTGTTTGCTGGTTTTACTGTCTCATACTTTCCCTCCCCTCTGTCCACTTCTTTGAAAAAAACAGGCTTGCTTATAGGTTCCTAAAAGAACCAACACATGTGACATCAGAGTTGCACTCAGGACCCCACAGCCCCAAAGCCTGTGACAGAAGTCAAATTCCAGTATTTGATACAGGGACCCACACTGCCTTTTGTAACATGAGGGTCCCATACAGCTTGAAAAAGATCAACTACACCAGTGGCCTTCATAGAACATTTTGGGTTGCCAAGAAAAACCAGTTTAAAAGTTCCCCAATACAACTCAATGGCAAAAGCCAAATAATTCTATTAAAAAATGGGCAGAGGACCTGCACAGATGCTTTTCCAAAGAAGACATATAGTCAGCCAACAGGTAGATGGAAAGGTGCTCAGTATCTCTAATCATCAGCGAAATGCAAATCAAATCCACAGTGAGATATCACGTCACACATGGACACATCGGAATGCTGGTATCAGAAAGACAAGAAATAACAAGTGTTGACAAGGATGTGGAGAAAAGGGAACTCTTGTGCATTGTGCGTAAGAATGTAACTTGGCACAGTCACTGTGGAAAGCAGTGCGGAGACTCCTTAAAAAATTAAAAATAGAATTATCATATGATCCAGCACTTCTAATTCTGGGTATTTATCTAAGGAAAACAAGCTTAAATAGATACACGCAACCCTATGTTCACTGATGACAAAACATGAAAGCAGACTAAAAGTCCACGAGTGGATGAATGAATAAAGAAACACACCCACCCATAGGAATATTACTCAGCCCTGAAAAGAAAGGAAATCTTGTCATTTGTGACAACATAGATGGACTTGAGGACATTATACTGAGTAAGTCAGAAAAAGACAAATATCATATGATACCACTTCAACTGGAATTTGAAAACATAGGCAAAAACACTCCGCCACCCCCAAACAAGCAAAGAAACAAATATATATAGAGAGAACAGAGTGGTGGTTGCCTGAGATGGAAGAAGGAGGTTGGGCAAATGGATAAAGGGGGGCAAAAGGAACAAAATTGTACTTTCAAATAAGTAGCTCATGGACATGTAACGCACAGCATGGTGACTAGAGTTAACAATACTGAACTGTATATTTGAAAGATGCTAAGTGAGTAGACCTTAAATGTTCTTGAAACATTTTGTGGCTACATATGGCAGTGAATGTTAGCTAGACTTATTGTGATTTTACAATATATACAAATATTAAATCATTATGTTGCCTATCTGAAACTAATATATGTCAATTATACCTCAATAAAAAAATAAAAACAAAAGTATTTCAAAGGACATGCAAATGTTCTTTTTACGACAAAGTGAAAAGATGGACAAAGATCCTTTTATCCTGGTGTTCCATATTATAAATAAAAAATAAGGTAAGAAATATCTGGTAGGATTTTTCTTCTTTGCTTTTATTGTAGCTGGCTGCATTTTTCTTATGCAGACCACAACCCTAAGAAATTAGCACTCAACAAGTTGATCCGTATGCAGCAAATAAAACCTCTTTCAACTCTGAAAGTTTTCATATGAGAAATAAATCTCTGTAAATATTCTCTATATATTCCTCACTAGACAAACAGAACATTCAGCCACACTGAAGTAATCAGCTTTGCTACCGTGAAAACCAGTCTGACACCCTCAGGTGCCTTCCGCTGATGCTACAGCGTTGTGTTGAGACCACTTGGATAGAAACATGCCAACGATACATGCAAATAGTTGAATTTGATATATTTGACAAACTCAGGTATCATCATTTTCTATGGTCTATTTAAATTGAGAGAGACTGGAATTCCAACCCCCCACTGTTTAAAATGCTCCTTCATAAGTCATTGTGATTCACAGGACTCGGGTCTTAAATTTAGGAATTAACAGGGATACCTGGAGGCACTAACTCTGACACAACAGGACTCGACAATGTAATGGACCATTTCATGTGAAAATAAGTTCCTCATCATTGGAGAGATTCAACTCAAGATTGTAAAATCACCTTTTAGGGATATAATGGCAGCATCAGGGAGAGGGTTAGAATAAATAACTGCCAAATTCTTTTGACTCAGATTCCATGGACTCGTAGAGGAAAGGCAGCTGTTATAAGTTACATTCTTTTTTTTTTTCATAGAAAAGAGGCAATTTTATTCTATCTCGAGCTACCCCTGCAGAACCTGGGACCTGCTGTGGGGAAGTGACGATTCAGGCTGGATGCTGGTT
Organism: Procyon lotor; assembly: GCA_028646535.1. Lineage (NCBI taxonomy): Eukaryota > Metazoa > Chordata > Mammalia > Carnivora > Procyonidae > Procyon > Procyon lotor. The sequence goes on from CM053604.1 coordinate 146,941,095, forward strand.
GAATACAATTCATGGGCCACACACTTTTATTTACTCCCCTTCCTGAAATGCCACTAAAATGGCAATAAAAAATTAAAATGATTCTAAACCCTCCAGAACTAAGCAAACACAGAGATACTTATCCATGTCTAAGAATTTTTTTTAAAAAGATTTTATTTATTTGAGATAGAGTGAGAGAGAGCGAGAGAAACACAAGTAGGAGGAGCTCAGAGCAAGAGGGAGAAGCAGGCTCTCCACTGAGCAGGGAGCCCCACTCCGGGCCCCATCTCAGGGGTCTTGATCCCAGAACCCTGGGATCATGACCTGAGCCAAAGGCAGACATTTAACAGGCTGAGCCACCCAGGTGCCCCATGATAAGAATTTTTATCAATCTCGTGGAAAATAAAGGATACGGCATCTGAGTGGCAATTGATTAGTTCACATGGAGGAATGCTTAACTTGGGTGCCAGCAGACAGGTATAGAGACAGGGTGCAAGTCAGTTTGCCTGAAAAATATCCAGGAAAGGCTCAGAACTCAAAGGGAGCAGTTTTCCTGGAAGGTAAGGGAGATGATGTACAGAGAAAACAAGAGAATTAGTTGAAAGTCTGCATAAGGTGTTAATACTAGCCAGTTTTTCCCTGTTACAGAGCAGAGAGGTGACCTATGTTACCACCATCTCCATAATAGCCTGGAGCTTTTACCTCTGAGGAAATGAGTCAATGAAGCATCACGCTACCACGGTGTGACAAGGAGAGAGGGTGGCAGGCAGGGGAAGACGGAATGAAAATGGGACTCAGTGAGAATATACACGCTCAATGGAGACAGCTAGCTTTCTGGTTCTAGAATGCCTGCAACCAGACTCAGGATCTTCAGGTAGGAAAATGGCAAATTGAACGGTCCTAGGGAAATACAGCAGATACTAATATTGGGAGTGCTTCTTATAGAAAAGGCAGCTTTCTTCCTGATCACTTTGTGATAAATCCCCCTCATTGACAAGCCCTGTTGATGTGCACAGATGTTCTGATATGCTTTTTGATGCTGTACTCTTTTTTAAAAAAATATTTTTATTTATTTGTCAGAAAGAGAGAGAGAGCGCACAGCAGGGGAAGCAGCAGGCAGAGGGAGAATCAGGCTCCCTGCTCAGCAAGGAGCCTGATGTGGGATTTGATCCCAGTACACTGTGATCATGATCTGAGCCCAAGGCAGATGCTTAACTGATTCAATCACAGAGGCATCCCGTCAGTGCTGCATTCTTTTTTATTTTATTTATTTATTTATTTATTTATTTATTTATTTATTTATTTATTTATTTCAGTGTTACAAGATTTATTGTTTTGCACTACACCCAGTGCTCCATGCAATACGTGCCCTCCTCAATACCCACCACCAGGCTGCATTCTTAAATATAAGTGGGCCACAGAAGTCACCAGTGAATGAGAAAAGCCTTTGTTATGAAAGGAAGAGACCCAAGCAAATGGGGGAAAAAGCCACCAGGGGAAAATGAAGACAATATAAAAGAGTGGACAAACATTTTAAAAAAAATTCTCAGTTAAAAAGAAGTATAGTCTCTTAAACAAGAACAGTATTACTGTATGAAACAGTATGAAACGAATGATCAGAACACATGAACAAAAAGTGTTCTTGGAAGTTAAAAGTAGGATACCTAAAATCAAAATATCAAGAGAAACAATGAAAGATATAATTGAGACAATTTCTAAGAAATTGAATACCAGAAGATATTCTAGAAAAATAGGAGAGAAAAAATCAGTACAGAGATCCAGTGTCAAACTCCAAGAAATCCCAGAAAGTGAAATATGAGAGACAAAATGAAGTGAAGGAAATTAGCAGAGAAACAAGATAAGAAAATTCCCCAGTGGGTGCACTAAAGGCCCAAAACAATAAGATTAAAAAAATATATATCATTATTAAATTTTAGAACATTTGGGATAAAAGACTGTCCAAAAGAGAAACAAATTAAATACAAAGGACTAGGAATAAGAATGCCATTGGACTTCTCAAGAACAACAGTGTAAAAAAAAATGACAAGCAAGCAAAAATCTTCAAAATTCTAAGAGGAAATGACTTTCAATCTCTATTCTATATTCTGTCTAAGTATCAATCAAGTGTGAAGGTGTAATAAAGACATTTTCAGACAGGCAAGTTCTAAACATTTATTTCATAAGTATGCATCTTTGAACACTCCTGGAGAATATGTTTGATAGAGAGGAAAACAAAGAAGATATAAGAAAGTATCAAGCGGGGGCGCCTGGGTGGCTCAGTGGGTTAAAGCCTCTGCCTTCGGCTCAGGTCATGATCTCAGGGTCCTGGGATCGAGCCCCACATCGGGCTCTCTGCTCAGCGGGGAGCCTGCTTCCCCCCTCTCTCTCTGCCTACTTGTGATCTGTCTGTCAAATAAATAAATAAAAATCTTTAAAAAAAAAAAAGAAAGTATCAAGCGCACAGCTCCAACGGTAAACTCAGAAAGCATCTTATTGAAGTTAAAGCAGAAGACGGAGGGCTGAGGGAAAGAGACGTGACGATAAAAAACAAAATGAAATTAATGACGGTTAAGTTATGGATAGGCATATGACAGAGAAATTGAATAAATAGGAAAATAGGTTTAGAGAAAACCAGATAAATGGAAATCTAAAGCGATCATTAACTCCAGAAAAAATGGAGGATTGTTCAAGATAGTGCAATGGTTGGCTCAGCAGGAGCAATATTTTCATAGGCAATTTATGGTGTAAATACTGAATATAAGTTATGACATAATATTGAAAAGGGGGGGAAGGGGAAGATGGGTTTTTATAAGAATTAAATATGATTTTATACATAAACTTCCATAAACATAAATAATAAATGACCATCCATCCTCTGTTTGTTTTCAAAATTTTAATCTCTCTTTGGGAAAGCAACGTGGTTTGGGCAAAGAACACAGGCTTAAGAATAAGACAACTCTGTTATTAATGAATTTCATGTTGCTTAAATCATTAGAACATTGGTTTCTTGCCAGTCAAATGGATGTCATATTGACCTCAGAAAATTTGTGTGAAACTCAAATGACATCCAAAATCAGAAAACAGATGCACAGTAAATGTTTCTTCTTGTCCCTTCTTTCAACTTTACCTAAATTTCTAGATGCTAGAAAAAGATTCGTTATGAAAACATGACATTTTCAGGCAATTGCAGCGTTAAATATCACCCCAAGGGTAGCTAAGTTATCTTGATTAGAAAACAATGCCCTTTACCAAGAACAGGATGATCAAGCAATGATCTTGCCAGAGAGCATAAATATAAGCGTTGTTCAACCTGCCAAAATATTGCCCAAATCGTCATGCAATATCTGGCACAGGAATATTCATTCATCCTCAGGAGAAGCCCGGGATGGTACGTGTGTGCTCATGCGCACACACATACCTTTAGTGATCTCCAAGTACAAGGGAAATGTTCTGGGAGGTGGCAAGGTGAGGATCTTTTTCTGGGACACGACCAAGCATTAAGACAAGCATTTGCAACCTTTTGCTCAAAATGTCAGAGGGTTCTGCAAGTTTAAAAAAATGTGCAGGAGGCAGGAATCAAGGGAATCAGAAAAAATGATTTCATTTAAGAAGCATCAAATATTAGGAAAGAGATCTTCTAAAACTTGACTCAGGGCCAGTACCCATTTCTCAGTTTGTTTAGCTGAAATGAGTGGCTCAAAGTTAGACAATGAGACAATAAGTTAACTATATACATGGCATTTATATCCCAGATGTTTATGGTTATGTGACTTTTGGCAAATCATTTAAAAGCAGTCACTTAGAAAAGGTCGAAACTGGAAGGAGACTTGGAGATGATCTGATCGAAGCTCTCATTTTCTGAGTAAGAAAGCAAGGCCCCAGAAGTGATATACCTACCATACCCAAGGCAGAGACTTGGGCAAGCTCTGAGGCACATTACCTCCAGGCTAGCCTCAGGCATGTGTAGGCAACAGGATTAATTCAGTCACCAAATCGGCCTTTAGCAGAGATTGTGAAGCAATGAATGTAAAACCAAGAAGGCTCCCAGGGATAAGATTAAAGAGAAGAGACTGAGGGCAGATCACCAAGACTGTGTGAGAACAAGAGAATTTGCAGAAGGCTATGATTTTTTTCCCTTTAGAGTAAGAATGTTCTGATAACAACATCTGGCCAAAACCAAAAACCAAAAAACAACCAACCACTTTAGAAACAGAACAATCTCATTCCAAGAACAACTCAGGGGAGCAAGCATATGGAAAAGATGCAATAGAATAGGGGCGCCTGGGTGGCTCAGTGGGTTAAAGCCTCTGCCTTTGGCTCAGGTCATGATCTCACGGTCCTGGGATCGAGCCCCGCATTGGGCTCTCAGCTCAGCAGGGAGCCTGCTTCCCCCTCTCTCTGCCTACTTGTGATCTCTCTCTGTCAAATAAATAAATAAAATCTTTAAAAAAAAAAAAGATGCAATAGAATGATATCATGCTAGAAGATAAGAGGGAGACTATGAATGTGCCTTTGGTTCACAGACCTTAAGTCTATTTAATGAGACATACTGTTGAACATCCTTAGCTTCACTTGAATGTCCTTTGAAAAGCCATCATTCCACAATGGGATGAAAGGTGAAGATTTCTCTTGAAAATGTTAAACTATTTTCTTGTTGGCATTCATCATTTGGAAACTAAGACTTTAATAAAAACTGCCTCCTCTCTGTTCCCAGAGCTCTCCTTTGGGCGCATTTCTGCTTTTGCAAACTCCCAAGTGACCCAGAGAATGGATTTGTTGTCTGAATTGGGCAGTCTCACTCTCTGATCCCATTTTATCTAGTCTTTTCCACTCATCATCAAGTACTCTGAATCTAAAGTTCTAGGCAGAGATGATGACAGATTCCTTTTATCAGAAAGCCATCCCTGATGAACACGGGGAGAGCCTGTGTTGTCCCTTCCTTTCATGCCTCTTCTTTCCTGAGCCCACACCCACGTGCTGCACCCACATGCTGCCTCCATCCACCCACTGGACTATCTAGGACTAGGAGTAATTCATGCCACATATAGGCATCCAAAAATATGTTTGGTGAGCTGAAAGGATGTGTACAGGTCAACTGCTTTCCAAAGTGCGTGAGCACACACACACGCACACATACACACACACACACACATTGTATATGTTCATTCTCTGTTTGTTGGAGTCCAACGAACAGCAGGCACGGTCTCCATTGCACAGTCTCTGTACTGGCACTGGTGTAGTAACTCTTCACTCACTTGGCGCTGCCAAGGAACGAGGCCTTCCCTATGATCTCGTTGTTCTAGGATCCTCCAACCCACTTCTTAACTGATGACATTAACACCAACATCAACTGCAACGCAAGGAATATCTTTCTTAATTCTGCTGTTCTCTAACTTACAAAACACGGTATTTGATGTCTGTCCTAAGATTTATTTCAAGGTCATAAATGTAACCGTTGATGACTGAGCTTTGTCCGTAAGTACTCTCAGGGACCACTGTGGTTTGGATGTAATGGCGTGACATTGTTACACTTTTTTATTATTCCATTCCCTTTTAATAGATTTTCTGATTCCTGTTCTAAGCTGTTGGCTTCTAATGTGCATTGGTAAACCTAATAGGTCGATATATAAGAATTACGTCAGGTCTAAAACGGCCTTTGACTAAGAGCCAGAATGCATGAGCTTTCGTGTTGACCTATTGTAACCGTTTGGGGGATTTTGATACCTACTGCTTGCTTCCATGCTAGACAATCTCAGTTCCCAGAAAGGTAACCTTTCCGAGTCTAAGGTGTTACGGAAAATGCTGTTGATAATAATAGTGCTGCTGATGAAATGCTTTTCTCTTTAATAGTACTCAATAATTTATACATAGGTAAACCAACTGCCCTAGTTATTTCCTAGGGATGAGCTAGACTCCCAGAGAAGTTGGTAACAGAACACTAGGAAACTTGTTTCAAATTAAAAATTTATTTTATGGCTGTGATATTCTTTGGGAGAACAACTTTCATACTTGCTACAGTCATCTGTAGAAAATCTAACTTTTTTCCTAAGAAGTATAGCAAGGAGGCATATTACAAAGGAACTGGCTCTCCTAGAAATATTTCCCAAATGAGGATATGCTTTGGAGTGATGTTTTTCCCTGATCTTACTTTTTGCATGTTTTGGAGGAAATGCTGCACACAACTCCCACTTTTACTCCAATTATTAAACAAAGCAGTGGAGAAGAAAACTCAGTAAGTGGCAATGGTTTTGAATGCCAAGGTGCTGGGGCTGTAGGTCAGATCCTTACTCTCACCCAAGCGCTGTTTATCAGGCTGACTTTACCATGCAAGGGCCTGGAGAATAACTATGTTTGCTCTACCTAACAGTACACAGAAGGAGGGTGGTGTGGGTGGCTCATGAATGGATTCTGCCAACAGAAAGAGAGGCGAGAGGTGGGTTATCACAATATGGAACATCATTCTTGCTATTTTTTTATACAAAAATGTTAAACCTTTAAGTTTCCCAGAGATAAGGAAAATGTAAATGCTCTAATTTGAATAGAGTCACGTCTGCATACATTTATGGGCCGTGCAGATCATGTGTAGAACTTTTTTCTAAGGTCACTGCATAATTTAGAGGACACCAAGATGGGGCTCGGGTGACTGCCAAATTGGGAAAAGCAGGGCCGAGGGGAACTGTACGAAGAAAGCTTTCCTTATAGAGCCTTAAAGCAGGAAGTCGCTATTTAAAGATGAAGAAATGGAAGCTTGAGGATGAGAAGGAATTGCCTCCTAAGTGAGTGCAGAAGAGTTGAGTCATCAAGTGTGTTAGCGTTCTAAGGCTGCCATTAACAAAGTATCATAAACTGGGCAGCTTAAGCATCAGAGACGTATTGTCTTGCCGTCCTAGAGGCTCAAGGTCTGAGATGAAGGCATCAGCAGGACTGCGCCTCCTCTGAAGGTGCTAGGGAAGGGTCTGTTCCACGTCTCTTGCCCAGCTCCTGGTAGTTCCCTGACTTGCGGCAGTTTAACACCAATCTTCACGTGGCATTCTCCAATGCGCATGTCTAGCTCTGCATTCAATTTTCCCCTATTTAGATTAGATCATACCAGTCCTATGGGACTAGGGCCCACCTACTGAGCTCATTTTAACTTGATTTTCCTTGTAAAGACCCTATCTCCAAATAAGACCGCCTTCTGAGCTACTAGGAGTTAGGACCCCAACGTATCTTTTTGGGAAACACAGTTCAACCCAGAACACTGAGTCTCTAACCAAAACCCAGTTTCCCAACTCCCAGACTAGCTTCCCAACATCCCGTTGCGCGCTGCCCCTGATGTTTGTATGTTTTGTTTGTTTGGTTTTGTTTTTCTGAGTATACGCCCCTGATTGTTTCCTGAAGTCAACTGTAAACGATTTGGGGATTTTTTTTTCTCTAGCATCAGTGCTCCATTAGTGTAGATAATTAAAAGTTGATTGCAGCAGGCATTATTTTTCATTTCTAAAAGCCTGCATTAAGATGGAATGGCCATCTTCCTAGAAGGAATGGGAATAATCCATCACCCTGACGCTGAGGGGAATTCCACAAAAAAAAAAAAAAAAAAAAAAAAAGGTGAAGGAGGAAAAGCACTTTATCAATGTGATTCATTATTATCATCAACAGGGTCACTGTGGCTATGCTTCATTCATTTATTACCATTTCACACCCACAAATCGAGGATCCAACCCAGTCTGTGCTATTTCAAAAACGGTATACCTTACAAGTGGGCCCATCGTCTGAGAAATAAAACAAATAATAGTGAGAGCTCCAGGTACTGACATCCATCCATTCATCATTCAGAAAACATGTATTCAAAATAGTTATTTATTTGTATGCCAGGTACTGATCTAGGTGCTTAAGAAATATCAGAGCACAAAAACGGAAGCCCTGCCCACTGAGCTTAGGTTCTTGACAAATAAATTATACGGTATATTGAAAGATGGGAAAAATAGAGCAGGGTGAGGGGGATTAAAGGTTCTGGTGTGTGTGTGTGTGTGTGTGTGTGTGTGTGTGTGTGTGTGTGTTGGGGGCTGGTGCCTGCAATATGGGTGCCTACAGCGCTGACAGGACAGCATTTGGGGAAAGTTGGGAGGAAGTAAGGAATTGAGTGCTGGCTTCTCTGGAGAAGAGCCAGCATAAAGCTCCTGAAATGGGAGGTGTGTTCCCAGGCCTGGTGTGTTCTGGAAACAGCAAGAATGCCAGCATGGACCTCCATGACACCAATGGCCGAAGACAGGCTTGGGTTGCGCTCCTGCGCCAGGTCCGATGAGGTTTGACAACTTCAGCCTCTAGAAGCTTCCTTGACTCTCTTCCACCTCCAAGTCTGAGATTCTCTGGACCTTCCTTGGCTCTCTTCTTGGCTGCCTACCGACAACATTAAAATGGGCAGCAAAGTGCGAAAGGAAGGGTTAATGCCCTGTCACGGACCACACGGTCCTTCTTTGTCACCCTCACTCCCTCACCTGCCCAGCGAAATGTAGTGTTGCTGAAAAAAATCAAACGATTTTATTTTTAAGTAGGTCCATCCGAACAGGTTGATCACATAACGGTAACCTGGATTCTGTTAACGAAGCCAAGCAAATCCTTCCCCAATGGGAAAAAGGCTTGACATTACATATGTCTGTGATAATGTTCCTTAGTGCAGCATTCCTACCAACATGGAAAAGAATTTATTCACATCAAAGAAACCCACTGTGGGCAGATTCTTCTCCATTGCTTCTTACATCTCTGCACATCTTGTGAAAAGAAGATTTAGTAACTTCATTCACGGCTATTGTTTCCAGAATATTTGCCTAGTGAAAATCTATTAGAAGATGGAGATAGTGTCTCCTTTTGGAGCAAAGGGAAGTTTGTTTATTATCCACCATAATAAAGATTATATCCTTTTCTGGACCAAAGGATCATCAGCCCATTATAAAATTTGAGTGTTCCCTAAGCTTCGCTTTCCCCTCTCCACTCTGTATGCAGGCTCTCTTCCCTCTGGCCCACAACAACTGGGTTTTAAGAAGTTGGCACAAATTCCTGGAGGAATCACATCCCCCTCATCTCTGACCCAGGAGTCTTGTGTCTTCTGCCAGCAGCAATGTGACAGACTAACTTATTAGGCTGCAAGTGGGGGTAAAACCATTGTTCTTACATCCACCAGAAATGACTCTTGAGAGACCCGAATCAAAAAATGTTTACACCCATAGGAACATTCCAAGAGAAACACCATCTCCCTAACTATTTGGGTCATGAAATTTCTATGAGTCCAGCAATTTGGTTGTTCTGTAAGGGACTTAATAAAAAATAGGGGTGAGAGCACTACATATGTGTTAATTGCTCTCGAGTTCACAGAGCGAGCTGTTATAAGGGTGAAACTGAAAAGATGAGCCAAGGACCTCACAGATGTTCCCTTTATTTGCTCAAGAAAAAGTTCAGAGTTTGGATTTCGGTAAAGAAAAGAGCCAACCAAGAGAGTCATAAGATCAAGTGTATATTCTAATTTGGCCACAAAGGCGGTCAAGATGATCTTGTAAACTATTGAGTAGTTGGAAATATTTTCTCCTTTATTATAAAGGGTCTTAGAAGAAATATCTGCAGAGTAAAGAACTTTTTTAAAGGGGAAAGAAAAAACATTTCTTTATAGTAATAAATTTTTAAAGGATTTATGTGTATTTTCAAAGTTTTTTTTAGCAAGGGTGCATAATGAGATAGTCAACTGGTACCTTATTTTTTTTTTCAATTTGTCAACAAGGTTGGCAAGTATCTATTCAAATAAATTAATGTACCCTTTCCAACTGATTTATTTGGTTACTTTTGAATAGAGAATAGAAATAGAATGTACAAAGGCATTGTGTGAGAGTGTATGAGAGGTAGTGTAAAAGTCATCAAAATATAATCCTCATTTAATAAGAGATTGGGTGATATATCTCACTGAACAAGGATCTACTAGGTCCTCTGTAACCATGAGGACCCTAATGGTAATCCAGCACTAATGCAAACCCTGGTGATCAGGAGATGACCATATGGCCAGTTGAGATTCTCAGAGGAACATGATAAGATATCAAGTAAGTGCAGCAATATTTCTAAAGACTCTACCCATCAGCAGTAGCGCCATTTCAGTTCTTGTCCACTTTGCCTTGCTCTCTAGCGAAAAGCAAGCAGTGAGCCTCAAAGAAGTGGGGCCAGTCGTTAAGAGGACCACTGAACTGTACGAGGGTGGAGGAAATAAAAACAAAATCAGAGTTTTTGAGCTGCCTCAACATGGCAGGGACTAACCTAGACACTTTACATTTGCCTTCTTATTTCATCCTCTCAATAATCCTATATGGTTTATATTATTATGTCCGTTCCAGATTAAAAAAAGAGCAAGACTAAGGAAATTTACCATGGCCCACTGCTAGTCAGATATAGAGCTAGAACTTGGCTTTTTTGGCTGGTATGCACTGCACTGATTTTTACTTTACTCATTGTCTTAGTTTACTGTTGCTGCTGTAACAAATTACCACCAATTTTGAGGGCTAAAAGCACAAATTTATTATCTACCAGTTCTTTCAGATAAACGTCCACCGCACTCTCGCTGGTCTAATAGCAAGGTGTTAGTAAGGTGTTGGCAGGGCTGCATTTGAGACACGCGAGGGGAGGAGCCATTCTGTTGGCTTTCTCAGCATCTAGCCATGGCAGCCCGCATCCCGTGGCGCATGGCCTCCTCCATCTTCAACACCAGTGACATCTCAGAAATGATTCCTCCTTAGTCACATTCACTCTAAATCTTCTTCTGCTTCCCTCTTCCATTTTTAAGAACTCCTCTGATTACACGAGACCCACGCATGGATAAACCAGGGTAACCTCCCTTTTCTGCTAGTTGGCAACTTTAATTCCATCAGCAGACCTCCTTCTCCTTTGCATTGTAACATTCACATGTTCCGGTGATTAGGGTGTGACCATCTCTGGGGAGCCCAGGGTGTCATTATTTTGCCGATCACACCAGCCAGATTAACGTAAGTGTGAAAATTCATATTCCTAAAGTAAAGACACCAGCAAAAGACATTAAGAGTGGTAACTAAGATGCTCCAGTCATTCCTGGATCTTTCTCGAGGATGCCAACCTTCAGAGACCGATCATGTGTGTGCTTGGCATGTAACATTCTAGAACTTATGACCACATTCCTCTGCAGTGGCCTACCAAGGGAAGGGCAGGCCTTAAACAGGTGCACTGTCTTCAGAGATTTTAAAATAAGAATAAAAGTGGCCAAAAGTCAATCTACTTTCTCCTCTCAACATGAGCTGGCCATTCAAAGCCAGGTCAGCGATAAAATACTCCTTTCCTCTTGGCTGAACTGCTTTGGAACCATCCCTCCACCTTGAGATGCTCTTATTTCCTAGCAGAATGATCATTCTCCTGATAATAAGCCACTTATTCTTCCATGGTGACTTTGGCCTAAGTGCAACACAGACTTTCGCAACAGGATGGGTGCCCCACAAATCTCAGATGTGTTTCCTATCACAGGAAGCAACCCTCAAGTGGATCAGCAGCTTAGAGTGAGACTCTAACTTGGAGGCTCATCGTTTGTCATTTGTCCTTGAGTCAAAGATCTCAATAATGCTTTTATGAGGACAAAACCAGGATAATGAAGTTAAAAACCATTTGCTCTTTTTTCTTTAAATAAATAATTCAAGATAAAATGTCAAAGGAAAGGCTCGTCCCTTCCTGGGGTCCCTGGCAGTACCGAACACATCATGCAGTCTGACCCCAGAGGATTGTGTCCTAGCAATCACGAACAGTGTTGGTAGGAAGACAGGCAACCCACAGTCCACTGATGCGCCCATCTTTAACCCCTGATAGGTATTCATGGCAAAGAAAACTAAATAAAAATGTTAGGAGCACAATGGCTTTCACAATGCAAGTAACTCACGTAAGAGTCAACCTGCTCCAATTTTGTTGCCATTTGAATGACGGTACTCCATGTTTTGTTGAAATTACAGCCATAGATGTTCAGCTTAGCAAGCAAAACACTGTGACAATTTGAATAATCAGCATCGCTAGTGGAAAGAGCACCAGCCTAGAACAAAGGGAGCAATGACAGGGCAGCCCAGTGCGGTCAGCCAGGGGAGGAAGGAAGGAAGATTTCGCTTTCCCAAGTATCCCAGGACCTGTGCGGTATAGACCAGGCATGGAAGGAGCTAAGGCTCTGATTGCGGAACTCACCGGAAGTAGCCTAAATTGGACAGAGTGGCTAGGTCTGCAGTCGAGGTTGTGCCAAGCCAACTCTCAAGACTGAAATGATTACAGCAAGTTCAGATTATTTCCAGCAGTGCTTCTCATGAGAACTTTACTGTGTGCAGGAATCTCCAGGAGATTGAGTTGAAATGCAGATTACGATTCAGTAGGTCATAGGTGGGACCTGAGACCCTATTTCTCACAAGCTCCCAGGAAGAACTAGGCTTGGAGTAGAGTGAGGGTCCACATCTCTGTAACACCAGCAACCGCTAGGAAGCTGAACTGTAAATATGTGTTACAATTTGTGACCTCACTGTCCAAAGCAAACCATCTCATTTTTCATCCTAGAACAACAACGACAAAAATCAATTTCTCAGATAAATTTTGCATAGCTTTTAGACAAGATGGTACCACATTTAAGTGGGGATAGCCAGAGGCTTTTCCTTGTACCTTCTGGTTAAAGCATCGGTAGTTCTCCGTCCTGTAACATTCTTTGGGTTCGTATGGAGTCACTTCCACGGGAAGTGACTTCAGAACAGTAATTGCCAAAATGGCAGCATTTTGAGATGCTATCTAAAGAAGAATTTGCTTACAATTATAGAGTCCTTCTCATAAGAAAATCAAAGAGGCTGAATTAACTTTAATACATCACTAACTTCCCTAATTCATCTACGAAGGGATTTTTATATTACCACTGGAGAAACTGTAGCTGTAGGACCCTAATAGCCTTGGTCATTAAATCATTAAATGTTCCCACAGGTTTTTATTGGTGAGAGCAGGCCAAGAAGACAATGGATAAAAAAGTGTGACTCCTAGGGACAAATGAATAAAGGCCAAGTGAGCATGCCACTGGACTGGGAGTCAACCTGGATTATACTTAGAGTTTTACTCTCTTATTCTGTGATGGTGCACAGAGCATTCAGAATCTGTAGGATTCAGTTTCTCCCTATGTAATAGAAGCATGAAAGTAAGTCCTTTACTTTGGAATGTTGTCACCCTGAAAGACCACCTGTGACTGTACTATTTTGACCTTATTCTAGATTTGCTTTGGTTTGACCCTCAAGTGCTACCAAATCCAGTTTGGAACAGTGGTATAAGGACTTTTTAAATCATATGTAACAGAAAGATGCCTCTGGCATAATTAGATGCCCCAATCTCTCACCGAAGGAAGAAGGAGTTCAGAGGTAATAGAGTAACATCAATATATCCTATTACTTCTTTATAGAAATAAATGCCTTTATTGCTATCTTTGCTGCTTTTTTTTCCCACAACCTACTGCCTCAAATGCTGAATGTGTGTGCATGTGTCTGTGTGTGTGTGTGTGTGCTTATGCACGCACGCACATGAGTGCACACTGATGGGAATACAGAATAAGAATTTAGAAGGATGGAAGGAGAATTTACTTGTTTATAGAGTCAATATGCTTAGGAAAAGAAACAAATATTCTATAGACTTTTAATTACTAATTTACACACACACAAAAATCTTTGGAATGCCATCTATTAAGTAAGAATAGAGGGACATAACATAGAAGAGTTCCTCTGGAAATTCCACTATTCACTCTGACATTGGGAAGTCCTTAACTGAAACCAACTTCTAAGGATTTCTCCAGAAAGTATTCTTGCAAACCCACCTCTTTGGTATTTTACCTTAATGTGCAAGTAACTCTCATTATCCTTTTGAAAATTAAATACATGCATATAGTTTAAGGAGAACTTTTAAATCTTTAAATTTTATTCCTATTAGAAGTTACACTATAATGTAATAGCTCCAATCATTACTGTAAAAAAAACAGGTACATTTGTCTAAAAAAAACTGTCTTTAGTTCTTTTAGATGTTTGTTCAGCCACCGGATATTTTTCTTACTTTTTCCACAAAATGTAACATGTATTGAGAAAATAGTAGCTATCCCAGTTTAAATGTTATCATGTTAGAAATCACGTTCATCAAAAAACTTCCAAATGTAATAGACTAAATAAAATGCTTATTGACACAATTTCAGTTCACAGTAAATTCATGACAAGTGACAATGCATTTGGGCTTAATTTTGTCTGGCCTCAACAAAAAAATAAAACATCAAAGTATGAGGCTCTGCGTTGTACCAAATGTACCTTCAGGAAAATGGAAAAAATTGATGAGTGCAATGGGTTATGAGCAAAAGGTCATGATTTATAGCACATGTTAAAGGTAGTATTGCTCTGCTAATTCTGTACCATTCCCTAAATCACTGATATAAAATAAAAAACAGATTTAGATTCCCTAAATCTGTACACTGTACAGATACAGATATATATGTATGTATATATATATAGCATATATAGAGTTATTACACATTATTTCAAGATTCTACCACATTCCAAACTGTACCCCATATTCGTCTGAGAAAATCACTGCTTGATTCAACACAACCAATACAACAGAAGTTTTAAAGGAAATTGCTGTAAATGGCCAGAGAGGTGAGGCGAGCTGACATAGGCTGTTTCTTGCATCAGTAGCCTCACTTTCCAGCCCATCTTCTCCCAACACCCCATCCAAACATTAAAGAGCCAGATGGGATATCAGAAGTGGTTAACAAGAGCTAGAGAAGTGTTTTTCTTATCTCTGCCTGATTGACAAGAAACACACTCCTTGTAGGTTGGGAGCATCTATCCCAAACGTTAGCCTACCCAAGAACTCCATGTTGAGATTCGTGGAGATCAAACTCATTAACCTGAAGGCTGTGAGTGGCCGGTGCTTTGTTAGTTATTTGATTTCTGTTTTGTAAGAACTTTAAATCAGGAAATTTAGTGATGTTACTTGGGTGTTGGGGGGAGGCTCAAGAGACAACACCAAGCATTTGCTTGTTGAAATTTATACGTGTTCACTGTTTGCCACTATTGATTCAACGTAGCCCCTTCATCTTTCCAATCCCTGCAGCATTTTGCCTTGGGCAGAGCTGCAGGGCTTGAACAGAAAAAGAAAATAAAAATTGGAATAAATTCTCTGGTTAGAGCAAAAAAAGAGGGAGACAGAAGATGGAAAGAGAAAGTGACGTGATCCGAGTGTGGGCAGGCCCTGAAAGCCCCGTGTGACATGTGGTAAGGTTGAAATCATGGCCGGTGGGACTCACAGACCCCTCTCATCTCAATGCGGGTTTGTAATAAAGAATTCTTCTGAAGCTAGAACGCACTCCTGTGGGGAAAGCGCCGATGATATCATCATAGCGCCTCTGTTCTGGGACAGTGATGGAAACTTAATTTCCCCTGCCCTCCCTAGAATTCCTCAGGGTTCTTTTCCCCCCTCTCTTAAAATGGGAAATCTAGCCATGCTATTGAAAAAAAGAAAAGAAAAGAAAAGGCTTAATAATTATAATTCTTTCCTAAACATTTCATGGTCCTAAAACCTCATTTATCCTTACAGTTTTTCACTGTGATTTTTTTTTCCTTCCCATTTAGTGAATACCAATTTTAACAGGAAAGAAAAAATCTCTGAAATTAAAAAAAAAAAAAAAGGTGAAACAGGAATAACTTTCATGTCACCAATATTAATCTTCTTTTCTCTCAATGATTTTCTCCATAAAACATATTTTAAAAAGATTTTAATTATTTATTTGACAGAGAGAGAGAGCACAAGCAAGGGGAGCTACAGAGGCAGAGGGAGAAGCAAACTCCCCACTGAGCAAGGAGTCTGACGTGGGGCTCGATCCCAGGACCCTGGGATCATGACCTGAGCTAAAGGCAGATGCTTAAGCAACTGAGCCACCCAGGTGCCGCATAAAAAATATATATATTTTTAAAGATTTTATTTATTTATTTGGCAGAGAGAGAGAGAGATCACAAGTAGGCAGACAGGCAGGCAGAGAGACAGGGGGAAGCAGGCTCCCCGCTGAGTGTAGAGCCCGATGTGGGGCTCGATCCCAGGACCCTGAGATCATGACCTGAGCTGAAGGCAGAGGCTTTAATTCACTGAGCCACCCAGGCGCCCCCGCATAAAAAATATTTTTAAAGCATAGGGGAAATAGATATTTTTCACAAGATATTTTGTTTTTCACAAATGTGGGCTGAATTAACAAAACATTGTTTTATTAATATTTTATATTAATTAAAATATATAATTGTAGCCACCCAGAAAACTACCCTTTTCCCTACCCCAAGACAACATAGGATGGATAGGGAAACATAGAAAGTTGTGTGTGTGTGTGTGTGTGTGTGTGTGTGTGTGTGTGTGAGTGTGTGTGTGTGTGTGTGTGTGAGAGAGAGAGAGAGAGGAGAGAGAAAAAGGAGTGACCACATCAGCATTCCTAAGAGCCTGCTGAAGGCCAAGTACAAAAAGCCCATGGATCACTTTCTCCTGACTCTAGCTCTCCCTACTCCTCCTTTTTGTTTTTCTCTTTATGACACTGTGCTTACTATCAGAACCTTGTCATCCTTATGATTTGTCAGAAACTGTACTCACCTCGTGATATCCAACCTCAGCTTATCTTGATGCTGACTTTATATAGAACTGAATTGGGCGATATGGTTGCAAAAGTTTATACTTAAATAGTAGCTAATTGGTGCTACTTAATGGTAAATTTAATGCACTAAGACTAATTGGAATAATTTTTTCTGGAGGCACATTTTTTCCTGAGAGTTAAAGTTATTTATAATCTCCCAGTACATTATTCATTTTTTTTTTAAAGATTTTATTTATTTGACAGAGAGAAACACAGCGAGAGAGGGAACACAAGCAGAGGGAATGGTAGTGGGAGAAGCAAGCTTCCCACAGAGCAGGGAGCCCGATGTGGGGCTCGATCCCAGGACTCCGGGATCATGACCTGAGCCGAAGGCAGCCTCTTAACGACTGAGCCACCCAGGTGCCCCTCCCAGTACATTATTCAGAATAAATACCTTATAAACAACCAATATTCAATTGTCAGGTTTTTTTTTCAGTTATAAATAGAAATATTTATTTGTTTGCTGGTAATCATTATATTTTAATCTAACAATGGAGTTAGTTTTTCCATTTGTACATTCATAAGGTAGCAAAGTCTTCTGAGTAGAAGACTCAGTTATAAATCAGTTGACATGACTTCATGAGAGATTAAGTGTATATTAATGCAGAGCAAAAGGTTAAGGCTAGACTAAGAAAACACTTGCTAAAAGTACATCCCCATTCAAGAACAACACTTGCACACTGTGCCCCATGTAGAAGTGAATAAATTAAAATCAGGTCCTTCCATTACTTGTGACTTGGGAAACTTTACCAGAAGTTGTTTAGGTTTTAATTCACTTATTAAACATGCTTATCAAATATATGCAATATCTCAGACAGTGTCCTGGATACCAAGAAAATAAAAGTGAACAAACACAGATATTTACAAAGAGGAGATATAGGAAAACAAATAATAATAATAATAATAATAAGTATAATAATTGAACATTGTATAACAGAGGATGAATAAGGCACAAAAGGAATAAGACAGAGTAAGTGGTTCTAGTAAATTTACAGGAGTTTTTACACAGGAGATGGGTTATTTGAGCTGAGTCTCAAAGCACAAAGAACGACCACCAAGAGTTTTTAACCTGGGGTCTCGATACCCACTCAAGCACCTGTGAACAGAATCTAGGGGATCCATTAACTTGGATGGGAAAAAAATGTTCACATATTTCTTTTCCCTGGATGCCAACTGAAAATTATCATTTTCACTGATTTTGAATATAGGCAGTAAACCGCAAGTAATGTTAACAGCACCTGTGATTTTCCTCAGTAAGAGAAATCACAGATTTTCTGAAATTCTAATAGCCCTATCATTTAATGTGCCGATAAAGAAGGTCATTTATTACTATACCACAATCTCTAAAGTATGTAAGTGTCTTTCAATTTAATTGGTTTCTTTGTAACTTGATGTATTTTACCTACACATCTAAAGACACTTTCGCCACGAAGGGTCTCTGGCACCAGAAACATTTACCACCAGGACCAGAGGATACAACCAGCCGGAGAATAGGAAAACAATTTGTGCACTAACGGAATGTATCTACAAAAGTCTGCAAAAGCACAGGGAAGGGGATGTGTAAGTGGTTCCTAAATTTCTTTAGAAAGTACTGTAGAACTCCCCCACCCAAATCCAAAACTACAAGAAACAATGTATCCATAAGACCTCAGAAGGAACTAGACAGTGCTTCAGCAAGGCAAAACACAATTTTACCAGACAAAAATTTTTCAGGCAGTTCTAACAGACAGAAGAGTAAAGAAGGCTCAAAATGAGAATGTGTGCTTAGATTTAAAAACATAGGAAAAGCACAGAAAATGAACAGCCTTAGAATGAAGGCATATTTGCGTGGGGTTGTACATATCTCTAGCTGCACAGTGGTCTTCAAATTTTCATGTGTAGTCCTTGAAAAAAATATAAAGAAGCTATTAATTATAAAGATGCTGGGATTAAATGCAAAAAGCAGGACATAAAATAATATGATAATACACAGTGTCGCTCCTGGAGAAAAGCCAAGGGAGACAGGCAGTTGTGAATGAAAATCAAGGTCTACTGTCAATGTTATTGGTCAGATTGGACAGTCCTGACTAAAGAGTACCAAATACTTTCTGAATATGAAAGGCAAGCTTTTCAGCTAGAATCTAGTAATAGTGAAACTACACGCTCTAACATGGTTGACTACCGGAAGGCCCATCCAGGATGGAAAGGGCCAGTAGGGAGTACACAGAAAATGGAAGCAAGGAGCTTAAAGCTTCAAAATATTTTGCCAAGTTACTTAATAATAAAAATATGGTATTTTAATGTACTTGTAGCACTTCCTGTGTTCCTAGCACTGTCTTTTAAGTATAAAGGTTAGTGAGAGGAATGTTCAGGGATATGCACATGGTTGGCTCAGAAGCCGGAAGAAGTTCTGTACGGGTATATTAACTTCCAGAACAGTCTCCTACCAAATTTCCCAAGTGCCTCAGCTAGGTAAATAATTAATTGTGGCAGTTATTACCTGAGAAGGTTCCTCACTTTTTCAAGTAAGTAGGCACCTAAGAAAATCTTCAGTGGTAGAAACAAATGGTGGTATCTTTTGAGATCTTTACTTTCCCCAGGGGAAGGTGTTTCCCTCGGGGTAAATTCTCTCAGGCTGAAATATGTTGATAAACTCAGGGCATGAGTTTGTCAGGGCACTAAAGGCCCTTTTACTTTCCACTTGGGCATCAAAAGGTAATAAATCACCAAGTTTTACCTATTCTACCTATGAATGTATTTTAACTCAGTTTCTCTTCACTTGTATTGCTGGTGCCGCTGCCCCCTAGGGCTCACCTGGGGTACTGCAGCAGCCTCCTATCTGCCTTTTCTGACTCTGACCTTGTCCACCACAGCCTATTTGCCACATACAGGCCAGAATGATCTTCCTTTATCACTGCCCTGCTTCAAAGCCCTCCGTGGCCCTCCGGATGAAACAGAAATTCCCTAATCTAAGACACGAGATCTTTAACACGACCTCTGATTCTATCTCTAACTTCATTTCTCACTACTCCTTCCCTCTCAATCTAAGCAACCATCTGACCAAATTACTTTTGGCTTCACTGATGTGCAGGCTTGTGGAAATCCAAGCCTTTTAACATGCTATTTCTTTTCCTATAACCCTCTCCCCCTCCCCTTTGCCTGTCCCCTTCCCTTGACAAATACCCCTCACTCTCCAGATTACAATTCCAGAGAACCCTTCTGCCGCAATTCTGAGCAAGACATTCTTGTCCCACCTGTTTGTGTGTCTGTGTCTCTGCTTGATAAGGTCCAGGAAGCCAGAGATGGTGTCCTATGTTTTCACTGCCTTTCCGACTCCTATCAGAGCACCTCGTAGACACACTCGGTAAATATTTGCTAAATGGCTAGATGAATAAGATAGGCATATAATGAGGTCTGGTCCTCAAAATAAGTAATATTGATAGAGTACTAATGCTTTCCAGATAATATTTCTACATCTATGTTTCTTTTAAAATGTCAAATTAAATGTCATAATTTTGCTATTTGCATATCACTAAATATGAAGGGATGCCTGTGGATTCACAAAGGTAGAACATTCGACCCCTATACCTGAAGCAACACAGTCCTTTTTTGCTAAACAATTGTATTTTTTAAAAAAACAGCTTGCTTTATAAGGTATGTCATTTCACTTTTTCTCCCTAAAATGAAAAAAAAAAAAAACCCCAAATTTTGGATAACCTTTATCCACATAAAAATCTACTCATCCTCTCTTCCCCTCCCACCCCCAATAAGCCAGACGCACAAGAAGCAAAGAAAATCTAGTGACTGGCAAGAGCAAACGATACTGGAAGACACCACGTAGGGGTGAATGTGAGAGATAGGTAAACAACCCCCAGGCCACGCTGGTCACCACTGATAGGGAAGCAGGGGAGGATCTGTGGAAAGAGTAAAAACAAAAATTGTCTAGAAGCCGAGGGGGATTTGTAAGTATCTCTAGGCCAATCATTGTAGGGGGCTGGATAACTCAAATAATTTCCATCTCTAATGAGACCTTATTGGCCAAAATGCTGTCCCCATTGAAACCTATAAACACCAAATAGAAAACCAGCGGATGTAACTTAATAAAATGCAGTAGGCTGATTTTTAGGCATCAGTGTCATGTTTGAAAAATAAGAGTGACTGGCTTCAGTCGATGTGTTTTAAAGTAATCTTGGGGTCAGTCTTGCCAGCTTCTGTAGAGCCAGGACTAATCCCAAGTGACACCGTAAATAAAGTCAGCCTCATGGCTGTGTACCTGGGAGGCCAGAGGCACCAGCAGGGACCCAGGGTCCTGGCTGCTGTGATTTCACCTGCTGAGACAAACTAGCTATTTCTCCGCTCATCAGACAAGTCAGGGCCCCCCATGGGCTTGCAGAGAATGCAAACTCTATAGTCTGTGCCATCAACATACGCCTCTCCCTTTAAGTGGTGAGAAACTATCTAGAGCCTTTTAGTCCACTTTTTGACTCGGGGTCCTCCTTTTTCTTCTCCACCTGGGCCTCAAAAGGTAGTTTAGTGTCCTAGGGCTGCCATAACAGTGTCACAGATTTGGTACCTTAAAATGACAGAAAGTTATTGTCTAACAGCTCTGGAGGTTACACATTTGAAAGCAAAGTGTTGGCAGGGTTATGTTCTAGAGGGGGCTCTAGAGGATGCTCTTCCTTGCCTCTCCCAGCCTTTGGAAGTCCCAGGCACTTTTTGGCTTGCAGATGCCTCACTCCAATCATTGTCTCCAGTGTATTCACAGTGTCTTCCCTCTTTTCATAAGGTTAGTGGTCACAGTGGGTTGAGGGCCCATCCTATGCCAGGATGACTCCCATCTTAACTAAATCCTCTGCAAGTGATCCTATTTCCAAATATGGTCCTATTCGATGGCACTGAGAGCTAAGACTTCAACATGTCTGTTTTGGGGGACACAATACAACCCATAACAGAAGGATGAAAGTTTGCTCTTGTGTTCATCATAGTTTGCGTTTTTCTGGGTAAATTTCCTCTTATTTAGAGGAAAAACCACTTATTTCTAGTTCCATCTTTGGACCAGAAAATCATCCCTTAGTTAGAATTATGTGGGTTACTCACTTACCAAGTTTCTACTGTGTTCTATCCCTCTACATTGACCAACTACAAATGGCTCCAATTTCTACCACTTTCTAATCTAGATGCATTTAATTCCCACTAATGACTACCAGGCAACTCATCACCAAACCATCAACTTGAGAAACTCAGCCTCAAAATTCTTGGCCCTAGTGAATCTCTGACAGTTGTGATTAACATGAGAATTTATTTTCTTTTGGCCATCTGGGTCCTGCTCTCAAATTGCTATGTGTTCACCCTCACAAATCTCAAATGCTTACATGTTTCCTCACCACAGACCTTCAAAATTTCTTCACTGATGGTCATAGGAAGCAGAATTAGAGGATCAGTTTTATGAAAATCATCTGTACCGTGAATTGGTTTCTGGAGAAGACCACCCGGCGACACCTATAGTCGGAGAAAGCAGGATGTCTTAAAACAATCGCTTTTTCTGGTAACTTGGAGACTGAGTCTATCAAGTTTTGGGTTCAACCTGAGATGCTCCTTTTTAGGTACACATGTGATGTATTAATCAACTCGAACATCTGATTTACCCATTTTAGGAGCCTAAAGATACCTGCAACAATGACACCAGCATTGGCCACAGAGAATCTTAAACTTGGTGGTGGCAGGAAAATACTAGTTATATAGATCCAGTAAAGGATACATCTCTCAGTCTTAGACAGAAGGCTTCTAACCTACCACCTGGGGATAACTCTGAAAAAGTCCCTGCCCCAGTGGAGTTTATGTTCCATAGTGAGGAGACAGACAGCAAGCAAATACATATGGACATTTATAATATGTCAGATGGTATAAGCCAGACATAGAGGTAAGGGAGTTGGGAGGTGCCAGGAGTAGGGAGGGGCTGGGTGGTCAAGAAGGCCTTACTGAAGAGGTAACAGTTGAGCCAAAATATGAAGGAAGTGAAGTGGCAAGCCGGTTGTTTTCCTATTCCTTCAAAAAGGACCCTATGATTTACAACTTTCTCTTCACGGATTTTGTGTCTCGAAACATTTCTTGTTCTAAGAATTTAAATTCTTGGCTAATTGCCAAAATATATTCTCTTTGTAAAAAGTCTCTCAGGACACAGACAAACTTTGGGTTCTTGGCTTTCACGGCAGAAAGCTAAATTTGACTAGCAACTGGACTTAGGCAACGGGACCCTCACTTCCACATTCATTCCAGCTCTAGATTTCCACAGGGATGGTATAAATTTAATCGAAAGTAAACCCTCCTGCAGAGCTTCATGGTTCCAGCCCAGTGCAAATTATAATGTTGTTGGGAACACGCACACCAGATGTCAGAACATAAGTACCAGGGAACAAAGAGGATTGTGCTATTCAGTGACATATCCTAGTGCCTGACACACAGTAGGTGCTCAATGAATTTTTGTTGACTGACCTTGTGAACTCATACCATTTTCCTGGAGCCTTCACTGATCCCTGGGATTGAGTTCCCATTTAAGATATGCTCCTTCCAAGATTCTTATAATTTCCACTTTTCTCTACCTTATGGTAGAGACTGGCCATAACTGTTCTTTCAGCTGACTTACATCTTAGATTAATGAATGTGTCAGAATGAGGAGAAGTCAGTGATGTAATAATATGGGATGTAGGCAGGGAGGGGTACATTTTGCTCTAAATGGAATTGCTAGATAACAAGAACTCCCAAGGTATATCAAAATGCATGTTTGAAGAGTTGGCTATCTGGAGGGAGGGTCAAGCAGCTCGTAGATAATAAAGCCATTTTCCTTTTCATTCCCCTACTGATTTTAGCTGTTTCAAAAAGAGAAAGGTAGAGGCTCCAAAGATCCATGCTTATCATTGGTGGTTTGATCTTAAGGGTCTGCTGAAGACACATTGTTTTGTTGTCCAATTCATTTCTCAATTTGTACCATATGCCATCACCTGGGTGGGGTTATATTTTCCCACCATGTGCTTCCTACAAAGTTCTGCTGTTGATAGCTATTATTTTAAATTCTATTTTATAAAGCATGCGTTCTCCTACTTAGCCATTTTCTACATTTTATCATATCCCAAACTATCATTGATGGCAACAGCCACAAATCCCTGTGGTTTGCTCTCAGGAAAAGATTTTTGTGAAAAAAGGTATATCTGGGAAGAATACCAATCAGGGCTGAAGTCTTTTGTGTAGATAATTTTTTTCCCTTCTTTTTCTGAAAGAAAGAATTTTCATCCCCTCGGAAATGAAACAAAGCTACCTCACTGGGGATGGGTTATATATTTATCAACAATTTACGTTCAGTATTTGTTGAGTGCCTGTTATATGCCAGGCATTATTCTAGACCCTGAGGATACAGGGATGAATAAAACAGATAACAATTCTTTTTTTTTAACAAATGACAATTCTTAAACACATGGCATTTACCTTCTGATTTACATGACATGAGGTGGCATCTTAACCAAAATTTTCTACTTTTCACGGGTCATCAAGGGATGGGGGAAGAGGCTGCTATTTTAATGTGCATATTTGGTTTTCCCTAGCTGGATTTTTATTTTAACTTCCGTTGATTTGACTTACATCTAAGTTAATTTATTAGCTCCTCATGTATCACCACTAATTTAAAACATAATAACAGAAAACACTCGAAAGTTCAAATTCATTAGCTTAAAAACTTCAACCTTTCCTCTGAGATACAGTTTTTATCATATTATGCGGCCTGCCTGTAGAGCTAAATGGAAAATAAAGGGGAAACTTTGCTTTACAATGAAACCAGCTATAGTATAATGTCCATTTCAAACGGTAAAGGCATTCATCCATAAATAGTTCACGAATTGTTCTTTTGGTTATTTTGTCAATTGCAGCCTATCATTACACAAACCATTAAACTTAATAGGTCTGAAACTGGCTATGACTTTAATGCCAGTTAAGCCTCCATTACCTATGGATACAGGCAATCAACTCTGGGGATACATTCCCACTGCTCAGAGGCAAGGATTACTCAAAGATCACACACGGGCCCCTTCTCCTCCAGTACTCGAGCTACCGCAGCCCAATTAGACAGCGCGCTGTGCCCATCAAGGGAGACCCATGGTGTCTCCGCAACCTGTGGAGACTTCATTACCCAAGGTGAAAATGGCAGAAAAATGCACTTGTCACAAATTTGCTGTAAGTGGACGATTCCTGCCAAGATGACACATGTAACTTTGCTTCCTCTGATGTCACTGGATAGTATAACTCACTGCAGAAACAGTGTTGACAGTGGAAGAAGGGGGAAGAAAATGAATCTGTTGAGCCAAGGATAATATTACAAGCACAAGGAATGACAATAAAGCCATTTCTGCGTGTCCGCATTTCAACCAGCAAACCACAACCTGGAGATGTAGAAATATCACCACAGCCACTGACTCACACAGGATTCGGTTCCCAGGTGTGAGCTGAGTATTTTGTATGCAGACCTCTGCAAATAATTACTGGTTCAAAAATAAATAAGTAAACAAACGAACGAACAAACAAATAAATAAATAAAAAGATTAGTCCTCTCCTCCTCCCCTCTTCCCCAGGCAGTACAAGAGTATAGCGAATAAAATGAGTAAAATCATCCTTTCAAGCAACTGCCCAGCATAAGTCATTACTTGGCAAGTGGCTATAACTTTTTTCTATAATAGTTCTTCACAGCACGACATCCACTTCCAAGTAGATGTCTTGATAAATATGGCATCAAAACCCATGCCTAAGGAAAAGCTGAGTGGGGATAAAATTATTCCACTTTAGAACTAAATAAGTAAGTCGATATGACCATTTGTGATCCCGTACATAAGCAATGACCTGAGAGAACACATCTGCCATATTTGAAAACCTAGCTGCGTGCAGATGCTTTAAGGGCAATGCATGAAACTTCAATTTCTTGATATCTTTCACAGCCCCTATCATTTTAGGCACTCATTCCATCACTCAGGAGCTATTTTGGGTTATGTATTATAACTACGCTTATGCTAAGGGTTCAGATTTAAAAGTTCACACATCTGATGGGGAGTCTTCATAGAGCTTATATTGTAGCTAGAAGAGAAACAATGATCAAGTAATCACGTAAATACACAATTACATGTAACACTTCTGTGATCTCGCCCTTGATTGTTAAAGTAAAATGAATGATTCTTCCCTCTGCCCTCCAATAGTACCTTTCTTTCAGCAGTTACTACTGTCTGTCTTCTAGGAACGGGGCATGTGTCTTACGAGATTGCAATCTGTTCCAGGATAAGGACTTCGTCTTCTGTTTGTGTTCCTCAACAAACCACCTCCCCCACCCCACTCCTTTCTTCCATGGTCCACCCCAGGCCTACAGTTCTTAGCACACCACCTTGCACGGCGGGAAAAAATGTAGAAATAAAGCTGACCCATTTCATTTGCTAGCTTTTCTGCTAGGTCAAATTCATTTCACTTTATTTCTCGGTGCCTCTGTTTAGACGCTGGGGCTAACAATTTACCACCAGCACCTTTGGGACATTGTAACTCTAAATATGAAATGGTGAGCCCCAATATAAAGGCAACAGTTATTTATATATATATATATATATGACACAACCCTGAGAGGCAGAATAATCAGCCCCAAGGCATTACCCATTTGTATGGGAAAAAGAACAATTTTATGGGACTTAAGGACCTAATGTTGTATCCTTGCTGGTTGATAGCCATATCCAGTCTTTGTAAAATGAGGAAATAAAGGCAGAGCAGTGGGTTTTTCACTGACTAAATTTATTCAACTTAGGTTGGGAACACCGTTCCTAAAATATCCCTTTTGTGAAATAATGGTGACAATGGACTAGTTTTTAAAAAGTGTTTTGCCTGCTACAAGTTAAATAACAGGCAATCTATATGAGTCTCTTCATTTTTCTTCTGGAGATTTTACTGTTCCATAAAATATAGCTATCTGAGAAACACTGGCCTGGAGTGTGTGCTTTCACTGGCTAGAACAGCGAGCTGCAAAAGTCAACCCAGATATCCAAGCTCATGTCAGGAAGCAGCTTATTGGCTGGTGTGATGCATGAAGACAGCAAGGTCCAAGGAGTTTCAGAAGATAATTTTCTTGGCAGGAAGCCCTCCAAATTCAAAGATAGACACTGAAGACAGAGATATTAAGCCTTTCCTTTGGTTGAGATTATTTTTTTTTCAAACAGAGACAATGAAATTAGCATTTTCTGTGGTGTTTAAGGCTGATGACATGATTATAGGTCATATTAAAAGAGTGAAGAAAAACGAGGACACAGGATAGGGAAACAAGAGATAGAAGGCACGAAGGCAATGGCGGAGTAAAGTGAGAAGATAAAAAGAAGAAGGAATTGGATGTGTGTAAGTGCACATGCACAAACACAGACACACACACACACACACACTCCCTACAATGACCACTACCAGTTACAGGAACCAGTAGTACACGAATTCTATGCTGCCCCTGATTTACTTCTCTTTACTTCAGTTGCTTGGAGAAAACCAAGGCTGCAATTTAACCCACTTATTCTCATAAAAGGATACAGTTCAGCTGTGTCCATCAGACAAGAGCCAAACAAACTCAAAGGCCAGGAAACCGAAAATAAATTATATTCTTGGCATACTAGCATCTTCACCTTTGCTAACTATGTCTGTTTTGTTTCAGGGCCAAGGAAATTAGATAAGAAGGAGTGGATATACACTTCAGGTATCAATGAAGGACTGTGACCCCATTCTTGCAAACAAAAGAGTAAGATCACATATCTGGAACTTCCTTCCTGAATTACTGGTGGGGAGTTGGTGAGCCAAGCAAAAGAAAACAAAACCCAAGCCACGTTTGCTGCTAAGCTTGTCCCCCAACTTCTTTCATCTCCTGTCAAGGATCAAAGGAGTTATTAATATAATAGATGCTTATATGTAGTGGATTTTTTTTTTTAGATTTTATATCCACAGAAAACTTTCCTACCACTTAGAAACAAAAGTCTGCCCATACTTTGATGTGCACCTAATCAAAGGCTGTAACGTAGTCTTGTGGATTCCCACTGTATTTTACCAGTGTACCCCTGAGAGCTGAAAGCTCATCTCTGTTTCTCCAACATACCCCAAGACAGTCTGAGGGGGAGTACGTGCTGTATGCTCAGTGACCAAGGGCAAGTTCCTATCACTGAGGCCCACAGGCTGGAAGGCCAGAATTCAGGCCCATTCTGCTGGAAGAGTCCTCTTACTGTCTCACTTTCTTTACAGCTGAACCACCTAGTGAGTAAATATGGTGGACCCATTGGTCCCTCCAAGTCTCTCTCCATTTGCTTGTCTTTTAGGGGAGAAACGGATCTCCTTTTGTTCACAGGATAAGCACTGCCTTGAATTTTCCAGTCAGAGTTATGCCACATTTGGAAGTTGGTAGGGAGAGTCAAGAGCCACCTTGGAGCAAGGATCATGTTTACAAGCTCTATGATGTGGTTGGGTCATATCGCATTCCTTCTCACCCCACCCTGGAAGTGAAGTTTAATGTCCATGTAATAAAGATTTTACCCAGCAGGTGGGAGTAATTACACACAGCTCATATTTCTAGGCAGCAACTTTCTTTCAAACTTCTATTCCAAAAGAGAACAGTAGTAGGTCCCAATGTGTTTTTGAACCCTGAATTTGCTTACCCACTCTCCAATTCACAAAGCACATATTGTTAATCATAACTCAAGAGTCTTGATTATAACTACGATTATATATTCTATATTATGATTATAATGATTATAACTCAAATGTTGATGAGAGCAAGTGGCAAATATTTCCCATGGAACTTCAGGTCTTTCATTACAGTATCTGCTATCCTCTCTGTTTTATTTTTTAATTTTCTAAATTTCATTCACCTGGGGTAATTTGGTTCTTAGAATATATTTTTTTCACATTTTATTTTTAGTCTAGAAATACAATGATTTTTGCCATGAGTTGCTATATCATCATTGTGTATTTTAGCCAAATTTATATCCCTGCTTATGAAATAATAATACAACTGAATCCAAGGTGAAACAGTTAGGGACAATCTAACAAAATTGTGATGACAGATCTGTTCTTTTTATGGTCCAGATACGTCGGCAATTTCCAGCTATAGATTAGATTGCCAGTATTCCATGATGATGGATAAAGTCCAATATTTCTTTCATATCAATTTGAGACACGTGAATGTAGTTTATAAAGGGAAACCTTAAAATCAGTAGCTTAAGTAATAGGCTTTGCGTTTTGCTTCACTATGCTAAGAGAGAAGTGTATGCATATGTATTTTACTTTAATCAATTCATCTTATGTTATATAATGAACAGAATTATTTTTATCTTTACTGGCACAAGTTCTGAACCAATGCTATCACAGAGACTGACTAGATGAGTAACAAATTCATTTTCTCTTACTGAGCATGGAGCCAAACTACATTTTCCAACCTCCTTAGCAGTGGGTGTGGACCATGTGACTAATTCTGACCAATGGGATGTGAGCAGAAGGTGCATGTCACTTCCAAACCGAAGCAGTTAAGAATGTGTGCATGTGGGTGTGTTTGTGCACACGTGTCTTCTTTCACACTCTCATTCTGCCCACAGTTTGCTGGTTTCATAGTGCTGGAGCGACCTTGAAACAGTATGTCGAGACAGAGGAGCTGTCTTCTTCCATTACTGCTTAGGAGGAGAACAGATCCCTGAGTCACCTCTTAGAGGAGCAAAGCAGCCCAGAACAACTGTGCTAGGATTTGAATCAACAAGATACAAGTTTTTGTCATATTAAAACACTAAGATATGGGAGTATTTTTTTTTTTAACAACAGTTAGCATGCCCTGATTAAATTATAAAAATAATAGTGCTTTTATTTTTTCAAATGTGCATGCACTAAGTACACCAACAAAATGCCCATACATAGATAAAATATGTTTCTGTTGCATACTATTTTTTACATAAGCAACAAATAATTTTTCATTTGAGGATGTTCTAATATTGTCTATCTTCCACACTTAATTTTATAATTTCAGGTTCTTGAGTGGCTCTTTTATTACATATGTATAGGCTCCCAGTGTATTTAAGCCAGCTTGTATTACAGTCCTTAACTGACCCAGAGAGCCTCTGCCACAGACTCTCCAATTCCTCATTGTTTTCTTATTTATAATTTGCGATCATAATCTAATGATTTGCCAATTTTAAATCATGTCAACCATTTGATTAGAAATATAATCATTTTAACTCTTTCTAAGGAAACAATGATTAATGAGGGGATAAGGAGTGGAGCAAAATTAGAACTCAGAACTCCAGAAATTCTATCCAGTGAATGAACCATGAGGCAAAGTTACATTTACTCTCTTAAATCTTAATTTATGGTAAGAAACTAAAGACCTGGAATGCTAACATTCCCCCTCAATGATGCTTAAAGATATCAGTGTGGTCTCATAAGGGAAACAAAGTGTGGATTTAATTATCTTTGGCTCTATTTCAGACTTTAACACTTGCAGCCATAACTTTCTCCATCTGTAGAGAGGGCAACATCTAAAATATCAATTTTCAAGGTGAGTCAGGAACATCTTTAAGACACAAGGCATTAATAAACTGAAATATATATATTCAAGTCCACAAATAGAGTTGAATTTTTCTTCAGCCTTTTAAAAAAGATTTTATTTATTTGAGAGAGAGAGTGCGAGCACCAGCTGGGGGAGGGGCAGAGGGAAAAGCAGACTCCGCATGGAGCAGGGAGCCTGTGGTCCCACAGCTGGATCCCAGGACCCTGGGATCGTGACCTGAGCCAGAGGCAGATGCATAACCAATGAAGGCAGACGCTTAACCTACTGAAGCCCTCTAGGCGCCCCTTCCTAATAAGGCTTTCAACAGGATGTTAGTGATTACCACACAAAGAACACATGAGATTACCACACAAAGAACACCATCTACCTCGTGGTGTTTGAAAATGGAGATGTTCTATAACATCTGTAAAATGTCTTACTTGCCCTAATACATTTTAATAATACATACCTAAGAAGCTTCATTACAACCAAAAGCTGGCAAGAGTAAAATCCCTTGCTCGTAAAAGAAATCTCCATATTATTTCGGCATTAGCATCAAACCAAACCAGATGCAGGGCCCTGTTGCCTTCAGATACTTGGTTG
This sequence comes from Procyon lotor, assembly GCA_028646535.1. NCBI lineage: Eukaryota > Metazoa > Chordata > Mammalia > Carnivora > Procyonidae > Procyon > Procyon lotor. Next base: position 146,971,919 of record CM053604.1, read on the forward strand.
ACTGTATACACATATAAATGTCCTGAATGCGGAGATGTTACCTTATTTCACTTTATGGTTAGGGGAAAAGGCTCTGGAGTCAGGCTGAGTTCAAATCCCAGCCCCACGATGACTACTGGTGTGACTCTGAACATGTTTCTTATTGTCATGGACTCTCAGTTTCCTCATCGGAAGAATGAAGGTAAAGATAATGATTTATCTCATGAGTATCTTTGAGAATAAATGTGAACTAACTCTGGGGAAAGACTTAGCACCATTACTGGACACACAGCAAGTGCTCACCAAATATGAGCTGTTTTTATTATCCTTGATCAGCATAAATGAATTGGTCCCCTTTACTTTTACCTCTTGAAATGAACCCAGACTCCCACAGTTATTATCTCACTCTTTCCCCACACTTGGCTCTCACAAGATGTCTCATAGGGGAAGAAATATATTCTCTTCATATGCCAGATTCATACACTTATTTATTTGCCCCAAGATACTTCTTTGGACATTTAATAAGTCAGTAGAGAAAATGAATTCTACTATTGTGCTGGCTTGACTCAGAATATCTAATGTGTTAGCCAAAACCATGGCTCTCCTATTACCACATTCCATTCCAACACATCATGAAAAAGTTGATCTCCAAAATATACATTATTTGAATCATAATTGTAATATAGGGTGATTCATTCCATTATGATTACTAGGACTAGTATAATAAGATTACTCAGATTAATTTACCTCCTAACCAACGTAATCATGTAAGCCTTTTTGGCAAAGGATATTATGCAATGTGTTCAGTTATTCTAATTATTACACACATTCTGTATTTTTCATCAAGCAGCTGTTTCTTTATTTAAACAAGATCGGGAATAATTTTAGAAGAAATAATTCTATTCCTATTTTCCTCAGAACACTTTAATTTTTGTTAACCAATCAACGTACTTTAGAAGTCAAACAAAGACAGGAGTTCTACCCAATCCTGGCTAAGCTACTGGTTTTGTTACTACTGATGACAATGCTGATAGAGAAGTGGTTGATCAGTTGGTGCTTTGACTACTTAGTCAGCTCTAAAGCTGGTCCCAAGGAAGGCTTCTGGGTGGATGAGGCAGTCAACCCAATCCTAATAGGGTTGACTGATGGCAGTGGCTCTCTCTGAACCAAGGCCAGGTAGCACTGCTCCCTGCCAAACTCTTCTGCAGGAGGAGTGGGGGGAAGGGAAGGGTACCTAGGTACTAGTCTCAGATGGACTGGACCATCAGGATGGGTGTGACAGAGCTGCTTTTATCTAGGTTCCAACCCCAGTACCCTAACTGTGCTCTCCTCTCCACCCCCACCCTTAGCTCCCAACTCTTCCAGCAGGGCTGGTGTCTCACATGTGCCTTTTCCCCAAGTCTGTTATCTCAGGAATAACTGGAATGTTGGTATGTGTTCACCTAGTGAGTGGAGCAGAAGTGCAGAGCTTATCTCTGATTGGCTTATTGGCTTTGAAGATCCATTCAGTGTAGTGTGTATGTGTAGTGTGTGTGTGTGGGGGGGGGCTCTATTTTTTATTGTCCCAATTTATTCTATTTTATGTAGGGAAACAAGTTGAATTTTGCCTGTTAGCTTACGATAACCAATTTAAAGTGACCCCTGTTTGAGATAAAGCATGTGTATCATCTAAATTGCCAAAGAAGATGACAAAAATATAACTATAACTTGAGAAAATTCCCATGGACAGGCTGACAGTTCCTTTACCCTTTTTTACTCCATTTTCTCATTCTTGGCAGTAAATACATGACACCTCCATAATGGATACATAAAAGGAGTTTAAGTATAATCTGGGGATCAGAGCATCATAAAGTTATTACCACTCTTAGGTCTGAAGGAGTAAACCACTGAGAACAGTAGCTATAAGAAGGGAGAATCCAACAGGAGCAGTGGCCTTCAGAAGAGAAATTAGTTACTGCCAACCACATCCAGACAAGAGGGGCTCATGGGGAAATGAATGCCTACAACTCCCTTTCCATCCTACAAAGTTCTGCTAGTGCCTCTCTTGGGTAAGCTCAACTTGAAGATAGACGGCAAGGGAGTCCTGCTGATGTGATCCATAGATGCCAATATCCCACGACAAAGAGTTTGCTGGAGCCAGGTAGAAAGCGTATGAAAAAAAACGAGTAGAGAATGTTCAGCACATAAGCAAAAAAATTTTAAAGATTTTATTTATTTATTTGAGAGACACAGATAGCAAGACAGAGCAGGAGCGAGGAGGAAAGGGAGAAGCAGGCTCCTGCTGAGCAGGGAGCCCAATGTGGGACTCGATCCGAGGATTCTGGGATCATGACCTGAGCTGAAGGCAGACACCCAGCCAACTGAGCCACCCATAAACAGGTGGCCCCATAAAAAGATTTTTAAGAAACAAGCCATATACATTTCTGAGTTCTAACTATAATTACCTTTCAAAGCACAGTTCAAGTCTTGGGAACATTTCCTGGTGACTCTAGTTTTTACTGATTTCTCTCTTATTTGAATTTATAGCCCTTATCGTTTGTCTTGGCATTTCTTTTTATACATATAAGGAAAGGAAATTATAATTTGGAATCTAAAGTATTTCTTTTTGCAGCATATTGGGGTTTGGTTGGAGGCTATATTGATCAATAGTTATTTTGTATTTAATAGCATTGTTCCTTAAAAACATTCACTCTATATCTTGGTACTTTAAAAAAAAAAACTTCTCTAAACTTCCTATCCCAGTGGACATAATGTTCATCGACTTTATTCTTTTTTTTTTTTTTTGACTTTTTTTTTTTTTGACTTTATTCTTTTAACCCAAATTATTAATTGCCTTTTATGGGTCCAAATCTGCATGTGAGGGATGAAGATATAGCCTCTGAACTTCTTTTTTTTTCATGTATTAGTTTATTCTTTCATTCAACATTTTAGTGTGTATTCTACTACATGTCAAATAGTGGTTTAGGTACTGGGATTACAATGGCGACAGAAAAACAGACATTGAGTCATAGAGCTTACAATCTAATGAGGGAGAAGCTATCTAGCAAATGTAAAATTGTGACTATGTCAAGTGCAATAAAAACAAGGATATAGGGTGCCGGGAGAACATATAATAGAGTGAACCCAGAAGACTAAGAGTTAACTAGGTGACTGCTAGACAGAGCAGTTTAACCACAGGGAATAGCAAGGCCTATGTCTTCAAAATAGGACAGCAACTGGTTAGGGGTGACCAGGACACTGGGGGCAGAGAGAAGGGCTGGGACCTGCTCACAGAGTAGGTCTTGATTAGGATCCTGATCTTTACATTAAGAGCAATGGGAGGTGCCTGAGTGGCTCAGTCAGTTAAGTGTCTTCCTTCAGCTCAGGTCATCATCCCAGGGTCCTGGGATAGAGTCCTGCATTAGGCTCCTTGTTCAATGGGGAGCCTGCTTCTCCCTCTTCCTCTGCCCCCTCCTTATAATTGCTTTCCTTCTCTTGCTCTCTCAAATAAACAAATAAAAAATCTTGGGGTGCCTGGGTGGCTCAGTTGGTTAAATGACTGCTTTTGGCTCAGGTGATGATCCCAGGGTTGTGGGATGGAGCCCATGTGGGACTCCCTGCTCGGTGGGGAGCCTGTTTCTTCCTCTCCCTCTGGTGCTTCCTCTGCTTTGTGCTCTCCTGCTCAATCTCTTTCTGTCAAATACATAAATAAATAAAATCTTTTTAAAAAATCTTTAAACAAAAGAGCAACGGGAAAGCCACTGGGGTATAGGCCAAGTTTAGGTTAGGGAGGCCATGGCTGGATTTGCAGTTTGAAATAATTATTTTGACTTTTGTGTGGAATAGAACAGCTCAGATGAAGGGAAATGGTAGCTTGGACTAGGATACAGTGGGAAAGAGAAAGAGAGTGAAGTTCAATGACATGGGGACATAAAATCATAAGAACTTGGTGAATTATTGGATAGGGAAACAAGAAACATAAAACCAGTAATAAAGTTTCTATCTCACATCGGTAAAATGAGTGAGGAGCTTATTCATCACTGAGATAGGAAATACTACAATAGTATCAGATAAGATGGGATGGGGAGAACACAGTGACATACAATGTGCCATATTAAAGTAATAGAAAAAATAACCTATATAAGAAGATATGATGGAAACAAGGAGAAGTGAGAATCATGGTCAATACAGTATTTTCTAATGTAACCAGAGCCAGAGACATTGCCAGATGGTATGACCACTGCCTTATTCCAGCTTTAGAAACTAATTAAATTCTACAGATATAAAAGACTTACTGTGGTTTCTAAAGATAGTTCATCTAGTGCACGATCATTTAGTATCTCTATGCTAGAAAAATATGGGGATGTGTTCTTCTCCCTTTGCACTTGGAGAAATTGAAAGTTATGGCAGTTAATACCTTGGCCGAGGTTATATACTCTGAGTCAGCAGAAATATGAAGGAAAAAAAATCAAGACTCAAAGAGTTGAAAGGAAATTTAGAGGTCATTTGACCTAGCCCCCATGTGAATTAAGATTAGAAAATTTTGTCGAGGTCTGACAGGTAGTTAGTAAGAGAGTTGTAACTAGAACCTGGGTGTCTGGATTTAGTCTCACATTGCTTTTTTTCCACTCCAGCACATGGACTGAGTTTCAAGCTAATGTTCCATTGCTTAACAATTTGGCCTCTCCCGGTAGCCAAAAGAACCCTTTCTAAAAGAGGTGGACAGCAAAAAGTATTGTGGAAGAATTGAGGCCCAACAATGTTGGGTGAAAATGTAAGCTGATGTGAACTTTGGCAAGTCTAGGAGCAGCACATCTGAGAACAATTACAATTCCCTGCGATCTCAATGTCTTCATCTATAAAATGTGATAGTTGTGAATAATTATGTTCTTGCTCTATGAAATTATGGTTCTATGTATGATTCCCCCAACATCTAAATAATCTGGCTGGACTTGGGAAAATAACCCTACCTTTCATTGTTTGGAATATGTTTCCTGATGAAAGGGGATATGTGCTGGTTTTTATCATTGAACATATTTTCATGTTTAAACTCCAGAGAAAGTGAGAAGAAAGCATAAAACAGGAAGCATCTGTATTTTTAACTGGCAGAGAAAGTGGAATTTGATGTGACTTCAACATTTTTTTACTGCCTTATATTAACAGATGGCTAGAATTCAAAACGTTCTTTACATAAGAGAAAGCGTGGAAACTGGTAAGAAGACCTTGATGAGGAAGGAAACGAGGAAGGAAGGAAAGGAAGGAGGGAGGGAGAAAGGATGTACAGGTAGAAGGAAGGAAGGATGGGAAGGAAAGAGAGAAAAGCAGGAAGTATACAGAAACCATCAGGTATTTCTAAAGTATCACTGGAGGGAAAGGGAGAGGGGGTAGGGGGGAGGGAGGAATGGGAGAGAGAGAAGAAGGGAAGGAAGGGAAGGTGGAAGGGGAGGCATAAAGGAGGGAGAGAGAAGGACTGTAAAGTTGCACTGTCTTTCCTCAGTATGACCTAGAGCTACCCGATCCACTTGGAAGTCTGGATTCTTCTACTGCTTGTTGACTGGGCTGCCAAATGATGCAGACTTCCTTTCACCTCCTCAGAAAGGTGGAGCAGCCAAGAGAGAATGAGAGCCAAGTTTCAGATGAACAAATCTTCACCAAAGAACCCACACTTGCTGTTTGCCCCGAAAGCATACGTTCAAGAGGATTTGGTCCCAACAGCAGGTAATGGTTTCTAGTTGCTTGTCTTGGAAGGAAACTCAGCAGCCAGAGCGGTTACGTAAGCCTTAGGGTGGAACTGTTAGTAAGCCCTTCCATCCTACTTTTCAGGTCTTCGAGTTCCTACGCTTACTTAGATTTCTTCTGATATCCCACAAAGAATACCGCTATCACTTTCTTCCTACGACTCTCAAGTTTTCCAACCTTAAGGCCTTCTGAGATGTCAGACGTGCATGAGAATTCAGATTCTTTCATAGCTTTTTCACCGGAATGCTTGACTTACAAAACAAGTTTTATGTAAGATTTTGCTCCTGACAGGAGAATTTCAGGGAGTTTCTGGGTGGCATATGCCTAACACTTCTTGCTGCACACCTTCAAGTATGAGTGGGAAAGTCGGTGGGCAGACCATGGAGCCATGAATTTGCTCTCCTCTCATTTTCTTCCTCAATAGCACAACAGTGGTATTTACCTCTTTTCTTTCGTTCTTCTCTTTCCCATACTAGGCCTTCCTTATCTACGTAAAAGAGCCAGTCTAGGGCAGATCAGGAAGGGAGAGGCTGTTGGTAGTGAGGGAAGGAGTGAGACCTAAAGGACATGTACACCCTGGCGTTCCTTCCTCTGCTTTGAGAGCAGACTGGGAGTTTGGCCCTGTACTGTCCCCTACCCCCGCCCCCCCACTTCCAGACCTCACACAACACTTCCGCCTACACACTGACCACTTGGAGGGAGTCCCCCAAATGCCAATCTCACTGAGTCTTACTTCAAACCTTTCTGCATACGGTGCTAGCATTTCCCTGCGCTTTGCCCCTCTCACCACAGGATCTGCGAGAAAGTACCAGAGACTGACTCACACTTCATTGGTGCTGATGGATTCATTCCTTTATTCTGAAGAGTAGGAAGTCCATCCCAGGGGACAGTGAAGGGGAACCCTGGCTTAAAAGCAACCTGTTGAGACATTTGATTAGAAAGCAGGCTGGTTCTAACATTACTAATAATCTCACATTCAACTAATATTAAAAAACCAATATTAAAAACTAACTCACTGGGGCGCCTGGGTGGCTCAGTCGTTAAGCGTCTGCCTTCGGCTCAGGTCATGATCCCAGGGTCCTGGGATCGAGCCCCGCATCAGGCTCCCTGCTCGGCGGGGAGCCTGCTTCTCCCACTACCATTCCCTCTGCTTGTGTTCCCTCTCTTGATGTGTTTCTCTCTGTCAAATAAATAAAATCTTAAAAAAAAAAAACTAACTCACTAACTAACATTGGAACTAACATTAAAAGAACAAAACTAAACAAAACCCCAAACCACTTCTGCCACACTGTAGATTCCACTGAATTTTTTCACTCTTATACACAAGGCAGATAAAGATTCCCTTTTCTTAGTAAGCCCCTGAAGCCAAAATACAGTATGCCTTATGTCAAAGAATTCCTGCTATATGTGATGTTTATTCCTCTCTACCTTTGGGCTTCTCAACTTGGATATATTTGAGTAGGTTCCCCACTCCCCCTTCAAGTTTCACACCAATTTTTACATGGATGTGTATGTGTATATATATATTTATACACATATATATATATGTATGTATATGTATATATGTATGTATGTATATATATATATAATATATTAGCAGGTGAATATACTTAGATGGGGGTTCATGGCTTTTTATCGGATTAAAAAAAGTTTGATCTCAAAGTTCATAAGCAAACATGCCTTATAGATTAATTAGTGCAATGTGCTTTTTGCAGGCTGACCCATTCAACACTCACTCTTTGGGACAATTGGTTCTGGATCCCCAACAGCTCACTTAAAATCAACTCATGAAACAGTATCTTCTCATAAATTGAAGACCAACTACATTACTGGAAAAAGTCCTGTATAATTGATGTGTGGACTACATGCAGCAAAGGAGTTTACTATTTAAAGAAATCTGATGGGAAATTATCCCATAATCATTGATCATCCCCTACATTATCTGAGTTATGAGTATGAATTAAATGTCCTTAGATCAGAGTACTTATAGATGACTAAAACTAGGGTTTTGAGTCTTTTTTCAAGCATGTTTCTTTTATCCATTATCTTTAAAAATAAAAGTTAAACTTGGAATATGTGACAAAGCAATCAGGGTTTCTTCAAATAGAAGGGCCGCAAGTGTTCCCTCCTGCTTGTTAATCTGTATCACCAACACCCGCAGTGAAGAGCTATTTCCCTATAAAGACCATGACCATGAGAAAGTAGCATTTCCTTTTTAGCTCTTCAGCAACTGTTCTCACTGATGGAATATCAGAATATTACAAGAATAATTAAGGTTGCTATAGTGCAAAAAGTCGTTTGAATATACCTGTGGAGTTCTCTGGACATATAAAATAAATAGCTAAATTACAAATGACTGGAGTCTTATTTTTAAATTTTGCTTCATTTTTGTATCACTCACCGATAAGGCATTTATAAAATTTCTCCCCCCTCTTCCCTCCTCTGGTGAAATGCTCCCACTTTCTTCATCGGGATACTTCAGGGGGCTTGATGCATAGAGAAGGGCTTTGCTGATGACCTCTGAAATCTTTTCTGACAGTGAAATTCTATGAATGTCACCCAAAGGCACTGAGCCTCACAGGTGAAATATTAATATGTGGGGCCTGAAGAAAAAGCTTAGCTCTAGATCTGCCCCTGTTCCTCCAGCTCATACTAGCTGTTGCCGTGTCCTCTTGTCCAAATTTCTGATTCCAGCTGCTTCGTCTGGCTCTCTCCCTTCACTTCTTGCCCACACACCCAGCACGTAGTTTTCTGAGCCCCATTGCTCTCATTTTCCCTTTAAGCCATGCTTCCTAGGATCTAACTTAATGGAGGTTCTGGGGCCTTACCACTGGCCTGCTATTGATGCAGCTCTAATCTATGCCTGACCCTACCTTACCTCAACCCCAGATGTGCATTTCTGATTCAGACCTTCTGGCTTACAGAGTCATTTGTCAACAGTCCTTTTATCTGGGAAGTCATTTTGTTTTACTCCTTGTTACTTCATTTCTTTCAATGCTTTTCCTTTCTCCTTTCCTTTCCTTCTTCCCTTCCTTCCTCCGTTCCTCTCTTCCTCCCTTTCTTCCTTCTTTTACCTTTCAAATGGTAACCTGGTTCTTAGCTTCTCCGTTCAGACCTCTTTGCTTTCTCTTGACTTTTCTCTCAGACATTTCCAACAATTCGAATTCATCCTGGTAACCTCCAGACACCGCCAAAAAATAACACTGCCTCATCTCTCATTCCTGGAAATCTCTGTGGGCTATGAACATGCCATATTTTCCCTTGGTACCTGGGTCCTATGAAACTCCTGGTAGTATAATTTTTTTCTTTACCAGCTGTCTTGCCTCTAGTTTATAATGAGCTCCATTTCATAGAGATACCCCTTAGCGATAACATTTCTTCCTAAGAAATCCCCAACTTATTTTACCTTTTTCTGGCCCTCATTCCAGGTCACAGCTGAAAAGATAACAAAGATAACACAACACAGCCCTCTTCATTGATGCATAGGCTGACGTAGGTTGACAAATACTGGAACCTTAAGTAGATTAAAAATTCATACCTGGTTTAAGGCCACCAGGAAACAGGATAATTTGCAACAGGATAATTTAGAGAATAAATAGGGAATAATTTGCAATAAATAGAGGAAGAAGGATACTACTTTATTCACACTTTTCACTTTTATTTGAATATGGGCTGACACTGAAGGTCTAGTCCTCTTATAGCTTCAAAGGCACTAAGATGCTTACAAGCTTCCTTTTCCTTTGCCCACACTTACTCTCAGCAGACGTTTCCAAATTAAAATGTGTTTTCTCCACTGAATTGTGGCATTTATTACTCTAGAAGTCTTTCAACCTTTTGTTCTTTTCCTTTGTGTACATAAAAATGAGTAAAAATGCAATTTGTAAATGCTGTGTAGTCTGTGTTGCTTTATATTATTTTCATTAATGTGATTGTCTTTTGAGACTTACGGTTGACATATACGAATGCCTTCTTTCAAGCAAATGGATATGGTAATAAGGCATCTTAATGAATTCAATCAATATATATTTAAGAATGATTTTTTAAAAAATTTCAGATCTTGCAGGTACTGCCAAGAAAATCAGTTTTAGTGGATGAAAGAATTTTAAAGTTGAACTCTGTATTGATCAGTCCTTTCTCTTAGTATTCCCCTTGCATTTTGTGTTTCCAAAGAGCTTAAAACCATCCATCAGGTTTTTTAATGTCAAACCGGTCAGCAAAATATATGGCGGAACTCCATTTTCCAAACGGGGCCACTGAAGTCTAGGAAAAGTGAATTTCTTCTCCAGAGCTAGTACCGACAACTGAAGGAAACAGTTTTACCTTTTTTTTTTTTTTCAAAGACTTGAGATAATTATATGAAGTCCTTGCCCCATAGAGTCCACTTTATCTTATTGTTTCTTTTTCCTTAAAATCAACAACTATGTCTTCTGTACTATCCTCTATGGGGACAAAAAAGAATCCTTTTCCCTCAAGGACTTTAAACCTATTTTTAAAGAAAACACATACACTCATAATAAAATATGTAACCTCCGAGGGAATTTGTATTAGATGACCTGTCCAGCATTTCGGACTCTGATAACAGAAGGGCATGCTTTAGGCTGAAGTGACGGGGGAGGTTGCACACTGATGCTGATTAATTTCCTGAGGGAGGGAGTGCCATTCCAGACCAGGACGTGCCCAGGAGCAAGGGCTAGCCACTCCAGAGTGAGCATGCTTCACTGAGAAGACAAAGAAGAGACCAAGTAGGATGGGGGAAAAAAAATTCAAGTAGAGGAAATTCTGCATTTACTATAATTTTGGAAATTATGCAGCAACTAGGGGGCAGAGTTTTGAGAAGAGTATAGTCTGGGCTTCTGAAAGGCTGAGCCAAATCTTCATCTCTGTAATTCCTTGCATAGCTTTCTATGATGCTTTGAAGACTAATTGAAAAGGTAGAGTGACAAAAATCCTCTTCTTAAGAAGTAGGAAAATTTTTATTATTCCCTCTTTGAGGAGGCGAAGACCAGGGCTCCTGATGAAAACTTACCCAACTATCCACACAACTAGTGAACTCTGGGATCAGCTTCAAATCCCCAAATACTTATTTTCTCAAAGTCTTTCCTCTTAATGATTTGACTACAACACACAGCTGTTGGGCAATAGCTGGCCAAGTGCAGAACAAGGGAGGTGGTCGAGACCGTGACCTTGGGAGCCTCCATGGGTTTCCAACTGTATGACTTAATCCTTATAAAGACCCAGAAAAATCATTTAATAAATCCACGTCCGAGTTTCCTTATCTATGAGTCTAAGTTGAAAACAATTGAAATTAAGAACATTCACGTCCTGGAGTGCTGTGAAAATTCAATGAAATGGTGTCTGTATGCTGCCAAGAGGATAAATGTTCCCCACGTTTTAGTTTTTCCTTTCTTCCTCATGTTATCCGCCTCCGATATTTATGCGAATAGTCTATTCTACTACCAACAGTGGTCACATGGCTTGGTCTTACTTCCGAAATGATTCAACGGTGCCTGAAAGGCTTTCTAAATGAACTGAGGGGGTTAGAAATTAGATTTCAACCTGTATGAAATCATTTTTGGGGGCTTCGCAGTAGCGGGGAGAGTCTGATATTTGGAGCTAAATTCTACCTCTACCACTTCCTCAATGTGTTATGTTTATGGCAGAGTGGTTAGTGCTTAGACCCTGGGGTCTGACTGATTTAAATCCTCATTCTACTTCCCTCGCTGTCTCTGACAGGATCAATTATTTAATCTGGCTCTGCCAGTTTCCTCATCTCTGAAATGTTATTAATAGTAAATAGGAATAGTGAAATAGTAATAATATCACAGGTCTGTTGTCAGGTTTAAATGAGTTAATGCACCTGGGGCGCCTAGGTGGCTCAGTCAGTTGGGCATCTTACTCTTGATTTTGGCTCAGGTCATGATCTCAGGGTCGTGAGACAGAGCCCCATGTCAGGTTCTGTGATGGGCTTGGTGCCCGCTTAAGATTCTTTCTCTCCCTCTCCCTCTCCCTCTAAGTAAGTAAGTAAGTTAATGCAGTCAAAGCACAGGCACATGTTTATTCAAGAAATTTGAGGGCACCTATTTGGCTCAGTCAATTAGACGTCTGCCTTGGGCTCAGGTCATCCCAGGGTCCTGGGATCAAGTCCGGGGTCAGGCTCCCTGCTCTGCAGGGAGTCTGCTTTTCCTTCAGCCCCTCCTCCCACTTGTTCTGGCAATCTCTCTCTCTTTCTCTCTCAAATAAATAAAATCTTGAAAAAAATACGAGCAGCTACTGCCATTTATTATTATTAATTACTATTATTATCTTGGTTCACAATAACCAAAATAATAGCTTTGTTTTTCATATTTACAAAAGACCTTCACATGCACTAGTTCACTCAAACATTATGTTTACCCAGACAGAATGGTAGGGGAATGGTTATTATTCCTATTTCATAATAGTTTTTGTTTTTGTTTTTTTGGAGAGGAGTGCATTATATATTATTAAAAATTTTTAAACAATATGGAATAATTAAAATAAAAAATAAAAATATAAAAATAATGTTGAATCCCACTACCTACAGTCAACCACACTTGGCCCTTTGAACACGTCTCCATGCATCCATCTCTTCACAGTATGTGTAGGTAGATGTATTCATGTGACAGATGGGGTCATATTCAGTGTTTATTTCATAAGCATTAATTGGACACCATGCTTAGATTTAGGAATACTAGTGGAGTTGGAGGGAAGCGGATAATTTAAAAGACATTTAAAGATAAAAGGCTTCATGATGGATTAGATATAAGAGATGAGAAAGATTAGGGGACAGAGATTATCTACAGGCTTTGTGTATTTAACAGAATTGGCAAGTGGGGTATTTCTTTGGGAAGAAGCACTCAACTCCGTGATATTTTTCACTCGTTAATATGCTATGATAATTGTCCATGCTAATCAATATACTCATACATTCTCATTTTTGATGACCACATAATGTTTCACTGTATGTATAGTTTTTATATGTAATTTATTTAACTATTCTTGTTTTGATAAGCACTTAGGTTGTTTCCAATTTTTTCACAATTTTCAATAAGGCTACAGTGAATACCTTTGTAAAGATATTTGGCTACACTTACTCAATTACCTTTTTAGGATAAGTTCCAGGAAGGGGAAATCGCATGGCCGATGGGTATCACAATACACATTTTGACACATACTGCCAAATTATCCTCTATCAAAACTGTGCCAGTGGAAGCTTACATCAACAGAACAGGAAAGTGCCCAACTATCACTCCATATACGGATAATGATATCTATGGATATATATGGATATCCATATCCATACATGGACACCAAGGTATCAGTGATCTTTTAAAATTTTTCTTTTAATATTCCCAATTAAAAATAGATGACAGAGATTGAGAGAAGTTAAGTAACTTGTGTGATATCACACAGCTAGAGTAGTGACGCTGGACGGAAAACTACATTTTCCCATCAGCCCAAAGCTTGCTTTGCTTCATTTATAATTTTTAAACATAATCTCTCAAAAATCCAAAAAAAGTAAAATAGAAACCAAAGCCTAAACTCTTCACAGACAGCATGTCTTAGGTCTTAGCCTTACTCCTGAGGATTAAAAAGAAATAACTCAGGTGTGCTGAGGTCTTCAACAGAGAAGAGTGATGTTTAAGGGACAACTCTGAAAGTTTTCCTGATCAAAAATTTCTCTTCTGGGTCTTTGCACTAAAAACCTTCAAGAAATTTATATTTTATACATCTGAAACATTATACATTATACATCTAAAATTCTCTTTAAAATACAAATCATTCCTTGTTATGGTGGCAAGCATATCAGAATCATGGGCAGTGTGGATTTAACAAATTGATCACCTTCAGAGCCCCAAAGGAATGGAGCTAACTGTGCATGTTAGTTTTGAGGTGGAAAAAGTCGGCCACAGAAAGGTGAGATGGGAGAATACTTCTAAGGGAAACTCCACTTATTTCATTTTTTTTTTAAAGATTTTGTTTATTTATTTGACAGAGAGCGAGATTACAAGCAGGCGGGGGGGGGGGAAACAGGATCCCCGCTGAGCAGAGAGCCCAATGCGGGGCTCGATCCCAGGACCCCCAGAACATGACCTGAGCCTAAGGCAGAGGCTTTAACCCACTGAGCCACCCAGGCGCCCCGAAAACTCCACTCATGTCATAATAGAGCACACAGTCTGTCAAGCACTCTAGAATGTTCAATACAATTTAGTCATTTCCTCAAATGAGGTTCAAATTCTGCACAAAAGATCTGGAAAAATGTCTGTCACCACTGCCCAGTTCTATGAATTTCCCTGACACCCCCAATACAGTCCCTCGCCCAATATGTTTCCTTTACTCTATATACACAAATGCTTCTCATCAGGGAGAATAATGCATCCAGGGCCACTTTTGTAAGAGCTGCAACATGCCTGTTCTAAAGGAGACAGCACTGGCTGGTGTTGACTGGACTCTGGGTCTCATGAGACCACACGTTTCCTTTCTTTGGGGACCAACAAACCTGTCTGGCCCACCCACCATGCTCCAGTCAAAATTCTTGCCAGAAAAAGGAGGAAGAGGTCTAAAATTAAAGTATAGAGGGAGAGAAGGAAATTACTGTTTACCTTTCTATATACACCACACATCTTGCTAGGCATATAATTCTCTTACAAAATTCTCATGATAGTTTCTCAGTCTCTTACCCCCTCTTTTTGTGCCACATATTTTTTATGGTGTTTTTCTTTTCTCAGCCAGTTTTTTAGAGAAATTAAAAGTTATTTCATACAACTTTAAAGCTTATTTCAATTAACTTGATAGAAGAAGCATCAAATGACACTATTTTACAGAAAACAAATAGATAGTAAGATTGACAACAAACATTTCTATAAAAAAAAAAGTTCCCACCAAATTATGAAGCTTAAGCATACCTTTCTCCAGTCCTTTGCTAGTGGTGCCAAACAATTAAGATTTAAGGAATGATTAACTTCCTGAAGAACTAAAGGTTTCAAAAAAAATTTTTTTTTAAAAAAGATTTTATTTATTTGACAGAGAGATCACAAGTAGGCAGAGAGGCAGTCAGAGACAGAGGGGGAAGCAGGCTCCCTGCTGAGCAGAGAGCCCAATGCAGGGCTCGATCCCAAGACCCTGAGATCATGACCTGAGCCGAAGGCAGAGGCTTTAACCCACTGAGCCACCCAGGTGCCCCAAAGGTTTCAAAATTTTTGTGGCAGTCTTCTTGAGGGAAAATCTTTCTAACATATATGTCCATATTACTGATAGTCTGATAAACTTTGGGCTTATCATTATGAATATTATTTTTAATGCAGATAAGGAGGATCCAGGAGACCAGACCTAATTTATGATATACTTTGAAATCTAAGATTATGATTAAGCTTCATTTGAGTTTTGTCAAAGGCTTTTCCCTAAGGGAAGTGAAACCATCAAATCTTGTCAGTAGGGAGTTATGCTTCCTTTCTGAACTGAGTACTGGACTTGGGGAACAAAAACTTAGATTTAAGATTAGTTGGAATTGTGTTAATATGTATTAATGGGAAACATAATTCTTATATGTTTATATGAACACCTTATTTTGAAGAAAAAAATATTTTCAGCAGCAAAGAATGTTATTCATCCTCTGCCTATTAAGGCAAAGCAAAGTAGAAGTAAATACTTAGTATTTACTCATTCAAGTATCCCAGAAAACAAGAAAGCAATTTGTTCCCCGCCCTTTTTAAATGCTTTTTATGGAAAGCCTCTATTTGTACCTTTCTGGGCCAGTCATTAGATACAACAAAAAGCAGGGTATTAGGAAAAATTGAGGATTTGATTGAATTTGGTTATGTCTAAACCTTGGATTTTTCCACCTCGTTGGCTAAGCCAAGTGTCTCCATGAAGAGGCTATAAAATCCCAGTGAGACAGGCGATTGGCAGCTTTACTCTGCTACCACTGACATGCCAAGAGGAGAGAAATGGAAGATGGAATAATGGAAATCAGTGTGAACAAGGGCAGTACTTTTCACTCAAACTTCAAATTCTGTTTCAAAAACTAACACATACACATATGAGCATCAAACCCTAATAATAAACTTAGAAAACAGAACTGAGGGAAGAAAATAGGCAACATGGAATACAGTGGACATCTAAGAATCTGCTATAATTATTATAATATTTGCAGTTGTGATCATGGACCTATATAAAGTGTATGTCCTTATTTTAGTGGGCAGCTTGCTGGATCGATCCCAGCTTGCATTTTTAGCCGGTCCCTGCTGTATCAGATGTGCTACAGAACATTCTGGACAAAGTCTTGGCCCCCCGAGTGGGTGAGCCCCAAGAAGAATGTCCCAGCTTCCAGGACCATTTGTGCTCTGGGAACTCAAGGGCTTTCAAGAACATTCTCCTACAAATGTAATTACTACTATTTTAACAGGAAAAAAAAAATGAAAGGAGAGAAAATATAGGAAGAGACCTATAGTTACTTGACTCTTTGTTTTCCAACATATGATAAAATCTCATACCAGAACTAATCAATTTAAACCTAGTTGAAAGTCAAATATCTTTTATACCTTTACTATAATTCAGTTAAAAATATTTATTGTATATTCAGAAGATAGTGTTTAAGACACAGATAAAAACAAACACAGATGCTCATGGGATGGTAATGTGGCATGTGCATGCATGAATGTGTGTGTTTCAATGGGTATGATCTGTTGCCTTGGGAAAAGAGAAGGCAACTGCAGTGTAAGGAATGCTGTGGAGTATAAATTTTAAGCAGTGACCAGGGTCAAGTAATCATTCTAACTGTTCCTCACATTTCATCACATTGTCTGTGTTGACCCAGAGAAGTCCCTTGAGAAACATTATTGTCCAGTATTTGATGTAGAACCCAGTTCTTACCACTATAATTCATTTCAACTCAATGAGGTGCTGAGAGCCTGGTATGTGTTAGGCACAGTGGAAATACAGGGGAATAGCAGTAAATCAGGCAAATATGGCCCCTGCCTCCATGGAGCTTATAATCTGAGGGAGAACAGGAATCTCTTGAATGTTTCCATTATTCTAGCTGTTAATGCAAGCTATATAAGTACAGAATAATCTAGCACTAAGAGAATTTTAGTCTTAATTGACTCTGATTTATTCATATACCATATGTTATATGATTAGTATAAAAATCCAGGAACATTAGAACAGAGATAACTCCTTTTGAAAACAAAAAAATATTTTCTCCTAAAAAGCCATAGCAGCCTGGACTCTAGACTTGGACCATCTGTTCTGTGATCTGCCTAGTCAGAGGCAGTAGTAGGCAAGTCACATGGCATCTGTTGCCCTAAATCTGGCTGAGGCCACAACTTAGAGGCCAGTAGACCAGTTGACTCAGCTACTGACCGACATCTGAGAGTCCACATGTCACGTATGATAGTAAGGTACCTCTGTCTGGGGCCTTAATGATATGACAACAGAAGTAATGTGGCTTTGGTTTCTTTCATATATTCCATACAAAACTCTTAAGATATATATAGAATTTCCGTTTTAAGCCTAAGATAGACATAAATATATGTTTGGAAACCTGATCCATATTCTAACACATGCCTGGTATAATTCTATGTTGTACATATATGTTAGCTCTATTTTAAAAATCTTTCTTTCTTAGAGGCCAAATTCTCATATCATCTCATTTGTCTAATGAATAATTTATAAGTGCAAGCAAAAAAAAAAAAAAAAAAACCACACAGAAAACAAAACAAAACAAAACAAAACAAAAAACCAGGATTTTCCTTTTGCTTTGTGCTACAATACTGTGCATAGGGGAAAAAAATGTTAAGTGGCTCTCAATAGCATTTAATCCTCTGGCTCCTTCCAATTTGCCAGGCAGATTTTCTCCAGACCAGGAGCTAGCATTCCTCAGCCAGGAAAGAGAAATTCTCTACTAAACATGTGTTTAGAAATCTGATGCTTGCAGATTTGGCCTATTTGTGGTCTCTGAAGGTCAACGACACATGAGAGAAGGAATGATCATGCCTAATATTGATTTTCAAAAGCCAAGTACTCTGAAGGGCTCTTAAGAGAGATTACACAGCCTAGGAAGTCTAAGAACTAACACAGCAAAGCTATCACCCCTTACACCGCAAGGATAGCCAGTTCATGCTATCTCTCATGACTGGAAATAATAAGCAGGATAATACATACAAAGTGCCTTCGTCATGTTCAGGCAACGGTCATTAAGACTTCAACATGATAAGATAATCTGGTCAAATAGACCTATGGGGTATCCACCCCCTTTCAGTCAAAGAATGCCTGAGGTTAGGCAACATGAGGCTTCTGGGGTGTTAGGCACAGGAAAGCTGTAAGTTTCTTTACATTAAACTTTGTTTTCATGCAGTGCAAACAGACACCTAATAGCTGGTTTGATCCCCTGCTCAGGAAACTGATGGAAGCAGACAACCACTTTCAGAGATGGCAACAGAGTCCAGAGACTTCATGCAGAGCCAAAGATTACTAGCAAAACTCCAGCAGTGGGAAATTCCCTCAACAGATTTTTTTTTTCAACATTGAGAAAATTAGGCATCCTTTATTTCCAAATTGGAAAATCAAAGAGTTCTATTAGCTGGAGTTATAAAAGTTTCTTGTTTGTTATGAAGCGCTTGTCGAGCTGGGCAAGATTTTGGCCTAAGTCTTCATGGAACAAATGAAATGTTTATGCTGATCTTTAGCCAGAAGGCACAGTTGTCAATATTCAGTGATTAGTGGAAAAGCTATGAATAGTTTGGATATGTGGGTATGTATTTATAGAGATACTATATACAAATGTTAAATTTAAGCAGTTATCTCATATATGACATTTTATATCTGCAGACATAAACTGGATAAATGATTCCATCAAAAGGGACCATTACAAAAGGTTTCCCTGGCCACGGTTTCACTTCAGAAATAAAAGAAAGAGGAGAAACATGGTTTATGTCTCTTGAAGTATTAGTAGTTCTTAATGAAAAATATTAGCTAACTTATTGTAACATTTCTGTAGTTGATGCTAACAATACCAAGGAGTTACAGGAAAGCCTGAATTCCTCTGTCATATACAAGGTTCACTTTATCTCCCCTTGGTAGCTTGTTGCTGGCCTGGTACCATCTTCCTAGACCTTGTCTTAGAATGGTCCACTAAACTTCCTGAGTCCCTGTTTTACTTATTTACCAATCAATCTACCACTACATATTTTTGATCCCTCTGTTAAGTCCCTTAAGGATTACATGAGAAGCAAAATACAGGTTTCCTATTCTGAAAGAGTTTAAGATATTAATTAGATATGCTCGATTAGTACCCAGGATCAGAATAAAATAATCAACAGAGAAAGAGAGAGAGATAGAAAATACATAAACTCAAAGGCTCATAAGAATAGAAGTTCAAACTGACTTCAGAAAAAAGAGATGTGGGGCTGACCAGAAGAAGTCAATGGAGGTGGAAGTAATGGGCTCCAGTGGTGCTTGGAAGTACCCGATCATCTAGAAAGGAGAAGGGAGAGCATTTCAGGATCTGAGAACAACATGGGCAATGAAGAAAAATGAGATGACAAGAAGAATATCTGCCTGCCAGAAAGAGAATATTTATACTATAGAGAAGGGGAAATAAAGTTAGGTGGGAAGGATTCAGATGATCACAAGGTGATCAATAATCAATGATCATAGGATCACTGGGTATTGGTTGAGTCTTTGCATGAAGGAAAACAAATGATACACCACCACCTAACAACATTGCAGACATTAAATAGACATCTCAGTATGGATGACAGAAATCCATCTACATGAAGGATTGCCCTGACCTTCACGGTTGTTGATACACATTCCAGAATTGTAGTGTTCAAGTAATCCCTTTCTGACACAAGAGGATATTTCCTGACAGGAAAAGCCATCAGCCCTAGGTCTCTAAGGCACTTATCAGCTGAGTCAGTGCGCCATGCGGATAGAGAAACATTACTACTCTACTGCATTAAGGGCCGTGAAACTTAGAGCTACTGCATCCTAGAGGCCAGGACGCAATGCATCCTGGCTACAAACAAATGCAAATATCTCAGACAGGACAAATTAGAACCCTCTCCTAGAAGGTACTTATTAACCCCAAAGTAAGCTACACGATTCTTGTTGCCAAGACTTCATCATGCATAATCCATATGGCATAAATATGCATTCTCATCTTGCTATTTGCAACTCTTACCTTCTTAAAGCTAAGTGTACACATTTGTATACTTCCAAAAAAACCCTTGATGTACATATTAACATGCCTACTATAGATGGCCCCTACATTTTATAAAAAGCATACCTCATATATTTCTATAATCTGTATACATGTGGCAGTGATGTGGCAGTGATATTTCTTTTTAACATTTATTACTTTGTCAGAGGCCAAAGGCTCATAATATCTCACTTCATTTCATGATAATTTATGATTTGTCAAGTAAAACATGGGTTCTTTTCCATTTTTGTTTCATGACTGTGCAAAGAGAAGAAATTACTTGGTGGTTCTCTCTTCCATTCCATTCTCTGTTCATTAAACAGATTTCTTCCCCAGGCTCTTTCAGTCTGACAGCTAAAGCCCTGGGGAGTAGGAGGGGAAGGGTAGGGGTCAGTAAGACTTTCCTCAGAGACATTTATACTTGACCTTGAATGATGAGCACAGTTTCATCAGGTAGAAATGGGCACAGCAGAGGGAACATTTTACCCCAAAACACAGAATTATGAGAGAGGGCTAGGTTCCAGAAAACTCAACTCTTTGGGTATGTCTAGAGAAGGAATGAGTGGGGAATGGGGAAAGATGAGGTCATAATGGTTGCTTGGGCTCAAAATATGAAGTATTCTTTTATACTATGCTAAAGGCAAAAATGTTTAGTTTTAGTTTTGCTCTTTTGAAAAGTTGCCTGACTGAAGTTTAAGGAAGGAAATAAGATAAAGAAAAATGGGTTCAAACATCTTCCATTAAAAATTGTTGTGAGTCTCCCACCAGGCATGACCTTGAGTTTGCTGGTGCTCTGAGCCAGCTGAATCATACGTACCAGCGGGCCACGGTTACTGATTCAGGCCTGGAGAAGGGTGAAAGCTGTGTTGTGACTGACAGGAAATCCTAAAACTTGCGTTTCATAAGGAAAATGCTTTGCTTGTATTCCCCTGCCTCAGGGACCTCATGCTGAGCTTTCGATGTTTGTCTTTTTTGGGTGGGCTTAAACGAGGACTCCCATAGAGAGTGCAGACACATTCTGTCCTCAGAGCAACAATTATATGTTCTATTTATTCCACTGGTACATTGCCCCTGAAGCTTAAATCCACTGACTATTGTCATAACTGATGCTAGTGGTTGCTGTCAGGCTCTGCCAAGTCAGGCGTAGTTGCTGAATATGAAGAGAAGACAAGCAAGTGATAGGAGGAAAGAGAACTTTAAAGGAGGTTTCTGGCCATTCTCTCTCTTCGAAATGGAAGAGAGAGGAAGAAGAATGTGGACATTCTTCTACCACATGAAAAGTATCTACTGTCTACTTCTAGGTCCTTCAACATTGAAAAAAACCTCAGCAAATACAGGATCCATTTCAGGTAGCCAACAAACCTAAGAAAACTTTAAATTAATATAAAGCTGTTTCTGATAGAAACTACATATAAAATACACACTTAGGAATGAGTGAGAGGAATCAGACTAGAAGGGAATAAATACTTACCGGCCTACAGCAGCATGGAGTCTTTCAGAAGGCAAGGAAAGCAATGTTCTGGTACCCAAAGGGAGACAACCAAACAGAATCTGGGAAGAAGAAGATGCCTGTGTACATCAGGGGCTACCATGGTAAGAGGAAGTATAGCAAAAGAAGTAAAACCTAGAACCAGAGACTGGATTTGTGCGTGGCTCTCCCTTTGCACAGCTCTCTGTAGATGAAACAGATTGCCAAGTATTTGGAACCCCTCAGTCCATTATATATGCATGCAAGTGTGCATACACACAGAGACAATATCATTTCCACAAAATTGGTTTACAGACAAGTATCTTCCTAACTGCTCTATGGGGATAATATCCTTATATTATAAAGAGAGAAACTAACAACCAAGTGGTAAAGGAAGTTCTCTCACTTCAATTAAAAATTTATGATATAACCTCAGGGTCACATGATTGAGCCCTGCATCAGGCTCCACAGGGAGTGTGCTTGAGTTTTTCTCTCTCTGCCCCTACACCCACTCATGCCTGTTCTCACTCTTGCTCTCTCTCAAATAAATACAATCTTTAAAAAACTATGATAAAAAAACTTAAAAACTTAAAAAATTTGTGAAAGAAATTATGTAAAAATATGTTAAAAAACATGTTTATTGATTTTCAACCTAATAAAATCAGAGATACATTACATGTCTCTGTAATATGTAATTACCTTTTTATGTGCTCTGAAAACAAATGATCTTCTACTAACTATTATTATTAATTAAGTGTAGCTCATGGCCTGTGGTTTAGTCAAGTACTCTTAATGCTAGGGTATCCCATAAGGCCTGATTTATTAATAAGAATTATGTCATCTAAGCATAAGAATATAAAAGAATATAAAAGCATAATTACAAAAGAAACTTTGTTTGTGACAAATGATTGAGTAAAGTATTTACCATTTTGGTGCCTCTTTGAAATATCCAAATGTTCTGGTATCCTCATCAGCACTTTACATGGCAATGTTTAAATATGTGTCTTCCTGGGTCTGCACACCCCAGTAGTGAGAGACTCTACTCAAAATGAGCTATGTGATCATGTGGTAAGCCATTCACATTAAATCCTCAACACATAAACCCATCTACCTGCATCTACATCAAAACCACTGAAGGTTGCTGGGAAAAAAAGATGTTACCATAACCACCAGCCTCAAGTAGACAATCAAAACGATTTGCCACCTTGAAGAACCATGAAGAACCTGAAATGTTACCCTCCTCTACTTGCAGAGTTAATCTAACACTATTTCACTGATACTGGCAGGAGACGTGAGACATCAGGGTCAGAGACCAAGGACCATATATTAAGACAATAGCAACAGTTAGAATTTCAGCATTTGTGTGGGTTCAAAAGAGTCAGGTAACATCTGCACACACAAGTGGGTCACATTACTGAAGAGAAACCAGGTGCTTAGGGAACCTGAATATTTTATAATGGGCAGTCAGCCTGTCAGATCTTTGCCCCAGAGGGAGACATTCTTCTTCTTGCACTGAACAGTAAACAGACCTGCCCCTTGCTTTGGAGAGAGACACTATCAGTCTCCCAGGGTGGTTCACAATATAGTCTTGGGGGAAAAAAAAAAGTTCCACAAAAAAGGAGTCAGTTACTCTGACTGTAAGATGAGCAAAAATGAAAAAGTCCCATGGAGAACTATCTCCCCAAACCACTCTACTCTGTTGCATTTGATTACTCACTCTCCTAAATGACTACTTCAACCTCTTTTCCCCCAGACATCCTAAAGACCACTGTCATATAGCACACCCTATGCTCCTTGGTTTTCTTCTAGCTCACTTCTGCTCTTTTTCAGTTTCTTTTGGTGGCTTCTCTTTCTCAGCATATCTGTAAATGTTAGAGGGCTCCTGGGATCCTGTCTCCTTCCTTTCTGCTATGAACTGAATTGAGTCCCTCAAAATGTACCTGTTGAAGTCTTAACCTACAATATGACAGTATTTGGAGTTGGGGACTTTGGGAGGTTATTAAGTTTGGATGAGATCATGAGGACCCTCATGATAGGATTGGTGCCTTTATAAGAAAAGACACAAAAGAGCTTGCTTCCTCTCTCTCTCTGTCTTTTTCTCCTCCACCCACATGCACCAAGGAAAAGCCATTTGAGGACACAGCAAGAAGGCAGCTATCTAAACCCAATAAGAAAGCTCTCAAGAGACAAAATGACCCTGCTGGTGCCTTGATCTTGAACTACTCCCAACCTGTGAGAAATAAATTTCTGTTGTTTAAACCACCCAGTCTATAGTATTTTGTTATGGCTGCCCAACCTAAGACACTACTATCCATAAGTACTCATGCAGACTTCCAGCTTTAAATACTATCTATATGTTACAGGCACACAAAATTCCATCTCCATTCCCAATCTCTCCTATGAAATAAAGATTTGTATATAACTGCCAATTTGACATTTCCACTTAAATATTTAATATATAACTCAAAATGTAAGTACAGCCACAGAAGAATGAATAATTTCACCTTCCAATTTTATTCTTCTCTCAATCTTGCCCATCTTAGTAAATGTCAACACCATCTACTCAGAATGAAAATTTTGGAGTTATACTTTAATTCTGTATTCCCTTTGCTCCAGTCCTGCTTAAGTC
Organism: Procyon lotor; assembly: GCA_028646535.1. Classification (NCBI taxonomy): domain Eukaryota; kingdom Metazoa; phylum Chordata; class Mammalia; order Carnivora; family Procyonidae; genus Procyon; species Procyon lotor. The sequence continues at coordinate 146,995,931 of CM053604.1, forward strand.
AGTTCATCAGCAAATCTTGCCCCCTCTCCCCCATTCAAAACATGTTTAGGACCTCCTCTGCATCTCTACTGCCACCACCATAACTAAGTCACCATCACCATCCACCAGGACTACTATAATGGTTTTCTAACTAGTCTTCTAACTGGCTTCTATCCTTTTCATATGTAATCCATTCCTACACAGCAGTTATATAATATTCTAAAAATTTAAAACCAAATCACATTGCTCCCCATCAGCATTCCCTCCAATGAGTTCCTGCATTTACAATTAAATGCAAACTCCTTAGCCAATCTATAGATCTAGCCCTACATCCTTCTCCAAACTTATATTGTACAAGCTAGCTCCTCACCTTTATCCTCCAACTTGTGGTCTATTCAAGAAACAAAAAGAAAGTCATTCCATATCCCCAGGACACCATCAGTTTGCCATCCCTGAAATTCCACCCCCCCATCTTCTCATGGGTAGTTTTTCCTTGTCATTCAGATCTTGGTTTAAATTCATTTCATTCTAATTTAAGTACTTAAATTAGATATTATTATATTATATATTATATTAAATTATTATATTATTAAATATAAGTACTAATAAATACCCAATCTAATACTGTCATCTAGTTATTCTCAGGTCACATCATCCTATTTTAACAGTCTGTATAATATTTCTTTTTATGTATGAGTTTAATATCATGAAAGTAAGCTCCTTGGTAATGAGGAGCTCTTGTTGATATCTTGCTTACTCTGGTATCACCCTATTTAACTGGTACTTGGAACAACAAGTATTTTTTAAGTAAATGGATAGATGGATGGATGCATGGAGGAATAAATAAATAACATGTGTAGGAACTGGCAGGGGTGGGAGTTCTTTGGAGAACTACACAGGTAATTAGAGCAATAAGACCCTCTCATTATCTTTTGGCACAATTTGACTGGTCCACATACATAGTAGGTATTCAGACATCTGGAGGCCTTTATTTTGAAGATGAACTAATTCAGCTTATATATATGCATATTATATATATATTTATATATATATTTGCCTATTATATATAAATATATATTTTTATATATATATATTTGCCTATTATATATAAATATATACTTTTATATATATATTTGCCTATAAAGAACTTTTAAACCACTTCTAGGTAAACATGGTTTCTAAGCATCCTAAATAATAAATCATTATACCTCCTAAAATCAAACAATGTTATAGAAAAAATGTATAGACTTGACTTTGCTGTTTTATCTTTTAAATTAATTAGTTCATGTATTTACTTTTAAAACTGTTTTGAGTATGTCCTAGCGTAGTCACTATAGAAACAGATTTTGACAGTCAGCAGGACAGAAAAGGGATTCTTCTCTTCCTAGAACTTATAAGTAACAGATACAACATGCAGAACCAACCACCTACAGCTGGACACAGCTCCTTGGCGAGTATGAGATTCCTTTATCTTGTTCTCTGATTTTTAAACTGACAAAGCTACACTCATTAGCTAATATATGTTTTACAGATACACATATAACGCCATATATATATGGAGCATAAGCGTATATATATGTCTCCATATACAACTCCATATATATTTGGAGTTACACATATGTATATATATAGTTACATACACACATATAGTTACATACACACAGTTACATATATATGTGTGTGTGTGTATGTATCTGAGAGCAAGAGCTATAAAATAATCCCTTGAACAATTGTGTTTTGGACCCGTAAAAAATTAAATATCTTTGTTTTAACCCAATTTTGAATAGTCTATGAACATATCTAAGAAATTGCCATTGAATAGTCTATGGTCATATCTAAGAAATTGCCAAATTATCTAATTTGAAAATTTCTAGCCTGCCATTTTACTGCCTTGAGAAAAACTTTTAATAGATTGCTGCCTCAATTTTTAATCAGGAAAACATACTAGCAAAACAAACATCTCATTTTCAAACCAACAGGAGATGATACAATGTAAAATGCTGGGTCTTTTCACAAATCTAGTTTTATACAAAACAATAGTGATGAGGTAAGTAACAGAATAAAAAATATCCCCTAAATTATGTCATGAATATTTATTATTATCTCTTTAGGAAAGAAGGAAAATATTTCTTGGAAGAAACAACACTGGGGTATTAAGACAATAGCTATTTGACTTGTATATTCTCAAGTCATATGTGGATATCAGCTAAACCACATGGGGTCCTATTACTTCTATCTTCCTTGTGACATCTTATATGGCCCTAATGAAATGTAAAGGGGAAAAAATCACCTTGAAGTTGGTCATGGTGGGAGTATTTATAGCTTAGAATTTGGCAAACTCTAGAAATCCAAGTTTTCCCTCTACCCAATCTTTGTTTCCTCCCACTGCCTTCCCACCAAAGAGCCGGATCTGACACCAATACACCACTGGTTTGACTCCGCAGATACATGTTCAAATCCTTTCTGCTACCATTATAAAGACATGTGCACACATCACTGGGAGCCCTTGGGGAATGACACTGGAATGAAGTCTCAGGTCTGAATACGATAGATGTTCTGAGATGGAATCACACACCATTAATGAAACCTCCTAGCTCGTAGAACAGTTTCTTTATAGTGAGAGAAAGAAGTAAAGGAAGGCAAGGGATGGGAAGGAGAAGAAGGGAGGGAAGGGAGAGAAGGGACGGGGAGGGCAGTGGGAGGGGGAGAGAGGGAGGGAGAAAAATCCATTTCTTCCCTAAAATTATCTTTCTATTTCTCACTTATATAACCCCAGAATCTGACAGTATTATAAGCCTGTAAAACTCCCTTAGCTATAAAGATGGTTGATTAAACTGCATTCCTGTTAATTAAAATAAAAGATCGTTTTAAGTGAAAAGAGAAAACAAATTCTCTATTTGAAAGAGCACTGGTGCATAGATTTGAATATTACACTCTCTAAAGACAGCTCATTGTGCTAATAGCAAAGCAGTAAACATTGCATTATCTCTGATGTGTCCTTCCATCCATTCACACACAAACACAATAATTTATCACAAAGACCCACTTCCATACACCCCTTAGCCAGAGAATGGGGACAAGACTTACTGGCTAGGAGACAAAAAGCAAATCTAAATATTCGTTATTATCTTAAAATTACAGAGCCTCTTAAAATTATGGGTCCAGGGTGCATCTGCCATTTCGTGCCTCCTGTCTTTTGCCAGGGCCAGAGAACATTCCAGTCTCTGCTGTGTTTCATTTGCATTTACATAAAGGTGTAACTCCCACATGCCAATCTCACACCTTTCTAGTAATTAGCATGGAATGGAGAAAAGAACCTAGCCTTAGGAACCAGGCAGTTGGTGTTAAGATCCTGTCTATTTCAATAGTTGTAGGACATTGGAAAGTCAGGCACTCAGTCTGAAATGTTTTCCTGCCTGGCAATTGGAATCTTCCTATTGACCTTACAAGCTTATCCTGGAAAAAGCACATGTGACAGAGGCAGGACGTGGTATGTAATATACATGTCCTCCAAAAGAGTCCTTAACTCTTCTTTTTTCTGATTTTATTTCCTCTCAACAATGGGAGAACAATCTCTGACCTGCGAGGACAAGAAAATAATGGCTGCAGGCCAGTTAGCAAAAACATCCAGATAATTATCCCAAAAGGGGATTTTAATTTGAATCTTATTTATTATTTAAGGTGGACTTGATTATTCTTAAAAAAAAAACCCAAACAAACAAAACCTGTGTCTTTTTAGTTTTCCTTTCAGTGGCCTTTATGTGTTGTTTGGGTTTCTTTGTTTCCAGGCTGGGGAAAATAAAAATCTAGGAGCTCTTTTAATAAAATGGCTATAGAAAAAAAAGTTTAGAGTTCACAGTTCCTGATTAGGGACAACCTCAGTAATAATGCACAAGGGAGGAAATAATTATCATTGTATAGTATTCCTATCACACAGGATGTTTATTACGTGCTTTATTAACATTTAAATTCAATCCTCCCATAGTGGTAGGAATAAAACAACAATAGTAATAATAACAGAGCCATTAATATAAATGACATACCCCTTTTATTTACTCGCATGCCTTTCTCTTGGAGATTTTAAATGGTTTTCACATATTAATGCACCTAGTGTTAGAAGAAATGAAAACGAAATTAGCCACAAGTTTGTACAGACATCATCATGGAAATTGATGGAATCAGAGAGACAGGTTTGGTAAAACAGGAGATTTCTTTTGTAAACTCATTTCTTTTCCTCACCCTTGGGTAGTCACTGGGCATTAGACCTTGGATACTTAACATGGAGATAAAAATGCAACTTGTAGTAAGTAGTAAGTAGCCCCGATTTCCAGTTGTTTAACTAAGGACTTATATTTATTCTTCATTAATAAATGCTTTTGAAAATGAGAGCCTTAGTACATTTTCATAAGCATGTTTGATTTTTTAAAATATTAATATTTGATTGTAGGGAACCACACCCAGCAAATAACATTTTTAGGTCCCAATAGCTCCATCAAGGCAGAGATTTTTGATAACAAAAGTATCTGGAAATTTTAAGTATGGTGAGCACCTTGTATAAGATTTGGTTCATTAATTTGCTAACTGATCCTCCTTTTTGTTATATATGGTTTTAGCAGCTCTGCCTTTTGCCATATGGTGGTGTGCTTGCACACACATGCACACCCAGCAAAGTCAGAATTAGAGTCCCCAATTTAGACGTTTAACATAGGAACACAATCCATTCCTAAAGCTGAGAGAATATGCAGCCACACATATTTAGGGAAAGGTCGGGGGAATAAGGCTGGTGTTTGCTTAAATTAATCTGAGACCCTAAGAGAACCTAAAAGGGATGGGATTTGAAAAAGTGCCTTGGTCAATTACTCACCTATAATCCCCTTTGTCTGAAATAGGCATTCATATTCTCTAAAACTTCTACTTCAACAAAGTTAGTCTACACTACAGATTCTTACTTACAGCCATCTGAAAGATTATTCACTCTTTGCTTCTTAGAGGGACTCCTGAAGCAGTTCTAAGTTTGAAATGAGGCCAGTGTGGACTATTCGGGTGGCAGCTGGAGCTAAATGCTGACCCCTAATATCACCACTAATTGAAATGAACATTAGAGAAGAGGAGCAATTTACTAAATAGTTACCCAAATGCACAGCTTTCAAAGTTTTTAATTAAAACAAAAAGAAATCTCTATTTCACTTTATTTTACTCAATGTTAATCATGAAAAATGTACGTTATCTGAGTTTTTTGTTAAATTCCCTTCTTGATTCTTGCATGGCTGCATACTATAAATTAGGGCATAATTTTACACATCATTTGCTTTTCTTCATCTTACTTTGGTTTTCATAATCTGAGGCTTTGGAAAAAGACCTAATATATACATGAATCATCTTCAAAAAAAGAGTAAAGAATAGATTACAGGTCTAAAGAGCTGTATGTGACAAAGATGAGAACTTCTAGCTACAAAAATCCCCGGAACTTGGAGATCCAAATAAATGATATGTTGAACTGCAGTCTTTTAACTATAACAAAAACTACTAACTTCAGTGTTGTTAAATTTTTTAAATGATAGAAGCACAGAATTTATGTGGTGGTGGATTATCATAATTTAGTATTTTGCAAGGTGGTCAAGAAATCGTTTCTTGTCGTTGGTGGGAATGCAAGCTGGTACAGCCACTCTGGAGAACAGTATGGAGGTTCCTCAAAAAGTTGAAAATAGAGCTACCCTACGACCCAGCAATCGCACTCCTGGGTATTTACCCTAAAGATACAAATGTGATCCGAACAAGCACGTGCACCCGAATGTTTATAGCAGCAATGTCCACAATAGCCAAACTATGGAAAGACCCTAGATGCCCATCAACAGATGAATGGATAAAGAAGATGTGGTGTATATATATATACAATGGAATACTATGCAGCCATCAAGAGAAACGAAATCTGGCCATTTGCAACGACGTGGATGGAACTGGAGGGTATTATGCTAAGCGAAATAAGTCAGTCAGAGAAAGACAAGTATCACATGATCTCTCTGATATGAAGA
>CM053604.1:147002441-147033961 GCA_028646535.1 Procyon lotor
CGCCTGGGTGGCTCAGTCGTTAAGCGTCTGCCTACGGCCCAGGTCAGATCCCAGGGTCCTGGGATCGAGCCCCGCATCGGGCTCTCTGCTCGGCAGGAAGCCTGCTTCTCCCGCTACCAATCCCTCTGCTTGTGTTCCCTCTCTCGCTGTGTTTCTCTCTGTCAAATAAATAAAATCTTTAAAAAAAAAAAAAAAAAAAAAAACCTCAGTAGCAATATAAACACAGAATTATCCTCCTTTTCATGATGTTACTGGAGGCAGTGAGCAAATGCAGTGAGGTGGGTGAGAGGAACTCTAAGAGTATCAGAAACATAATCGTAGAGAATCCTACACATTAAAAGCTAAAAATTAGATTTACATCATTGTAGCCAGCATACATCTAGAAACGGGAGGAGCTCACTACCTTTAGTAAGATCAAATATAGGAGACAGAGGGAACATCTGTGAGAGGAAGCTGCTGGAATTACATTTTGATTAAACTTTTTGGAAATAAAGGAAAGACTGCATTTTCTATTTATGTATATTTCTATATAAATTTTCTATTTATATATTTCTATATATTATATATACATATATATAATCTAGTTCTATTTCTCATTACTCTCTTGCCCTTCTCTTATAGTGTATGTTGTAAATCAGGACTCTTTTATTATTATTGTTTAATGGCCACATTTGTCAGTTTCTGTATAACAATCATGAGAAAATTCTTGTACTGACCAGAGCATGAATATATCACCAAAAAGATCATGTTTAGAGTCTACCTCTCAAAAGTGGTAGGACACTGGTCAAGTCACTTATTCTTTCTGAACCTATTTTCTCATCGTGTGGCATGCCGACTGAATCATATCTTACACAGACAAGAAGTCAATGAGAAATGTATGTAAGTGCTCAGGAATATACAGAATATTGCGTAAAGCTAGCTATTCTTAACTTTGATTTTTCCTTTAAGTGTTGATAAATTATATAGGGCTAACAGTACACTGAATCATAGTTATGGACGAACCTTTAAGAAGTCTTGGTACAAGAGCACTTTTGAAACCACACGCTTTATCAGCAGAGACATGAGAACTTCAGAAGGAAAGGGACTTTAGAGTTCCTCCGAGCCAAGTCCTTCATTGTACTCCCACCAGCAACCAGAGGGCAGTGACTTGCATACAGTAACACAAATGGGAGAAGCGGAAGCGGGAGCAGGATTCAGGTTGTCTGAGTCCAAGTCTGGGGATTTTTCCATTTATTCCCCAAGACTCCACATTTGTCAACACCCCTACCACCGTGATTGTTGTCATTATGACCAAAGTTAAATTTGCATAACTTTTTAAGTAGCTTTTGTGATATAGACAAAGCAGCTCACATTAGTTTTCTCTTGTGTCAAATGAAGAAAGCGGATCACATGTGTTTTGATGAGTTTTGTGGTCCATGCAACCTGTAAAGGCTAATGAAATGGCATTTTCAGTGACATGTAGAGAGGTCATAGTAAATAGGTAAGAAGAGAAAGGGTGCTTCTAAGTATTATAAGGGAATGAAACACAGTGGTGGAGTTGGGTGTTGACATGTGAAATGTCTCTCCTCCAAATCACAGTAAAGGAGCCGACATAAGATGTGAGCCGTAGGTGGCCACACGTGCCCTTGTTGCTGTTCCGTCCAGCTTGGTGCCAGACTGGCACCTGCTTGGCCACATCAAGGGCAGAGCCAAGTGGCAGCCCCAACCTGGGACCAACAATGGCAGGAATGGAGCAGCCATCTGTCAGGTCCCAGGGCTGGAGGCGATTCACCGCAGCTGCTGGAGAACAACATAAAAGCATAAAAACATAAAAGAAGAGCCAAAAGGGAGACAGGAGAAGAGTTTCTGGGATCTGAAATTAAGTTGCCAACCTTTGAGGGGTGATGAGGTGAGAAGTTAGCCCTCTGAGACCCGGGCCAGCCGGGGCTGGTGCAAAGCATTGTCCCGATGCTTCTGCAGACAGGTTGCTTGAAGTTTCACGTGTGTGTAGACAACTGGAGATTGAAAATGAACATGTATTTTGGGAAAAGACGCTAAAATCTTTCAGAAAGAAAGTAAACATTTTTAAAAAGTAAGACATTTAAAAATCATATGTCATAAAATACAAACAACCCTTAAAATGCCCTGACATCCCAGCTTACATGTGTGGGTGTCAGAAGAGGAACAGTGTCTGTGGAAAGGAAGCTAGTGGAGAACATTAAAAAGATTTGCTTATTTCCCAATTTGGAATTACTGTGCCAAAAGAGGAGTGCACAGGTAGGAATGATAATGGAGAACGGGCTCATTGACAGTTTCTTATTACATATGATGCTGGTGTCTCATCAGACGAGTTCCCCACATCCTCTGAATCTGTGGGAACTCCAAATATTTGCATAAACATAAAAAAACCAGTCCTTTGAGTATTCTGTGTATTTGATACCAATTACTGAAGTGTGTCTAAATCCTTTCTTTACATAGTGATTTGGGCAAGGAGCACTGACTTGGAGTAATGTCAGAAACCATGTGGCAGAGTGTACATTAATAGAACGTCTCTTTAGTTGTCTGGACAGGATGAATAACATCTAGTTGATTAGATGTGTTTTAGTAGGATTTTGGAAAGAATAAATTACTCTATGCCTTATGACTATCCTGATACTGTCCTTCTATTTATAGCTCTGTTCTGGGCAAAGAACATCAAAACAGAATGAATTAATTGTTCTCCATGCCATTATCCCTTGGATATAACCGTATCAACATTTATAAAAATATTAAATCAGTACTGGTAAAAAATAGAAAGTGATTTTGCTCTTTTGTCTTTGAAGAAGGAAAATTACTATTACAGACTTTGAAGCTTCCTCTTCAATGGGCTGAGAAGAAAAGTCCATTTATCCAATGCAGTTGGCTTTGTGTGGTAAATTTGGTCAAAATGCATCTTCCCTTATCACAGTTCCCTCCTGTCTTCCATTCCATCCCAATTCCCATTTTTAACTCTAAATTTTCTTGTACTAAAATATGCATAACATAAAATTTACCAGATTGTTTTTAAGCATGCAGTTCAGTGGCATTGAGTATATTCACAGTGTTGTGCGACCGTCACCCCCATTCACTTCCAGAACTTTTCCATCTCCCCCGCCTAAAGTTTTGTGCCTATTAAACACTAATCCATTCTCCCCACTTCCCACAGCCTCTGGTAATCACTGTTCTACTTGCTGTCTCTATGAATTCCCAACTCTAGGTACCTTATATAAATGGAATCATACAATATGTATCCTTTTCTTTCTGGTTTAACTTACTAATGTGTTTATGGTTCATCCGTGCAGAAGCATGTGTCAGAATTTCATTCCTTTTTAAGGCTGAATAATATTCTATTATTCAGAATGTGGTACCTATATACCACATTTTGTTTAACGTTTCATCTGTTGATGGACCTGTGGGTGGTTTTCCTTTTTTTGGATATTGTGAATAATGCTGCTTGGAGCATTAGTATACAAATATCTATTCAAGTCCCTTCTTTCATTCTTTAGAGTATATACTCATAAATGTGATTGTGGAATTAATGGTAATTCTGTGTTTCAACTCCTTCTTCATACTTTAATTATTTGCAAGGGTCTCTGCACTGGCCAGCTTCTCCGTGAGCTTGCATTCTCCTTAACCTTACTAAAACACTTTATGGAAAATTTTAAGCTATAAAATTTGAAGGAATACTAGTAATTAACTTTTGGGTTTGTTGTCACACAAAGGAAACTTTATTTGCAGCAAATGAGATCATAGGAAATAACTTCCAAATCGGTGACTCCTCCAGGAGGGGGTGAGAGGGTTGCTTTCATGGAGAGTCAGGATGAATATTCAGAAAGGAAATCTTTGTCATCATATGGTGGGCATAAGGTTGCACAGGTGTACTTAGAAAACATGCCTATACATATGTTCTGAGTTGTGTTGATAAAGGTTCTGCTTCTCCTTGAGTGGAGAAGGAAGATAAAGAGATAGATAAAAGATAAAAATATAATGTTGTCTTTAACATTATAATAAGATAGAGATAACTGTCCGATGCCCCAGAGTCCTTCTGTGCAGATGTGTGTGGGTGGTTGAGTTCAAGTTGGTCTAGGCCAGCTGGATCTCCTCCTATTTGCCTCTGAAAGGTAAGGCGTGTTAACCTTTAACATTCTGGTGAAGAAGGGGAGGCAGCAGAGGTATTGCTGGTGACAGTTCTAACCTCATTAACCCTACAGAGAACTTTTTTCCTTTTCTGTTTTAATGTGGAGAAAAAGGAACCCTAGTGCACTGTTGGTGGGAATGCGAGCTGGTTCAGCCACTGTGGAAAATATTATGGAGGCTCCTCAAAAAATTGAATCTTATGCTCAGTAATTCCACTACTGGGTATTTACCCAAAGGACATGAAAACACAAATTTAAAAAGATATATGCACCCTTATGTTTATTGAAGTATTATTTACAATAGTCAAAATATGGAAGCAGCCCAAATATCATAGTTAGAAGAATTGATAAAGAATACACACACACACACACACACACACACACACACACACATATTCACACGCTAGAATATTACTCAGCCATAAAAAAGAATGAAATCTTGCCATTTGCAACAACATGGATGGAGTTAGAGAGTATAATGGTAAGCAAAATAAGTCAGCTGGAGAAAGGCAAATAATATATGATTTCACTCATATGGAATTTAAGAAACAAAACAAATGAACTCAAAGAAAAAAGACGAACCAAAAAACAGACTCTGAACTATAGAGAACACACTGCTGGTTACCAGAGGGGAGTGGGCAGGGGGATGGGCGAGTGAGATAGGTGATGGGAATTAAAGAGTACACTTATCATGATGTATAGAATTTTTGAATCACTATATTGTACACCTGACTCTAAATACCACTGTATATTTGCTATTCTGGAATTTAAAGCAATTAATGATTTTATTCATTCCATAAATATGTAACAAACATATGGTAAATATTTAGAATAGCCAGATACTTTTCTAGGTCCTGGACTCCAGTAATAAGATACAGATAAGTAAGAAGACAATATAATTCCAGCTTGTAGATATAAGAAAAGAGTAGAGTAATGGGATGGAAAGTAGCTATTTTGGTTCTTCAAAAAAGGCCTCGTTAAGGAGGAAACCTTTGAACTTGAAGACCTGAGTAAGAAGGAGCCAACTATGGTGGGAAGAGTGGGAAGAGCAGAAGGAACAGCAAGTGCAAATGCTCTCAGGTGAGAACATCCTGGGCCACTGTAACCAGAGTTCACTGTACAAGGATAGAGTCTGGAGTATAGTGAAAGGAGTTTTCATTTTATTTGAAATTCAGCTGGAAACGCATAGATAGCATTAAGAAAGACATGGCATGATTTGATACACAGTTTTAAAAGATCACTCTGGTTCTTTAGGAAGATAAGAAACGAGAAGCAAGGAAATCAGATGGGGGATATTTGAGAGACAATGTCAGATTTGAGTGGAACTGATAGGCACAAAAGGAGATGAGAAATTGGAATTTATTTACTTATTTATTTTTACTTAAACAGGATTGTTACTCTCTCATGTAAAATCTGTTCAGAGCTGTTACAGGTCCCATGGTATGAAGGACCCAAGGTCTTTTTATCTTATCACTTTACCATGGGTAACTTCATTCCTAATGTCATCTCATGGTCCAAAATGGCTGCAATATATCCAGCCATTACACCACATGGAATATATTTTAGAGGTAGAATCAAAAGAACTCTTCAAGGAATTGGATACAGTTGGGGAAGGAAGGAAAGCAGTTAAGGTTAATGTTTTTTTATGGCTTAAGGAATTGGATGAATAGTGGTGGCACAAGATGAGATAGGAAATATTTTTGGAATATTTAGTCTTTTTCTTTTGAAGGGGTGAAATGCTAGTAATTTATACTTCCAAGTGAAGTAAGAAATTGCCTAGAAAAGTCTGGAATTTAATGAAGAGGTCAGGGTTAGAGATAAAAATTTGGAAGTTAGTTGGAATATAGACTGACTTCAAACCAAATGACTGGATGAGATCACCTAGGTAGAGAACATAGATGGAGAAAATGAGAGAGTCCAGAACCAATCCCTGGAACTCCAATATTAAAAGTTGATAGAGGAGGAGAAACCCACCAACATCAAGAACAGCAGTCAGTAAGGTAGGAGGAAACAAAGAGAGCACAGTATCATGAAAGTATCTTAGGATGGAAGGAGTGTTGATTAAGGAGAAGACAAGTTTCCATTGGATTTGGCCATGTGAGGGTTACATTTGTGACCTTGATGGTACAGTTTTAGAGAGTAATGTATTTCTACTGTACATCAAACTGAAAGATATCCCACTCTATACACTCCATCTGAAGGGATAGCCACAGAGGTTTGGTATATGATATACCTTGTATACATGTTTTTGTTTTGTCCTTTGGATTCCTCTCTTAGATAGATTCTCAGAAATAATGTCTTGGTGATGAATGATTCTGACAGGACCCGAGAAATCCCAGAGCGTTAAAAACATCAAGTTTATTGTTAGTTGTTTCCTGAAAGTGTTTGAAGCCTTGACTCTATTAGGTGAAATATAACCCCATTGAGTTGTCTGACTTTCTAATACTTTAATTTAGTGTCACGGACCACTTTTAGTGTAAAATGTTTTGGCAGAGGAATCCCTTTTAAACTCTTTGGCTTTTGTAATTCTGTATTTTCCTTACAACCCTTTTACCAGTGTAATGATCCCAAATTTGCATCTTGCCCAACATAACTGAGGAAGAAGGGCACGTGAGTTTAAATTCCAATTTTTAATTGAAACAAGTTACAATTGTTAGAGAAGATGACGTGGTGAAAACACATTGGAATGGAGCCCCAAAATGCTGATTAACCTCTCAGGTGTTCAGCCCTCGACCCTCCATGTTACTCTGCTAGCCAAAGAACCACTTGGGCACCAGTGTTCATATCTGTGAACTCCCTGAATCTGGAGGATAGGGATTACATCTGTAGGTATAATTCCAGGATCTCATGTATTCTAAAGCATGTAGTGACAATCCATGGAAGTTAATCTGAATATACAGATCTAGCCTGTGTAGCAAAGAACATGCCCAGCATGTAGAAACCGGGCAGTGCTATCTGGTCAAAGGTGGAGATGAATGATCTAACCCTAGGACAAGATGGACTTAAAACCCAGAGGAAGACTTGGGAGTGGGGCTGGAATGGAGGAGAATGTGGTAGAAGGGAAAGGTGTGACAGTGAAGCAGTTTGGAGGTTGAATGGTGAGAAACGGAAGCCTGAGGCTTCACGCTAGCTGGACATCAGTCATAGGTCAGACAGGATCTTCACAGTGAATGAAGACAGAAATCTATGTGGTTAGTTTAAAGCTGGTGCACAGAGTGAGAAGACTGTGGTTCACCCACAGCTGAGCTGATGGGAAACAGGAAGCCAAACGGAGAGATGCACTTGTGTCAGGAGACAGCCTCCCACTGTAGTAAGTGTTGTGTTAAATCACAGTGGATGATGGTAGGTTATGGAGCCTCGGACCGGAGTTTATGTTTCAGGCTTGGGGAGGGCCAGGAGATTGAGGTATGGAGGTAGAGTCTTCTCTCTTTCCAAAACAAACCAAAAAAACCCCACATGCTTATGGAACAACAGTGTTGAGACTTTGCTGACACCACCACTAAAAGGAATAGTGGGCAAGATTTTTAAGTGGTGGTAAATTCAAAATAGCATTTATATTGTTCTTTATACCACACAAGGCATTATCATTAACTCTTTTGAACTTATCGTAACAGTAATGCCTGAGAATGATAGTTAGAGCTATAAATCTCATTCCTGATGAAGAAGATGAAATTCTGATCAGTTAAATTTGTGCCCTGAGGCTTAGTAATTGGTAAAGAAGCCCAGCCTGTCTCCAGATCCCACGGTCCTCTGGCTCCAAATGTCATGCTCTTTTCATTAGACGGTACAATCTATTAAAAAATGGAAAGTCTTTTTGGCTTGTTTTCTGGACAGTTCATGATTTTAGACACAGAAAAACAGTTATTTACTAGATATGAGAAAAGGGGAAAATTGGGGTCCTTTTTCCATTCTCTGCTGTGGATGATAAGGGCTAATGCAGCCAAGGCAGAAGAACCAAAGAGCCTGAATAATTGATAAATTCAGAGACTTCCCAAGTAGGCTATGTTGGAGACAAACTGGGGTTGCTTGGCTATTCAGGACATCTGGTGACACTGGGTCTCAGGGATAAAAACTCCAGGGAATCTGAAAAAAAAAAAATGATAATAATGTGCTGCGTTATTTTGAGTTTACAAGCACAAGGGATAATCTGTAATTGGATCAAATGATTATAAATAACACATTTTGGGGGGAATAGGAAGCCATGCAAGGGATAGGTCTGGTTATTCGTGCCAAAATATGTATTTATTCCACATACTGCCTTTCTCAGGCATTTTCTGGTATCTCATTTCTGACTGGGAAATTATACCCCAAATAGAATATGCTACTGCATGTAACCAACCTATTTTAGTGGACATTAAGTGCAGCATAAATAGAAACTGAAAATAATGCGAGACATTTACAAGTCCGTTCTTATTCATCTAACTCGCTTGTCCTTATTCTGGAAGGCCAGTGTTTCCGTGCCTCTCCCCACACAGCCACCTTCCCCAGACCTCAGTCCCTACGCTTCAGTTTCTCTGTGGGAAGGATTCAAAGGCAAACTTCCACCTATGACTGCTTAGATGTTGTGCACACACAAGGCAGCGTTGCTCAAGACATAGGAAACAATGATTGGGGATAAAAAGAGAAAGCCTGCTTTTTGGAGACGAAAAAGGAATCCTGCAGTCTTTTTCATACTTCCCTGTTTGTGGGAAGCAGATTTCTTTTTTCCCCTGAAAAATGAAAACAGATTTGGAACATGAAAAAAAAATAAATAACCTAGACGGTATTTTCTTTTATTGTATCTACAAATAGTTTAGCTGAATGAGCTTTTCAGCTGTTGGTCCTAAATGAGAAATTTGATTAATCATGAAGAAAGCAATAAATACAATTTGGGGGGTAGATTGTTTAAAGAGGAGGACACGTTAAAACCAAATAAACTGACAACCCAAAAGCATCAAACTCCCCATTACCTATGGAGATTAGAAACTGTTCTCTTCAGTTTCCAAGCTGTACTAAGAATTTGAATTTTGTAATTTGTATTTGTATGTCACTAACTCGATGTAGTCTTTCTGGTTATAGAAGGCAGATAAAATGAATTTTCAGTTGAAATGTACCTGTCTTCCTTCTTTCTTTCTTTCCTTCCTTCCCTCCCTCCCTTTTTTCCTTCTTTCCTTCCTTCTTTTTGCTCTTCACTTACCCATTTAAGATTTATAGGGCTTTTTACATGTAGACCGGAGCAGTTGTGTAGACTTCATTAGAGAGTGCATCTGGGTGTCGGATCAACGTGGAATGTTTTCTTTTCAGAAGCCTACTTGGAGCAAAAGTGATTCTTGCTTTCAGATTCACCTTTAACAGTATTCGGGCAGCTGACAAAGAATTATGGAAGACCTTCGTAAGCGATGCGCTGGGGAATACAGAGATAAAAATGCCACCATTCTTGCCCTCCAGATATTTATAGTTTAGGGAGGGATACAGAATATAAGCAAACACAGATAAATACACAATTATAAATTATGTTAAGTGCCTTGATAGAGAATAATAGATGCGCATTATCTCCATGCTCCCCTAAACCCATCCCAAAGCCTGTCAGATCCACCCATCAGTCTTCTAGGTGTCTTTGGTGCCTTTGTAGAACCCCATGTGAGAAAGGTGAGAGACAACAAGTTGGTGTTTTACCAGCTGCTTTTTTGGGGGGACCTAGGATCCAGAGAGATGACTCCAAGGCTGCTGCAGAGCCAGGGAAAAGGGGATTGGTCTTGGAGACTTGGAGTGCCTGCCACCCCGACTGCCCTCAGACCTGCTTTGCCTTTATCTGTTGAAGAATTTTCCTGCTAAAGGAAGAGAAACATTTAATTTCGCTGTGGTCCAAATAGATTAGTCTTTGGAACTAGACAATTTTGGATTCCAAGCAGTATGATAGCACTGGAGCGGTCTGTTTCAAATTCCTGGGGTCCGCATCCCGTTAACAAATGGCACTCAAACCTTTTCCATGGGGTTTTTCAAGGCTTATAAACATTTCCTGGGAGACAGGACGTTACCAAGAAACAAATCTCCTAATGTTTTCATTACTTATATTTGTAACAAGTGTGCACAAATTATAAAGACATTGTCATCAATAATAATTTTTTTAGAAAAGTTATCATTGTTGATCTAATAAAACCCTCGAGTGAAATCGAACATGGCCACTCTACACAGCACATTCCATGCTGCTATTCCTGTCTCACTTACGATTTCTTCTGAATAGTGGAAATTCTTCTGGAAACTTAATCTCATCCCCCTGTAGAGAGCAGCTCTTGATGTGCTATTGATTCTGCCAAATGGACGGACTGACGCGTCTGCTCTCTTCAGATACAGAATGATAGGAGGAACAATAAGGCACACGTGGCAATGGGAGAGCTGCTTTTGACCTATCTGGTTTCTAAATACCTGTGGCAATTCTCATAGATCTCAGTTGTTTTTCTAGATGTTGCTCATGGGAGGGACACTTAATTTGTTCTTTGAATTTAACCATTATATTTTAACATACATGCTGATTTAATCATACTGGTCAAAATTTTCTTTTTATAGCATCCAGACAGCTTGTGCATATATCCACATGGAGTTTTATTTTGTCACCAACTGGTCACCATATGGAAGGCAGTTGAAATGTATTTTGATTATATAACTCTCTGTATATAGCCAATCATTTTGGAGAGGCTCAGGTAGCGTACTGAGGAGGAGATTCAGCTTAGGACTAAAGATATGGATCTGTTAGTTGGCATTCTGGATCCACAGTGCTCTCTCAGCAAGGCCCATGAAGTGGCAAATCGGTGCTTTAGATGACCTTTTTATATGATGAACTCACAAAAACACATGCTAGTCAACCTCCTTCAGATGTGATGGTTAATGTTATGGACATTTCTTTAGTAATTTGACTATTCCAATAATACATGTACAGTCAATAAAAATATAGAAAAGAGAAGCAGAAGGAAGACTAGAATTTGTGGTTAGAGTTGTTGAAATGCATATGCAATTTGTTCCCTTTCTTAAAAAATTGAAATTGGATTCTATTGTACAGAAACTTCTGTCATAAAAATCAAATTGAGAGAAGAATAAAAACTGCGTTTCTTCCTTTGTTTTTCAACCTCCTCGATATTATATAGAGGCTACTTAAAATAATTCTTATTCAGATTTATTTACATGTGTTAAAATGTTATAATTTATAGTAGAAATAAGTCAGGATTTATTTTTAGTTTCAAATTTGGGGACATAAAAAAATAGCCATAGTTTTTCTAGAGGCTATTAGGTATTTGTTTCCCCTTTTGGCACTTCCTTTTAGCTGACCTGACGTGTAGATAAAAATAACAGCATTTCTCAGTTGGCATTTGAAAGACAAGAGCAATAAGAAACCCAGAAGAACTCCTGGAGAATTTTCAAGGGAAAATAAGCATATTGACATTCTTTGACTTTTGTATATTGATTTTTGGCTCCAGCTGCTCCAAAGCCATTAAGAGTTAGAGTTAATCATTCTTGATTTTTTATTGTCAGACAGTTCCCTTTTTCATAATGCTGAATAATAGCAATACTATTTAGTTTTATTTATGCTCAGATTCAGTGCTATGGTAAAAAAAATTCATAGCATACTGAAATTCTTGCAGGTAACTGACAAAATATGTGGTCTTTAATAGGCTGTTGATTCATGTTCCAGTAAAGAGGTAAATCTTGTAAATTTCAGAGGTGGTCCTAAAATCATCTTAAATAACCCTACTGTGATAAAAAATACTCATATCTTTCCTACAGAGATAACCTGAAAGCTCTTTGGATATGCATTTAAGTCTTTAATTTTTGCAAATTTATCGGTGAAGTCAGATTAATTAGTTATGAAAGGAATGACTCTTCATCTCTCTGTTAATGTCTACCTTCACCGTGAGGTCATAAAAGCTTCTTGATAGAAATTGATGCCATATCAAGTAAGCTTTCCCACTACAGATTCATAAAGTGTTTCTGATCATATTAAAATTTTGAACCGAGAGGGAAAAAAGGACAATATGATAAGCGTAACAATGACCTTCCAAAGATGTCTGTACCCTAAGCACTGAAACCTATATGTTGTTTTACTACCATGTTGTATTACATGGCAGGGGGAATGAGGTTGCAGATGGCATTAAGGTTACTAATCAGTTGACCTTAAAATGGAGAGATTATTCTGCCTTATCCAGGTAGGCTCCAAGATGACATTTTTTTTTTTTTTAAGTGGCAGAGAGAAACAGAAAAGAATGTAGGAGAGATAAGAGAGTAGAAGGATTCAACTCACCACTGTTGACTTTGAAGATGAAGGAAGGAATTCTAGTAGCCAAGAAATGCGTGCAGCCTCTAGAGGCAGAGACACAATAATCACATTTTCCCTAACAGCTTCCAGAAAGAATTGCAATCCGGACAGTATCTTAATTTTAGTTCTGTGAGACCTGTGCCAGACTTCTAACCTAGAGAACTGTAAGATAATAAATTTTTGTTATTTTAAGGTGCTTACTTTGTGATAACTTGTCATAGCAGCAATAGTAAACCAATACAGATGCAAAAGACAATAATGTTTATTAAATCATACAGTCATTGAACATCTATTAAATGCCTATTTATTTATTTTTTTAAAGACTTTATTTATTTGACAGAGAAAGAGAGATCACAAGCAGGCAGAGAGGCAGGCAGAGAGAGAGGGGAAAGCAGCCTCCCCACTGAGCAGAGAGCCCGATGCAGGGCTCAATCCCAAGACCTCAAAATCATGACCTAAGCCGAAGGCAGAGGCTTTAACCCACTGAGCCACCTAGGTGCCCCTAAATGCCTATTTATGAAATATGGGTTTATTCCTACTGCAATATCTTTAGTGTGATTAAAAACATCTTCCATGAATCAGAGTGAAAATTATACTTAAGTGTCTGTCAAATGCTTTGACAAGAGCAAGCCTTATGATTTCTCTACTCATTGTATTAGAAAGGCTTAAGCCCCAAACATCTTTCTATCCCATACATACATACATTTATTCATTCTCCATGTTGTTCTTGAAGTTTCCCATTAGTATAAAGGGATGCTGGATCATGACTAGGCCTGTGGACATACAGAGTTCAGCTGCCTAAACAGGGCCCAGGGAAAGATTATTAAAACAAAGACTGTGAGAACCAGAAGATCTTTTTGAGACCATCTGGTCCAAAATTTTGGTTTTACCAATGAGCAAATTCAAGTTTAGTCTTCCTCAGCTGATAGATGGTAAAACTGAGATGAGAATCCAGGTGTTCTATTTCTTCCTAGTTCTGTTGTTTTTTCTGTAGGATAAAGTCCAACCAGAACTGCATATTCAGTTCCCTAGCTGGCCCATGATTAGAATCACCATTAAGGCAAACACAAGTGAGGCATTACATCGAGGAGGCTGTAAATAACATCTATGTATGTTCCCTAAAGCTTTCATATTAATACAAGAAGCTCAGGGGGAAATCAAAGTTCCATGTTCAAGAGTAAGTCATGGGTGTAAATAACACGACCTTTTTATGATAAGAACCACCAAATCATTGCAAAAAAGCACAATGAATTTATATTTATTAGTCACAGTCTCAACTCCTGGATCAGTAAAAAGCTTTGGGCTACTTCTGATATTAGCATGGCCAATTTTTTTTTTAATGGGGCTTTAAGTAAATGATTCAACGTGTTTGAGTCTAGCCTTCTTCCTCTGTATAATGGAAATGACTAAGCTATCTCAGAGAAAGCGTAAAGGTTAAAGGAACTAATATTTGCAAACTCCATACTGTTCTAAAACAGGTGCTGAGGAACTGGTAGCTATTTTATCATTTTTTTAAACTTGCTAGAAATCCTGAGGAGCATATTTATCACAGTGGAAAAGAAAACAGAAAAAAAAAACTCAAAAATCCTTAAGGTCTTGAAAGGAAGAAGAAAGAGAAGGAGAGGAAGGGGCAGAGAGAGAGTGAGAGTGAGAGAAAGAGACAGAAAGACAGCGAGAGGAAAACGAATTGAAGGGAGGCGGGGAGTGCTTGAGAAACTTGAAGTCCCCAAGAGTCAAGAAGGAGATGCTAGAAAAATTGCCCGAGAAGAAAGAGCGGAGGGAAGGTCAAAGGAAAGGAGAGAAAGGGGAGACCTGAAGGAGAGTGGAGAACCCAGCAGCGTATTACAAAGGTTATAATTGAGAAAAAAAACAAAAAAAAAAAAAAAAAAAAAAAACGCGGCCAGTGATTGAAACCACCAGTTATTTTCTTCTAATTCATCTCTTAAAGGCAACACTGTCCAGGAGAGAGCTTTGCTCTTTTGTGTGCTAGAGAATATAAGGTGAACATCCCTCCTTCCTTTTTCTAATGAAGACCCTGAGCAAGGGCATGGTCTCCTTTTGAAAATCCTTTCTGTCTGCAGCTGTATGACTATGTGATCAATAGGGTCTCCCCGGGTGATGTGACTGACATCAAGTTGAGTGATGTACCTGGCAGATCCTTTTGAACTGCCCCATCTCGGAGCTGAACCGAAGACTCTGTGAGCCTGAATTACTGCGCTTACTGATGGCTTTCCCTGTTCCCACGGTCCTGACAGTCACTACCCAACAGTATAAAAAATCCTTCTCATAAGATGTGGAGGAAGTAGAATGATGTAGGTTTCTCCTGACCCTGGCCTGATACAAATATCCGGGAGCATGCCTATCTGGGGATTCTGATTCTGACCTCAAGGAATTTCTTATGATTATAAACTGAAACATGTAGAAATGAAGAAACTTCAGAGGAAAGCACATTATCATCCTGGTGCCTGGGCAGTTCTGAGTATGAGACCCTCATTCTCCCAACCAGCAGAAGTTCACAATTTGGCAAATAGGCTTAAGATCCATGTTCTTATATTTGTTTTCTCTGTTTTAGCCAAGCTATTTTATTGCTACTAGTGATGATAATTTTATGGATGACTTTCTGGCCTTTCTGTCAACACAGAGGGGCACCTCCTCTATAAAGTCTTCATTATGCTCTTTACCAGGCTTGATAGTCATCCCTTCCCTGCTTTGTGTCGTGCCCATGGATATGAATTACAATCACACGAGGTGACAACTAATTGTCTAATATTTATCAAGACTCCGTGTCTTATTAAAGGCCATGTTTTGTCTTTGAGTTCTCTGTGCTTTGCTTCCCCTGTATATAGTCAACACTCAGTGTTTATTGAATGAATACCCATTGTAGACTTTCATATAAGATGTACCTGGGGGATGAGGAAATTGAACATGGAAAAAAATAAAACATGAAAGAGGGGTAAAAGAGTTGCCTAAAATCATCTTTATAGCCCTAATTGGCCAGAATCCTCAAGGTCTATCCCAGATCTTTCCAGTCCCCGGTTACCTTATGTGTCTAGAATTGGTATAGAATTGATCTCAGAGGTTGTTTTGAACTTTATCACTGAATTTATGAGCCTCTGATGATTAGGATTTTCTTTTGTGCTCACACTGTAAGGAATCTTTGGGATGGAATGGGTAAAAAAGGTGATAGTGATGACTAATCATATTTTATTTAGTGTCATGAAGTTACACGGTGATAATGTATCACTGTATTAAATATTATAGCATTAAAATGCTGCCCCACTATTCACAAGAATACAAATAGCAAGAACCATATGAGGTATTCTATGTAAAGGATCGCTGAAATACTAAGACAGGGTATTTATAGTAATTGCATTAGGGATTCTTCGCATTAATTAATATTCCCTCTCAGTTGACAACTGCCAAATTTGTTTGGCTTTATTCCCAATTGAACTGTTAGTAATCCCAGAATTATCCCAGAACGTGAGAGTAGGAAGATTTTATTGTAGGAAAACCTTATGTCTAAAACTTTTGACAGCGGATGGCAGGAGATGGGGCCGGCGGTGGGGATTAGGGGAAGTTGGCTACAACTGTGGAGCAACAGTCAGAACCAACAGTTTCAATTCATTTCTAGGTAAGTATTGATAAGGGCCTTGACCATTCAAGTCAAATCCGCATGGTTTGTTTGTTTGTTTGTTTTGCCCTTTACGTCCAACGTGCAAGGCAAATTTTGAAGAAAACAGGTGTTGCATTTCTGTAGAGTGAATTGATCTGCTCCTTGAGCAGGAGAAATCCTATTTGCAACTTTTGAGCTGATCTCAACAAGCCCCCAAAGGTTGAGTTAATGTTTGTTTGGGGCCTGAAGTGCCCAAAAGGGAACAGCAGAAATTATGGTCTAAGTAGCAATGGCCAAGGACACGAGTCCCTTCCTTGCTATACCAGAAGGGAATTAACTGCACAATTCTCCCTTCTGCTTTTTAGAACTGTTCTGGGGAACGGACGTGACCTGTGGCTGACTGGAAAGAGTGTGGACTTTGGCCTCATATATATCAAGCTGGTTTCAAATTTCACCGTATTCACTTTTGTGAAGCCCCCAACAAGCTACTTAAACTCTCTGAGCCGCAGTCTTCTCGTTGGAGAAGTGCTTCCCGTTGGAATAACAGTGCTGTGCCCTGGAGCGGCTGCATTGTTTGCAGGCCTAACGCAAAAGGAAAAATATGAATCTCAGGCTTGTGATTGCAGAGCACTAAGTTGGGCTCAGGGGTCCTCTAGAGCCTGAGGCTGCAGGACTAGGCGGATCAGACTTCCAGAAAACCGGCCCTCACTTTCCAGTAGGTGTCTTTCCCTGTTGAGCTCTGAACGCTGATCCCCAAAAACTCTATTTCCACGGACTGCTAACAAGCTCTGACCAGTGGGGGGAAATGGTAGGAGATTAGAAGGTGAGAGAAACCTAGTTGAGTCTTTCTCTGTCTCTCTGTTTCTCCGACCATCCCTACCCATGCCCTTCCTCCTTTCCCTTCTTCTTACCCACCCCCCCTTCCCTCTTTATTCATTTCCTGTTGAGAAGTATCTTCAATAGAGACTGCCTGTCCTCTTCAAGTTCTGGCTACCTTCTGTGAGGCCACTTTCTGATCACCAGTTGCCCCTGTTCTAGGCCTCCACAGGTGGCCCTGCTTCTGTGCTCAGATGACGCCTTTTCCTTGTTTCCATGGACATGGCCATTTCCTACTGTTGCTGGTATCTGAACTGCCTCACTGTTCCCCATTTGGCATTTCAGCTCTTTCAGGCTCTTTTTAACTGGTTCCCCTTATTACATATCCTCTGTTGAGCTATTCTGTGTGGAATCTGATACAAATATCTGCCTTGCAAGGTTATCACAAGGAAATTTGTCTAAGGCAGTGGTTTTCAACTGTAGGTTGAAGTCCATTCATGAATCATGAAATCAATTTAATGGGTCGAGACTAGCATTTTGGAATACAAAATAACATGAAGTAGGATGGAAAATGTTGTGGTATATTGTATTTATAGGAAATGCCGTTCCATAGGACTTTTAGTTGTCTATATGTATATACATGGTATGTACCAGCTCATGATGTAAAATGTATTACTTTCTAGCAATTTGGATTGAAAGGAAGGAAGGAAGGAAGGAAGGAAGGAAGGAAGGAAGGAAGGAAGGAAGGAAGGAAGGAAGGAAGGAAGGGAGGAAGGGAGGGAGGGAGGGAGGGAAGGGAGGGAAGGGAGGGAGGGAGGAAGGGAGGGAGGAAGGAAGGAAGGAAAGGAGGGAGGGAGGGAGGGAGGGAGGGAAGGAAGGAAAAGAAGGCAAGGAAGGAAGGGAGGAAAAGAAGGCAAAAGAAAGAAAGGGAAAGGAAGAAAGCAAGCAAGCCAGTGGTCTACAGTTTCTGGCACATAATAAGCACTCAACAAATTGAAGCAACTACTGTAGCCATCCAAGACCATGTCATACAAACACAGTCCAGCCAGACAGGACTCAAAGAGTTTACTCTTCCAATTTCACTTTAGCTCATTAGGATAGTTCCATGTAGTTGAGCCAGGATGTACTGAAATGGCCAAAGCATTTACTTAAATGTGTTTGATTACACCTAAACAGGCCGAGCCTGAGTCACCAGCCTTGGCTGAAAGAGAAGCCAACCAGGTTCAAAGAACAGAAACAGTTTTAAGATAACATTTTATTTTTCTATGATTAACTGCAAATCTGTCCCTGCAACATCTTTCTCCTAACAGCTGAATGCCTTAAAAAGAGCAGGTCTCACCTAGAAAAGTGGGAATGGGGAGGAAGTGACGAGATAAGGCAGCTCCTTGAATCAGCATATTCGTAAGAGTACAGCTAGGGTCCTGGGGCATTCCTTTTTTCCAAAGGTATCAGAGGGCTCTGCAAAGATAACTGTGTTCTCAGACAGCCATGAGATTGGCAAATAACAAATATTATCAGCCTTCCAGCACTTCCAGATCTGAAAAAGCCCAAGTTACTCTATTTTGCCATAGCCACCCAGCTATGTGTTGATGGTGATAGGAAAATGACAAGCAAAAGAATTTTTAGCCCCTTGTATAGTTCTGGTCTATTTCATCAGGCAAAGAAACTCAAGTTCCCAGCCATTCTTGGATCCATCCAACTCCGAAGAACAAGGGATCTGAGGACTAGCAAGGACCTACAGGTCATGTGGATTTCTCTGCTTGGCAGCCTCCTCTGAGACCTCACAGGAGCTCTCTCCAAAGCTAAGGGCAGCCATCCCAAACTGTCAGGCCTGTCTGATAGCACAGTGGGCAGGGACACTCACGGAGTTGCTGGTTTTGTGTATGCCTAGTGACAAATACCTATTTCTACCACTTAACGATAGTGTTTGCTGACGTCAGGTGACAGAGAGAGAGAGAGCAGAAATCACTAATGCTTAACACTGTGCCAGAGCTGTACTGAGCCCTGTGTACACATAGATAAGTTTATCCTCACAACAACCCTATGGGGTGGTCACTACTATTACCCCCACTTCCCAGCTAAGGAGA
Source organism: Procyon lotor (assembly GCA_028646535.1). Classification (NCBI taxonomy): domain Eukaryota; kingdom Metazoa; phylum Chordata; class Mammalia; order Carnivora; family Procyonidae; genus Procyon; species Procyon lotor. Next base: position 147,021,378 of record CM053604.1, read on the forward strand.
TTGGTAGAGAAGGCAAATAACTTGTCCAAATTCACACAGCCAATTAGTAATAGAGCCAAGATTCAAACATGATGGTCCGGCTGCCAAGTCAATGCTCTTAACCTCTAGAGGTGCCTGGGTGGCTCAGTGGGTTAAAGCCTCTGCCTTCAGCTCAGGTCATGATCTCAGGGTCCTGGGATTGAGCCCCATAATGGGCTCTCTGCTCAGCGGGGTCCTGCTTCCCCCTCTCTCTCTGCCTGCCTCTCTGACTACTTGTGATATCTCTCTCTGTGTCAAATAATTAAATAAAATCTTAAAAAAGAAAAAATGCTCTTAACCTCTACCCAGGCTGGGAGCGAAAGGACTGCATTCTTATTTCACCATTAACTGATTTATCTGATTGGTTGGTAAGATCAACCCCTCTACAATTTCTTCTTCTCCTCTATAAAATAAAGAAATTAATCTGGATATTTTAAAGTCCCTTCTGATGCCACGTTTCCATGTTTCTGTGAGTTTTCCGATTCAGAAGAGTCGTGTTAATTCATCTAATGTATTTTATTGCCCTAAAATATTTCAAACATTTCAGTTACTACTTCCCTAAATCATCTAAGTAAGGATATTTGTCTGCTTATCCACTCTCTAAATAGAGGTGGAGAAGCCTCATGTTTGGCTGCTGAGTCTGTGTCCTACCTTCTTTTCCTCCAGTCTAACCTAAAACTGCCTTTGTCTTCCAGCACCTGGTGGAAAACACCAGGAAACGTTCTAAATCCCTGAGTTTGTCACACCAGCCCTTAAAGGAGTGTTGAGTTTGAGAGCGTGACGGATCTAAGGGGATTCGTACATGATAGTCATACAGTGAGGAGATTCTTGAGGAACAAGTGGGATACGAGAGACAGAGTATTAAACAATGTTTTCAATTAAGGAAAGAGTAAGGTCAGAGAGAACCACCCTTCTGGATGGAGCTCACCACCACCTGACCAGCTGATTAAATATCATGCCGCAAAAAGTAAATGTTTATGCCAAGCCAGGTGCTTGGACTACACAGAACTATATTAGGCAAGAGTAAGTGGTTTAATTGGCTCACCTTTATTCAACTGTTAGTATTTTCCTCTTAAGTGCCTTCCAGAGAGAATTTTGTGTTTCCCTTCTAACAGCTGGCTCAGAAAAACATAAACTCATCTTAAAATGTTGAGTAGGGATCCACAGGTTCCTGTTCTCTTTCCTCCAATTTGTATTTCAATGGTAGGAGAAAATGAGAGTTGAAGTATGATTTTCAATTGGCTATTTTATCAATTTGATCAAAAATCTTATAATTTTATATTTTAAGGGTTGTTTGTTTTATCTCTTAAAAATAGAATCCTAGCTACACACTGGGACTTAATATAACTTGTGAAATCACCCAACTGTGGTATTTATCAGAACGTCTCTCAGCAAGATCTGTAGTGATATGCACAGAATATTCTTATTAATCTTGAAATTTGTGGTCAGCCAGACATGTTAGCCATAATTGACTCCATGTTTCTTTTCCTTTTGTGGTTTTGTTGTTGTTGGATTTACTTTCCCAGCATTTTTTAAAATACCATTTTGTTAATTCATCTAATTGGAACGGTTTGGATAGAAATATATATCAGAAATGTTCTCCATCAGAATCAAAGCAGCCATGACTTTGTACCCACCCACTCGACCCCTTTCTTTTTCTTTCTCCATTTCTGATTCTCTGCCTCTCTGGTTGCTTAGGAAATATGAGCTACTTGATTTTGAAATTCATGATTAATTCAGAAGTTGTTATATTTAGTGACTCACAGTGTTTGTTTTGAAGACAGTATAAGGAATGTGGAAATACAGTTTTTAATTATAATAAATATGAATTAGTATTCTTTTATGTACTTAACTACCCTTCTATAAGTGTAGAGTGTTCTTTCAGTAAATATTAGCCTGGTTCTCTGAATTTTTGAAATTCAGTCTCTAATAGAATACTTTCCCAAGTTGTGTCCAGAGAACATTATCTTCACGTTATGCTTCTTGAATAGAGGTGTCGCAGTCTAACAAGTTTAGAAAACCCTATACATTCTTTCCCTGAAGAGTAATAATTAACCTTAGTAGATTTAAGACTAAGACATTCTTTTAACTCAGTATTTCTCAAAATTATTTCATTCTCTCTACCCAAAAGTCTCTTTATTCTAAAATGCTTATCATTATAAGTTAGTACCCCTCAGGATATATGTGGGAAATGGACTTTAGGTCTTTCACGACCTAAAGTCCCTGGGGCTCTAGGATCCTCATGAAATATTGACAGTTGTCTGCATCTGTGTTACATTTGCTGTGTGCCAAGGCACTGTTCTAGGCGCTTTAGCGGTTGTAATAGCTGAGTATTTATTTGGATGTGTTAACAGAGGCTGAAATGACTGTTTTAAACAAGAAAGATTATTTCTTTTTTACATAAAAGTCTAAGATGGAAGACAGTGCAGGAAGTTAGGGCAGCTCTCTTTGCCAGGGTCATCCAGGGGTTCAAGTATCTTCTGTGGCATTACTTTACAACCCTTCAAGGTATTCCTTGCTTTGTAGGATGGAACATGGCTCATTTTACTCACTCATAGTCCATCCCCTCAGAAAAGAGACATTCCTACAAAAAGAGAAAATGGAGGGAAACAGGTTCCTGATAAGGATCTGCTTTGTGTTATGCTCATATCTCATTACCCAGAATTTACTGACATGGCCATGCCTAATTTACAAGGAAGTCTGGGAAATGTAGTCTCTGGAAATTCTATTATTAGAAAAGATTCTATTATTAGGATTCTAATTCTATTATTAGAAAAGAAGAAGGAGAGAATGGATGTCATAGGCCATTAGCTTTCTCTGCTGTGGGTTTTTTTTTTTTTTTTCTCATTAAATCCTATGATCAAGTCCATGAAATAAGTACTTCTGTCCCCATTTTAATAATGAGAAAATTAAGATACAGAGAAGGCAAATCTAAAATCATATAATAATTGGGGGCTTTAGGCCACCTAATTCCAGAGCCTGGGTTATTAGCTAATACATATACTCGCAATGCTTTTCCCAAAAATTTCTAGTAGTTTTTATCATTTGGGGGCCTATTCTTTTCTAATTTTTAAGTTTCTTTTCTAAGTCAGTGTGGATGGAAACTAGCTTCTTCACCCAGATCATGTTCTCCTTTCTGGATATGTCTAAATTATATTTTTCAACTTCTCCCTCATGTGGCTATACAAATGAGTTCTCACGAATGGAATACACAAAGATCTGAGGTATACCACCAGGCTTGAGCCTGATGGTATATGAGCCTAGTAAAAACCTCCCTTGTTTCCATGGCCTTCCCCTTCAGCTAGCCGAAATGGAAATGACACCCAGGAGAACTGGAAACCATGTGTCAAGGACGGCAGAGCCTTGCTCAGCCTGAATCCCCTGCTCTCTGTGTGGACCAGAGCCACCGCAGTGCTTTCTGACCTAGCACTGTTAGGTGAGTAAAAAATAAAATAATAAAATAGGAAGGAATAAAATAGAATAAAATAAATACTTCCACTGTGTTTGATGCATTTCAAAGTTTTTGATCTGTTCGTTCTAGGGATTAGTCTCCTCTAAATAATAAAATCTGTTAGCATGATGTCATGAATGACAAACTGGCAATGGTGGATTCAAATCCTGTATCACCGTTTGCTAGTGATGTGGCCTTGGGCATTCTACTTAATCTCCCCCTAAGCCTGAGTTTTCTTAGCTTTAAATGAATGTTCAATCACGGAGTTGTTGAAAGAAATTAATAACTATCTATAAATTATACTAATTCTTGTTACTTATTCCACTCCAGTGATCAATTTATGCTTATTCTGGTTGTATTCTGGGTTAAATGTCATTCTTAATGGCTGGAGAATGTAGATCATTGTTTATTTTACATTTTTGGAGGATAAACTCTTTTGAGAATGTAAGAGCTGTGGATAATATCAGATAATATAGAGGCAGAGGGAGAGAAAGAGAGAGAGAATTTTGCATACAATTTTACGGAGCCCTGCAAGCCCACTTTTGAGCCTCTAGCAATAGACCCGACTGTTTCAAATATATATGCCTTTTTCTTATGAAAACAGTTTTAAAGAAATGTGTGTTAGGTGTCTTTAGGTTTCCACATTTACATTAGCGAACTTTCAAATGTACATTTCATGCCTTTATAAAAATCATATGTCAGAAAATGAGAGAACGTCAGTTTGGGACTCATTTAACAAACCTGGATAAATACATCTGTTTGACCACTTAACCAGCTTTGTCACCTCTCTGAGGCTTAGATTCTGCATCACTAATTTGAGGTTGCTAATAATTCTCTTTCAGGATTGTGAGGATTAAATGAAATTCTAACTGTGTGCAAAACAACCTCACACCCTGATGATGTTCCTTTTTTTCCCCAAATAGATGTTCATAGGGAGCATTCTAGTCACTTTTGCTGGACCACAATCACCTTTCTTTCTCCAGATGTGGGAACGGAGCAATAGTAACCAGCAATTTGGAATCTCTGAAGATTTGTGTTCCTGGTTGCAAGGCTGAATTGCAGCTCACTCTCCCCACAGGCCTGTAGACTTAGGGTGGTCGTGAAGGAAGAGTTGGCCCATGGCTACATTACTAGGAGACAGGACAGATGTTGGTTACACTGCTTATCTACGAAAGTGATTGTCACGGAGTGGACAGAAGAAGGCTGATTTTTCAGAAGGATAGAAATATTGTAGGTTATCTAAATGTCTCTAGCCCAACGTGCCTCTGAATATTTTCTCCAGGTAGGCATTGTATGAGCTCTGCGTGGTGGGATTTCCATTTGGAAAGCAAGTGGGCGAAGAACATTCAGGCTCCACACCTACTTCACCTGCTGGGATTTCTCTTATGGAGTGAAAGACTCTGGTCATTAGCATCTTGTACCCATTTGTGTCACAGAAGGGATGCAGTGGTTATGTATACCTTGCCTTAATCTGTTGTTGCATAGAAATATGCAAGGTGTCTTAGTCCCTACATAGTCTTTCATTGACATGAAATGACATATCAATGAAAGACTATGTAGGGACTAAGTAGGAGAAAGGCAGGATCATTGGGAGACAGTAAGTACAATTACATTTAATATTAAGACGTTTTTATTTCCATTAGTGTAGTCTGTGTGTGAAGATAAAGCACTTTAACTCAACTCAGTGGCAACCAACAGCAATATCACACTGAATGCATGGAGAACCTTGGGGCTTAAGAATTGATTTACTGTTAAGCACTCCTTCCAGGAATGCACAGGGATTGGTCATTTAACTCAGAAACTTCCGTTTTTTGTTTTGTTTTGTTTTGTTTTCCTTACCTTTGTAAGGTAAATCACAAGACCTCAATTTACTGGAGTGTTCCAGTTAATCTTCTGCTTTATTGAGCATCACTCTGAATTCCCTATTTCTTTTAGACTTTGTAGAAAAAAGCATTCTAGACACTGCTGAGCCACTTTTCTGCCTTATTAACAAAAATGTTGGGTTAAATTCTTAATGGCTGAAGAATGTGGATCATTGTTTATTTTACATTTTTGGAGTATAAACTCTTTTGAGAATGTAAGAGCTGTGGATAATATCAGATAGTATGGAGGCAGAAGGAGAGAAAGAGAGAATTTTGCATACAATTTTACAGAGTCCTGCAAGCCCACTTTTGAGCCTCTAGCAATAGACCCCAGATTAAGAATCCCTGGCACAGATGTTTTGACATTATCATTCTAGACATTTGTTTTTGTTATGATAAAAATATAAAGAAAAGAGGATTTGGCAAAATATTCATTCACCCAAATAATTCAAAGTACATTAAACAGTAAAAAGTATTTGGCATGTGTATGCCAGGAAAGTTAATTATTTCCTTTATTAGAATCCATTTCATTGATTTTCCTTATTCTTTTAAAAGAATATTTTATAAAAAGTCTGATTAACTGTGGGTTTTGTGGAGTTGATTCTATAGTTGATCTATAATTTAATAGCTCCTTTAAGTATCTGTTGAACTCAGCAATGGGAAAATAGATTCCAGAAATTTTCCTTAATTTCACAAAAGCAAATATAAATACTTAACAAAACAGACAAACCCCCCTCCCCCAAAACCACCAAATACCAGATGCCTTTTTTTTTTCCTCAGCCCATTCTCCTCAATTTCAATTTCTCTATGCCGGCTGGTTCTCAACAGGAGTGGCACTGATCCCAAAAGGGGAGCTTTGGAACTTTGTGGGGATGTTTTTGGTTGTCACAGTGTCAGGAGGAGCTGTCATAACCAGATAGCCAGGTTTAGGGTTCCCAAGAAGGCTTTTTCTTTTTCTTCTTTACATCCCTCATGACTTTGCAATCTCCCCCAGGACAGTCATGTAGGTGAAAATCCTACTGATAATGATTGAGCTAAATTATAATTCCATTTTATAGACAAACACATTTTTTTATGGCTTTTAATGCACTCTGAATTTTTAAAGTGTGTGTGAAACTGCCGTATGTATTGATACAAGATTGTCTTTTGATTTGGTTAGGAACTTTCCTGAGAATTGTTTCCCCCTTTGGAAAATCAGGCCAAGGACCACAATGCTATTGATGGTATTTCAGTCACCAAGGGTACACATTGGTGTCAATGTACATTTGTAACTATCAGATACTCAGTGATTCTTGTAAAGATACAAGAGTTTCACTACTTCACTATGTCTTCTAGCACAGTTATCACAAACATTCCTATATCGAAGTATTATTTATTGTGGCTCTATTCTATTTTAGTCTATAATTTATTCTCTAAATTACAATTTATCAAATAAGTCAAAATTTCTTTGAGAAAAATGTTCTCAGGGGAAGTTTTATCTCCTTGGTCTTTTCACTATTTGTTTTAAAAAAAAAATCACTGACATTAATTCTGGATTTTTATAGTTATTCAGAGCTGTGTTGTTAAAGGGACAAGTGAATTACTCCTCAGAGCTGAACTCAAGGGGGAAGTTTGACGAATGGCTGGTAAAATAAAATAGTGGCAATTTATTCCTTTTGTTCTCAGTACAATCACCTATGAAACATCCTTAAACTGAAAAAAAATGAAATTATTTGTGAACAGAAGTCGGGACATTTAAATTCATTTCCTCTCTTTTCCCTTCATTCTAGAAACTCTCTGTAATGCAAGCCTGAATATAATGAAATTTTGCATAAATGACATGTGGCAACCTAATTTAGTACAAGCTAGAGAACCTGGTAATACTTTAACTTCAAAGTGCTTGCATTTCATTCCTTCATTACTTTTCTTCCTTTCAAAGCATTCTTTAGCCATGCACCAAGTTTGAACAATGACAAATCAAATGCCCAGAGCCAAAAATAGTGTTTCAGTATTTCCATGCAATTAATTGGTACTTCTTCATGGGTACCCAGTGTAGTCAGTGCTCTCGTAGAAGATTCTCCAAGCCTGACGCGAGATTGAATGCTATTTGTCACGACATCCACTGATAGCCCCTTGTGCTCTCAACCTCGTTCTGTGGGCCACATCATTCACTCTGTCTATCCAGTGACTCTGTCCTCTTTTCAGTTGGTCGCCCTATCCCTTAAACCTTCCATCTCACTAACTTCTCTAAACCGTTCTTCCCTGATTCAAAGGCAACAATCATTATCAGAACAAAAGTAGTCAGTATTTCTTAGATGCTTCCAGTGTCCCAGAAATAACAGAGTGCTCTCCCTGCATTGCCTCATTTGATTCTCTTACAACCTATGTGATAAGCTTTCTTATCATCTCCAAGGTCCATTATCATCTCCACTGTACAGATGAGAAAATGGCATTCGAAGAGATTTTACTGTCTTCCTCACTTGGCAAAAGTCCTACAAGAGGTCTGTTTGATTCCTGTGCCCACATCACTACTGTGCGTTCCTGGCGTTTATCTTTACATACTGGGATTGTTGAGTTATCTCTCCATGAGGTGTTGCTGCCTTGAATCTCGGTCTTTAGGAATCATTTCTGCATTTCATTGACAGATTATACGTAGATCACAAATATTATCCTGTTCAATCTCCATCCAGAGTGGATATCACTCCTCTACTAAAAAAAAAAAACCAAAACCTATAAAAACCTGCTATGACAAATGAAGCCCATACTCCTCAGTCTGACATAAACAACCATCATAATATGACCCAATCTATCTTCCACATTTCAGCTGACTTTATTTACTTCTTTGTTGATTCCCATTGAGTTGTTCCCTTGATGGAACATTTTTCCTACCCACCCCACCACCCCACCATCTTTCTGTCTGTGCTCATTTTACTCTTCTCCCAAATAAGTCCTTGGATTAGAGGAAACTCGTTTTTACTACCATCGACCTATCTCTCTCCTCATCAACCACATCAGCCTCTGGCATATGATTGTATTATGGCTTAGTTTCTAAGTTTTCTTGAAAGATCTTATCACAATAAGATTGTTGGGCCCTGTAAATATTTTGTTATTTATTGATAAAGCTTTTGTTCATTCAGCATGTTGAGTCTTCCATTTTGTTGTGAAAATTCAGTTCTCTTTTGTCTGTGCTTTGTTACATTCCCATGTCTATGGAGGGACCATGCCTTGTTTATCTCTGTATTATCTAGTAGGTACTTTGTAACTGTACTAGTAGGTACTTTGTAACTGTTGTTGAACAAATGAAGAAAATGCTAGGGAACAAACTCCAGGCATTTTGTGGGTTTAATACATTTTCTCTGGATATTGTAAAAGATAAAGTCTATTAATAAATGAGTACCCTCCCACCTCTGTTAGGATGATGTGAATGAGTATGTAACCACTTAATCCACCATAAAATGCTATTAGGCAACAGCAGTGCCTTGACTTTAGGCTGGAAAGCAAACAATATAGGATGTCCAATTGTTCTTGCTAGGGGCAGCAAGGGCAGATTTAAGGAAGAGGAATATAATAAGATGAAATTTGGCCAAGATACAAGGTTAATGTCTCCTCACCTCCCAAAGAGTATGGAAGGATTATTTATCATCACAGCTGTCGGGGTTTAGAGCTTACTTCTTATTCAAATGACAGTGCCGTTTCCAGAAGGCTATTCTCCAGGGCTGCCCGGATCAGACAGCGTGTCCTATGTAGGCAAGATTTGCCCTGGCTGCCTTTACCCAAGGGTGACTTAAACCCATCTAAAGTCCATCATTAATGCCAACAATGACCCAGCCCATGGTGGCACTGATTCCTAAAGCTGAAGACTTGGAAAAGGAGCCTCATTTTCCATCATGCTGATTGTTGTTTTCAGCAAGATGTTTACCTCTTCAGTTTTCTCTCTGCCAAGTACAAATCAGTGTATTTCCAACATCCCAGTGTCTGAACTGTGTATTGCTGGCTTCCACTGTTTCTCTTCAATTAACAAGCAGCTGTAAAAGAGCTTTGTAACTGACATGGGGAGAAAATCTCTAAGGTAGGGATGGACTGCATCCCACACCTCTAAATCCTGACCAGACATCTTCTGCTAGATCGCCAAGAAGACATGTGCAGAGGGGACATTTCAGATAAGTGAATATTCCACAACGAATTGACTTTGGTCCCCAAAATATGTGTAGAGTGCTATCCCAGGGAGCAAGGCAAGACCATGTAGGATCAGGTCAGCACTCCTTTGCTTCCTTAGGGAAAGGTCAGAATGTAGAACAACTTAGTAGCGTGTCTCTTTAGTCTCTTCTTCTTAGGTCAGTGCCCTGAATTTGGCCTTCTGGATTTTACCTCTTCAAATACAAGAAGCATGACAACAGGGGCACCTGAGTGGCTCAGTCATTAAGCGTCTGCCTTCGGCTCGGGCTCCCTGCTCGACGGGAAGCCTGCTTCTCCCGCTGCCATTCCCTCTGCCTGTGTTCCCTCTCTCGCTATGTTTCTCTCTGTCAAATAAATAAAATCTTTAAAAAAAAAAAAAAAAAGAAACATGACAACAAAGGTTTAAGGCAGTATTAGCCTAATCTGAGCCCTCCATATCTTTCTTTAATGCAGCCATTGCACTGGGGCTGCTAGACCTTACAAGAGGAGGAGAAGTACAGACCCTGTCACCACACCATGAACCTCAAGAGGAAAGAAAATACCCATAGCAGGTTTACCAAAAGCAAGAGAAGAGAAAACTTTCTTTCCTTTTACTTCCTCCAATCCATAGATTGTGAGTTTTTAATCCATCTGAACTCCTCTCTTTTGGATAGAATATGTATGTGTGTGTGTGTGTGTGTGTGTGTGTGTGTGTGTGTGTGTGTGTGTTTACAAATCTATAAGCATGAGATTTTGCACTTTCCTGGAGGTCAGAGTGCATGCTTAACTGAACCTTTGCAGGAAATGAAGGCTTCTGTAGCTTCAACTGTTCACATGGGCACACAAATATATGAATGTGAAAAAAACTGGATAGGATGAAAGTAAGGACACACTATGTTTTTCTTTCTTTTCTTTTTTTTCCTGCTTAATGGCTGCATCTAGAGCTAAAGATGTATTAGAGCAAGACATGTACTAAGAACTTTACTCTCCCCTGTCTCTCCCCTCCCCCAGCAAGTTTTGGTGGCTATTCTGATAAAGTACCTTATATTTTATAGTCAGAGGTAATGGCATGACAAGATTATTCTTTTTCCCCAGACCCCGCCCTGTAATGGTTAGGTGCCTCCCTCCCTGAGCCCAGGAGCTAACATGAGGTATTTTCCTCCACTTGGTGGAGCTGTGCACGTATGTGCTGGAGGGAGGAGAGGGGAGTCCTGGCAGGAACTCTGTTCCAGCTGTTCAGGATTGAGTGATCTTTCCAGTGCATCATCCCGGCTTTATGCGGTGATGCCTTCCCTGTGATGACAGTATGCTTATAATGAGTGGGCACTGTGCACTTCTATGTGACAAAGCACATACATGGCCCCAAGGGGACATATTTGCTAACCCGGGTGCAGTGTCAACCAGCTGTGTGGTTCCAGACAAATTGCTTTATTTTACTGTGCCAGAGTTCTTGACCAAGTAGAGTAGGGAGTAATCCCTCTTCTCGTTACCTCTGGAGTTTGGTGGAAACCTAAAATTAGATGTGAAAATTAGATGTGAAAGTGCTCTGGGAGTTGAAACAATGGAGAAATCCAAATCAGAATGTTCCCTGAGTTCTGTTTTCCCAGTGTCTTTTTCACTTTGTAGATGGTCTTGCACACCACAACCAGAATGGTCTTTCTCAACGTGTGCACGATCACAGCCATCTCATTAAAATTCAAGATATCTTCTCCCTCCCATAAATGAAAATCACACCTCCATAAGCGGCTTATGAAGCCCTTCGCAGTAAGTGCTCTGGCCAGTGGTATGTCTCTTCTGACACCCCTACTAATGCACTGAACATGGAAGCCTTCTCTCTTGCTTCTTCAGACCTTAACCATGCAGTTGTCTTGCTCTAGAACCAGCTTCCCTCTGTTCCTAGCTAACTCCCATTTATGATCCAGATTTCACCGAAAGTCACTTTCGGTGGGAAGGCTTCCTCGGTCCTCTTTTAGAAGCCTCTGATTTGTACTCCCACAAGACTCTGTGCGGTCCCCAGTTGTTTTATCTGATTACTTTTCTTCCACAAAGGCACAGACATCATCTGCAGAATTCAGTATTGTAAAACTCTGCAGCTAGCACAATTTTAAGTTTATATACAGCACTCAAGAAATATTTTTGTGCTGTGAATTGTGTAAGTCTGATGATTCACAGACCTGTACCCCTGAAGCAAATAATACATTATATGTTAAAAAAATAAATATTTTTGAATGACCAGTTGGATGGTGGGTTAGTTTCCTATGACTGCCATAATAGAGTACCACACAGCGGATGCCTTAAAACAACAGAATGTATTTCCTCACAGTTCTGGAAGCTGAAAGTCTGAAGTTAAGGGGTCAGCAGAGCCATGTTCCCTCTGAGACTCTGGATAGAATCCTTCCTTGTCTCTCTATAGCTTCTGGTTGTGGCGGGAATCAATCCTTACTGTTCCTTGGCTGGTAGCTGCATCACTCCAATCTCTGACTCTCTTGTGACCTCGCATTTCCTTTTTCCCGTAAGGACACCAGTGACACTGAATTAGGGCCCATCCCAAACACCTCATCTAACTTGATTACATCTCCAAAGATCCTATTTTCAAATAAAGATGCATTTACAGTTATCAGAGGTTATGACTTCAATATATATCTTAAGGAATACAATTCAACCCATAAGCATTTGATAAATCAATTAATTAGTAATTAATATAAGTTATAGACAGAAAAGGCTTCTTCTGATTATGATAAAAACTTGTATAGATCTAATCAATTAATTTGATTAAATAATATATGAGTGATTGTGTGTATGTCTACACACATGCCTTAATTTTTTTTATATTGTGCAAAAATCCCACTGGCTAATTATTCCAAATAAAAAATATTATGTGATTCTGATTTGTCTAAAGCACTTTAAAGGCACCTGCCTTTTCCAGATGTAGTTTTGGATGACAAGAAACGATTTCTTTTTTTTTTTTGCAGAAATTTTTTTTTATTAATTTTTATTAACATATAATGTATTATTTGCCCCAGGGTACATGTCTGTGAATCTTCGGGCTTACACATTTCACAGCACTTAATAGCACATACCCTCCCCATTGTCCACAACCCAGCCACCTTATCCCTACC
>CM053604.1:147034461-147061911 GCA_028646535.1 Procyon lotor
ACAGATGTTGGCGAGGATGCGGAGAAAGGGGAACCCTCCTACACTGTTGGTGGGAATGCAAGCTGGTGCAGCCACTCTGGAAAACAGTATGGAGGTTCCTCAAAAAGTTGAAAATAGAGCTACCCTACGACCCACCAATCACACTACTGGGTATTTACTGTAAAGATACAAATGTCATGATCTGAAGGGGCACGTGCACCCGAATGTTTATAGCAGCAATGTCCACAATAGCCAAACTATGGGAAGAACCTAGATGTCCATCAACAGATGAATGGATAAAGAAGATGTGGTATATATATACAATGGAATACTATGCAGCCATCAAGAGAAATGAAATCTTGCCATTTGCAATGACGTTGATGGAACTAGAGGGTATCATGCTAAGCGAAATAAGTCAATCTAAGGACAATTATTTTATGATCTCTCTGATATGAAGAATTTGAGAGGCAGGGTGGGCAGTCGTGGGGGGTTGGGGAGGCAATGAAACAAGAGGTCAGGAGGGAGACAAACCATAAGAGACTCTTAAACTCACAAAACAAACCGAGGGTTGCTGGGGAGTAGGAGGGTAGGGATAGGGTGGCTGAGTTATGGACATTGGGGAGGGTATGTGCTATGGTAAGTGCTGTTTAATGTGTAAGCCTGATGATTCACAGACATGTACCCTGGGGCAAATAATACATTATATGTTAATAATATGTGTATGTGTGTGTGTGTGTGTGTGTGTGTGTGTTGTGATCATGGGGTGCCTGGGTGGGTTAAAGCCTCTGCCTTTGGCTCAGGTCATGATCTCAGGGTCCTGGGATCGAGCCCCGCATCAGGCTCTCTGTTCAGCAGGAAGCCTGCTTTCCCTTCTCTCTCTGCCTGCCTCTCTGCCTACTTGTCAAATAAATAAAATCTTTAAAAAAAATTCCAAGTTCCCAATATCAGAAGTTTCGATCTCATTGTCAACTTACTTTTCTTTCTCCGCTAATAGATTTGATTTTTACTTGTGCACATATGACTGGTCAAACAGATGAAAAAAAAAAAGCAAAAACAAAAAAAACAATAAATAAAACCAAGGCCTGAGTGGAACTGCTCCATTTCTGATCTGTGCCACACACACTGCAGGCCTCAAATGCTCCCCTGAAGCCAGCATTGCCCTGAAAAGGCCAGGAGGATAAGTCACGCCAATGTAAGTAATACTGATGGGAAACATCACTCAATTAAGTAAAGGGGTACCTGAGTCATTGGGCAGAAAAGAACAAAGGAGAAAAAAAGATATGACAATAAGAAAGTATATGCTTGATTGCAGTGGAAGAAAAAGAGAAAGGAAACAAGGCATATCAGTAAACTTCTGGAGGATTACCCTCTCTAGCAATATCTGTACAACGTAGAAACCTTTTTTTGCCTTTTTAATCTTTTGTTTGCTTGCCACCATCATTGTTATCAATATCCACGGAATGGTATAGAGAGGATCGCCAATGTATCTGCTTTCCTGAGACAGGCACAATTTATTTTGTTATTCTAACATAACTCTTTGGCTTGGGTATAAATAATTCAGTAAGTCATAGGGGAGTTTGGGGGCTTCTATTTTGGGAGGGGCTCGGATACTTCAGATAAATGTTTAAGGTTGTCTTTATGGAATATCTCTATGGAATATTCAAGGACTGACATTTACAAGGAGCTTATTCCAGGCCGGGCACTGTTCGGGTAAACTCTCCATAGGAATGCCTTAGGCCTACTCACAACAACCCCGAGAGGTAACTCTGTTATCATCCCTATTTTACATGAGAACACTGAGGCAACCTGCCTAAAAGCACACAGCAATTCGGGGTCTTTCTGGTTCCATACAAATTATAGGATTGTTTTTTCCAGGTCTTTGAAAAAATCCAGTGAGAAATTAAAAATAGAGCTACCCTATGACCCTGCCATCGCACTACTGGGTATTTATCCCAAAGAAGCAGATGCATTACAAAGAAGGGCCACATGTACCCCAATGTTCAAAGCAGCAATGGCCACAATTGCCAAACTGTGGAAAGAACCAAGATGCCCTTCAACAGATGAATGGATAATGAAGATATGGTCCATATATACAATGGAATATTATGCCTCCATTAGAAAGGATGAATATCCAACTTTTGTATCAACATGGATGGGACTGGAAGAGATTATGCGGAGTGAAATAAGTCAAGCGGAGAAAGCCAATTACCTTATGGTCTCACTTACGTGCTGAGCATAAAGAAAAACATGGAGGGCATTGTGAGAAGGATGGGAGGGGTGAATGGGGGGAAATTAGAGGGGGGAGATGAACCATGCGAGACTGTGGACTCTGAGCAACAAACTGAGGGTTTTGGAGGGGAGGGGGTAGGTGGTTGGGCCAGTCTGGTGGTGGGTATTGAAGAGGGAACGTACTGCACGGAGCACTGGGTGTGGTGCATGAACAATAAATCTTGTAACACTGAAAAAATAAAATAAACATATTTGGGAAAATAAATAAATAAATAAATAAATAAATATTTTTTAAAAAGCACACAGCAAAATAGCAGCATTTTGAGATGTGAACTTGAGCCATCTGAATCCTGAGGCCTCCATTTAATAACTATATGCCTTTCAAGTATTTGAAATCCATCCTTTCATATATCTTGATTATTCAGATTGATTGGAGTGCATAATTAATAATAAATCCCGCCAAATATTTTACAAATATAGCCACAATAAAAGAAATACACTATTCTTTTTTTTAAAAAAAGATTTTATTTATTTATTTGACAGAAAGAGATCACAAGCAGGTAGAGAGGCAGGTAGAGAGAGAGGGGGAAGCAGGCTCCCTGCTGAGCAGAGCGCCCGATGCCGATGCGGGCCTCGATCCCAGGACCCCGAGATCATGACCTGAGCCAAAGGCAGAGGCTTTAACTCACTGAGCCACCCAGGTGCCCCGAAATATACTATTCTTTCTTCTCTCCACATTGCCATTTCTATCACAAATTCATAATAGAGGCACGGAGTGGGAATGAAATGACCTGTATCACTTCTAATTTACCAATAAACAGAACTTAGGAAAGGAATATGGCTAATCAACAAACCAGATATTCAATTCTCAGACACATCGTCCCCTGACCCACAGCCACTGCCCCGGGAACTTTTGGCAACAAGATAAAGACCAGAAGGCCCTCAGAAATACAGTTCCATTTACTAGACAGAAAGGAGAATCCAAACAACTTTCTTTGGGCTACTTTACTAAAACCATATCCTTTGGTCTAAAATTGAAATCTTATGGATTCTTTTGAAACATATATTTAAACATATTTAAACATGAGCGTCAAGTGTCTACACTTCTTATCAAGCTTGATTATCTGGCTCCCCTGCTCAGTTCAGGCTGGAAGAGCATGGGAACTGTCACAGCAATAAGACATGACAGCTAACTGTTGGAGAGATGACAAATAAAATTCAAAAGTAGATGTAGACACATCTGAGCTTTGCAGTGACGAATGAGCAATGGTGGCCCTAAGTAGCCGTCACAAAAAGTATTAAGTTATAGTGAACGTCTCCTGCCTAATATAATCTCTTGGAAGAGCTATATTTATAATTGCTTTATGAAGTCTTGGTGGTTGCAGTTGAGAACCTTAGTTAACTTTCTAGAAAGTTTCTTTGTCTAACAATTTGTGTAATGTAGGACACTCTTTTGTTAATAATATCTGATCTCTAGTAAGTCATCCATTCTGATTCTGGGTGAAATATTATTTACTCTAAATGCACCTAACAATATTTAAGAGAACCTGACAAATGAAATAGATAGGACACCAAAAGAAAAACCTTTCTAATATGTGCTTGCCTGCATAGTGGTAAAACTCTAAATGAAAAACTCTAATTTCAATTACCTAAATGCATTATTTATACGATTTAAAACCAAATGTGTATGTGAAACACCTGGATCATTCAATGAACTTTTGACGTTATCTTTAGGTGTGGAATTGCATAGATGCAGCCCAAATGGCTGTGAGCAAATGCTTACAAATGTTTTCCTGGCAGGGTAGTGATAGTTTTCCAGCTCACGTTCCCCTTCTATAAAATAAAGGCGGTATTAGCCACATCATCTGCATGTCAGGCACT
Source organism: Procyon lotor (assembly GCA_028646535.1). Lineage (NCBI taxonomy): Eukaryota > Metazoa > Chordata > Mammalia > Carnivora > Procyonidae > Procyon > Procyon lotor. The sequence continues at coordinate 147,038,551 of CM053604.1, forward strand.
CGGTTGGCTTTAGAAGAGAGAGACATAGAGCAGTTTTGCTATAATTCCATGATAAAAAAAAAATTATGCCACCAAGAAGAGCTGAGTGGAATTCTGCTTTTTAAGGGTAAAGTCTGCTGCAGAGAAATATGTCGGGATTTTTCCATTTTTATTCCCATTTCTATTTTCTACACTTGAACTTAGTAATCCGTGGTATATTTTGGTAGAGCCTGAGCTTTCTCCTCAGTTCCAACTTCCCCCTAATAACCTAAAATGAAATTCTGTGAACCTCTATGGAGAAAAAAATCATAGGGTCTAATGGAAAGCTTGCATTAGCTATCTTCTGCCTCAAGCTTCTGCTTAATGTTCCAAGGACAAGATAGAGAGTGACGTGGAACACCCATGGGGTAGGAAAACAAGATGTTGAATATATGCACGTGTCTCATAATGGGATATAGAGAGAGACAGAAACCAGAATCTTCTTACTATTAGTTAATTTCCCGAAGCATCGATTTTCTAAAAATAACCCCAGGCTATCTCTTTGGCCAAATTCTTAGACCTGACGTCAGATACTATATTTAGGACAGTAGCTAATAGGAAGATTTTATCTGCTCGCTCAAAATTTCCTTTAACACAGCGACAGGTGCTAGTAATAGAAATGAACAAGGACCAGAAAACTTTAGCAAAAGGCTTGAAATTGCAGTAAATGAAGGGGGCAGAGCCATGCAGGAATTAGAGCCATTAATGTCCTTGTTGCCGTCAGGAAGCTGACTTATTTTTCAGAAATTAACATAATACATACAAACACACAGGGCGCCTGGGTGGCTCAGTGGGTTAAAGCCTCTGCCTTTGGCTCAGGTCATGATCTCAGGGTCCTGGGATCGAGCCCCGCGTCGGGCTCTCTGCTCGGCAGGGAGCCTGCTTCCCCCTCTCTCTCTGCCTGCCTCTCTGCCTACTTGTGATCTCTCTCCTCTCTGTCAAATAAATAAATAAAATCTTTAAAAAAAAAACACATACAAACATACATACATACTCTAGTTCGGCATCCAGCCAACTGGGCTTTCTTTCGGCAAGAGAAATTTGGATTCACTTTAAAAGAAATCACCATATTAGCCGTTATATTACCTTCCCTCTTAGATATGCAGCAGATATAAATCCAGAAGTAAAAGAATTAGAGGTAGGTAATTTTGATCATTATCACTAGATTATTTTTATCTATGGGTTTAATGCTAATCCTTCGTATAAAATGATTTTAAACACTTGAAGAGAGCTAAAGCTCCTTTACAATTCAGAGCAGAAAGATATATACTAGAACACTGGAAACATTTGTTTGGTTAATTAGAGCCACCAGGTGATAAAGAACGGTTCTACAGACTTGGGCTTGGGGGTAAGGAATTGGTTTGGCATCAACTTAAGTTCCTGCCAGAAGAGTTTAGAATGTTATTGACGTTAATGATATTAAATGATATTAAAGATAGAGGGCTAAAAGGAAACACAATGACTAAGGGATCTTTTCTTTTTTTCACCCACAAGTTCTTTTTTCCCTTTGCTTGCTTTCTTCCTTCTTGTCTTTCCTTTTTTAAAGCCTTAGTGGTTCTCTGATGTTCTTTTGTATCCTGGCAATTCTATAATGAAAAGTGCTTACTCACACTGAAATTTGAAAAAACTCCCTCAGTTAAAGATAGGTTGCTGGAGTTCATTTGATGGTGAAAGCCATATTCTGTTACCATTTGCCTAACTGGCCAGGTGAATCATGGACACGAGGCATTTGTCTTTCAAGGGAAAAGAAGGTATAAAAATCTAGATGAGAAATGACTTTGCCTTTCTTCCCATCGTCTTTATTCTCAAAGGAACTTAGATCAAGCTAGCAATATCCTTACAGACCTTCTGTCACCTAACAGCCTTGTGCTATCATGAAACTTTAAAATGGCTGCCATTTTAAAGACTCACATAGAGGAACCACCAAAGGTCCTCCGAGATCAGAGAAGTTAAATAATTAAGTTCCCATGGCTTGCAAACAGCAGAGCTGAGATTCAAACCCAGTTTACAGGACTGCAAAGTCTTGTAGACAACCACTGCATCATATGCTTTCCTAAAATGCCAAGGCATCAGTTCATGAATCCTCTCTCATCATGCTTAGTTTTAAAGAATAGTTATCGTGAAAGAAAACCTCAGTCTGAATTCTTCACTCAGTTCCCCGCATTCCCCCTGCCATAGTAGAAATGCTAGCTAATAATGAAATGTTCCCAAGTATTTAAAAACTCCCTAGTTAATGGCACAGATGGAAGCAACATGGCTAATCTAGAGAGTGAATCTACAAGATGGACAAATACACACCTGACAGGGAGGCTGCCTGGACAAGACTAAGTCATTCGGATAGTTACACCTTTAGAAATACATCTTCAATGAGAAAACGGAGATGACCATGTCTAATTTTGAAAGTCCATTATATATAAACTAAGTGCTCATCTTTAATACAAGCACATTCTACCACGGTGCAGATCTATGATTGAACAATTATGTCATCTGGAATTATTTACTGCAAAAATATCATTTATTAAAAAAAAATGTTTAATGAGTGCCTCCCACTGAAGCAAGCACTAGGAATTCAAAAGTGAACATGACAGATAAGAATTTTAATGTCATGGTGGTCAATGCATGAAATAAAACAAATAAGCTAAAACAAACAAATCAAAACAAGTGCTAGAAAGGAGACTGAGCTCAAGGGTCGGGCTGGTTCAAGAAGGGCTGAAAGGAGAAAATTAAGAAGGAGATGGTTCTACAAATAGTATAAAGGGGCACCTGGGTGACTCAGTCTGTGGAGGATCTTACTGTTGATTTTGGCTCAAGGTCATGATCTCAGGATCTTGAGATCGAGCCCCATGTGGGGAATCTCCTTGAGACTCTCTCTCTCCCACCCCCTCCCTGCCCTTCCCCCTCTCAAATAAGCAAATAAATCTTAAAAAAAAAAAAGAGCGTAAAGGAGAGAATCAAAGTCAGATAGAGTAGCAGGTAAAAAGTCCTTGAGGTGCACATCCCTTGGTGTGCACTGGGACTAGAGGACAGAAGGAGGCTGAGGGAAGGTGGGAAGAAGCAGGATTCTGGCTTAGTGTGGGGAAGTGGTAGCGCATGAGATGGAAGAGGATGAGAGAAGTCTGGTTATGCCGTCGAGTTCAGATTTAAAGGGTATGTGCAACGAGAATGCACTGAATGCTTAAGCAAGGGGCCGTCGTGATCCAATCTGCACTGTAAAATACCACTTTGGCAGCTGTTTTGCAGAGTATGTGTTTAAAGACGGGAAGGATGCCAAGGAGGCTGGTTAAGGACTAGTCTAGGTGAGAGATGAAGCTAGTTTGCATTAAAGGTAGTATATATGAGGACAGAGAGATGAATGGATTTGAGGTATATTTTGAAGTAGCAGTAACAGAACTTGCTGGTGGGTTGGATAAAGAAAGTAGAAGGAACAGAGGAATCAGAATTCTGATTGAGGTACTAGGTGGATAATGACGCCCTTTATGGAGAAAGGAAAGCCAATAAAATGCTTTTCTAATCCTTCTATGAGTATAAATTTCTTTTTTTTTTTTTTTTAAAGATTTTATTTATTTGACAGAGAGAAACACAGCGAGAGAGGGAACACAAGCAGAGGGAATGGTAGCGGGAGAAGCAGGCCTTCTGCAGAGCAGAGAGCCCGATGCGGGGCTCGATCCCAGGACCCTGGGATCATGACCTGAGCTGAAGGCAGACGCTTAACAGCTGAGCCACCCAGGCGCCCCGAGTATAAATTTCAATAGCTAAAATAATTATGGCTACTGATTATTATTATTATATGCTTTATCAGGCACTTAAAAATACTATTTTGGTTAAGTGATTTGCAGTCTTTTAGAGCAGCTATATTATAATGGCCATTTTATACATAAGAAAATTGACGGTCACAAAATTAAGCAACTTTTTCAAGGTGTCAGTCTGGGAATTAGTAGAAACCAGGTCCACTTGGGTTGGAATTTGGATGCCAAACTTCCCAATGGAGTTTATGTGTATCTATTATAAGTATAGCTTCATACTTATGCCAGCGTCTGGCATAGACAGGTAGTATATTTTTAATACATATTCATTAACTAAATAAAACCAGGTAATTTCCACTATGCCTAGATGCTTCTCAGATATTCCCAAATATACTCCCTTCTAAGTAACATATTAAGTAGTAATACTGTCATTTAAACTACTTCACCCAGTTGGGACCACAGAGACAGCTCTCTATCACTAATGAACTGCTGTAGTTACATTCTTGTCTCTACATCCTTCCTGGAGAAAGAAAATCTTAGGAGGGGCCACAGGAGTCTCAAATAGGTTCTCAAGACCACTGTAGGGAGAGAAAGGAAATACAGGATCAGGGAGATGGTAGCTGAGGCACAGTCCCCACCTCTAAGTCTAAGGTCTAAGACTAAGTCTTAGTCCTGGACTTGGTTTTATTATGTATCCCAGTCTGAGGTCTCTGGATACCTGGTTTTATTATGAATCATCCCTAGTCTCAGGGTCATGAGCATCCTTATCCTAAGGTGCACTCTCACAAGGAGGGCCCCCTTCACTGTCAGAGCTTGGGACACCCTAAGAGCTCCATGAGAGCATTCCTCTTCTGCAAGAAAACCTTCCAGCCTCACATTATTCCAACCACAGAGTCTCAATTTCTGACGTGCCATTCATCATTCAGTGCTAAAAGGCTCTACTGAAGCACTCCTTGTCGAGATACAAGCTGTTTTTGCATCTCACCTCCAGTCAGAGACTAAGACAAAAGTCTACGGGATATCAAGCAGATTCTTTGCTAGTGTCCTTTCCCTTAGCTGTAACGCTAGCTTCCCTAAAAACCCAGGATCAATGAGATCTATTTCATGCCGATAAAAACATGCTTTATTCCAAATTGGATTTTACTCCCTCCGTTCCCTTACACAGTATCCAAATTTGTAATTGCTCTTTATCTTAATGTAGGAGATTATGTGTCACACTTGGAGAGGTCCATTGCAAACTCTGGAAGACTTGAAGGAAACACAGTCCTGAAATAAGCCTGCTACCTCTAGGTAGACAGGCCCGGAGGAACACTTTCATCCCTTCTTCAAAGAGATAACACCTGACCATTCTCATGTTACTTCTGCTTTACTTCCCACCTCTCAAGCTGGGTAAATTTCCCAATATTTCTCAAAAGTGTCATCTTCCTTATGGGTTAAGTCATTCCTCCAAGGACCCCCAGCACCACACACATGCCTACTTCGCAAAGACAAACATTATGTCATCAGGGTTCCGACCCATAGCAACGAATAAGATTCTCAACTACATCATTGGGACCAACTGGCGATAGCACTGGGGACAGTTTTTTTAGTCAGAAAGGAATACAATGAAAGAGCACAGCTGGCTATCAATATCCATAACTCTGGCAGGCTTCACTGCTGTCCATGGAATGAAACCCATGCCTCACCTCAGCCTGGAGGAAGAAGGGGCTCAGGGGTAGAATAAGTGTCAGATTCCTCCAGAGGACTGTGTCTTTCCCACCAAGAGAGGGAAGACCACACTCAGTCAGAGATCCTGACTCTCAAAGAAACTCCCCAGCAGCAAACTGTTACTAACTTCCCACCTACCACTCTGCCATCCCCTCTGCCTGTCTTCCAATTGAGACCAGCTTGTTGGAGTCTTGGAGTAGCTCCACGGCTTCTCCTGCATGTCTTTGCTGAGCCGTCATCCCATCACCTGTTCCCGTGGTGCATGTTTATGTCCCCCAGATTCACACGCTAACTACCCAACCCCCAGTGGGATGGCCTGAGGAGGTGGAGCCTCCAGTAAATAATTAGGATTGGGTGAGGTCATGAGGGCGGAGCAGGGCCTCTAGTGGGATATCAGTGTCCTAGTAAGAAGACAGAGCCTACAGCTTGTTCTCTCTCTGCCGCGTGAGGAAGAGCAAGAGAGCAGCTGTTTGTCCACGAGGAAGGGGACTCTCACCAGACACCAAATTTGCTGGCACCCTGATCTAGGACTTTCCAGCCTCTGGGACTTGGAGAAACACATACTTGCTGTTTAAGCCACCCAGTCTGTGGCATTTTTGTGTTAGCAGTCCAAAGGGATGAAGACATGCGGTCACCAGTGCCTAACTTTGTCAACTTCCCCTGATCTAATTTCCCAGGCCAAGTCTGACATCCTGTCCAGACTCCTTCCCCTTACGATCAGTGGTTTTGCAACTGCCAGTCCCACCTCAGCATGCTCATGAACCATGATGTCACAGAGATAAAATATCTAAAGCTTTTAGAGCAGAAACAAACATCAGCTCTAAGCCTATCTCCTGTGTTTTACAGAAGCCGTGATTTACCCAATGTCACAAAGTAAGTTAATAATGACTAGAACCCAAGCCTTCTGACTCACACAGCAAGGCTCTTTACCTTACTCTTGTCGTCACATTCTCAGAAAACAGACTCAGCAATGGAAGGAACTCTAAAGAGAGTATATTATTAAAATTTGAGTGTGGGAGCAAATCATTCATTTTGTAAGTCAGGTTCCATTCCAGGAAACCCTACAAACACTGAAAAAGGATGATAAGTGCCAATGTTTACAGATAAAGGCACCCAGGTATTTTCATCTGTAAAAGTTTCTGCAAACTTGTCAAACTAAATCCTGATGAGATGGGGAACAATTATGTTTTTTCTTTTATTTAAGGCCAATTAACTTAGAGACAAATTTCCACATTTCCTCTATAATCTAGGAAAGAAAATATATAAAACATAGTTAATGTACTTGGAAGATCAATCAAGTGAGAGGTCCAAACCAAGTGCATGTGGAGCAGAGGATTTCTTGCTGTTTAAAGTCTTCCAAAAGTTAAAAGCCTACCAATCTGCTCCAAAGTTGAGGTTCACTCTCAGGGTCAAATATCTCTAGCTACAAGTCCTTTCCTACCTGAGCACTTTGTTCCATGTGAATCAATCAAACAATGCTGTGTTTGGAGGAGTGTAGCCATCATTAAGAACATGTTCACAGATCTGTTTTAAAGGTGAAGAGTCCAGATCTCATGTATTCACGAAGCCAATCAACAAAAGCACTAAAATTGAAACTTAGATATTATAACTTCATTCTTTTTTGGTCAACTTTGGTTGTCATGAACATTTTTGGTGGTTTTCAAGTCAAAAAATTTTTTTTTTTTTTAAAGATTTATTTATTTTCCAGAGAGAGAGAGAGAGAGAGATCACAAGTAGGCAGAGAGGCAGGCAGAGAGAGGGGGAAGCAGGCTCCCTGCCAAGCAGAGCCCAATGCGGGGCTCAATCCCACGACCCTGAGATCACGACCTGAGCTGAAGGCAGAGGCTTTAACCCACTGAGCCACCCAGGTGCCCCAAGTCAAAATTTTCTATAGATTTTTGAATTTCCCCATCATTTATGTTGCTACGACATCAACTGTTTATACTTAAAGTGTACACCTAATATATGGCCCTTCTTTAACAGGTACATTAAATTTTACACTTTTTTTTTCCAGTTCTTATGCTGCTGCTTTAAGAGTGGCTCACAGAGACCTTAGAATTATATCATTGATTTCCCCCACAAAGGCTTAGCTTGGACCAATCTGATCCTAGCAAATAATTTCCCTTGATGATAATCTACACATTTCTCAGTAAGTCTTTTCTCACCAACTTGTTAATTACAGACTTGAGCAGTAAGTTAAAAAACAGAACTCCATGAGGCTAGAGTTCTCTGTATGTAGTGCATACAGGTCATGGAACTCCTCCCAAGATAGGTGAAGAATGGAGAAACTCTCCGGGCTTCAGGTCATCAACTAAGTCATCACCAGGGTGACTGTCAGCCAGTATCACCCGTTATATCACAGTCGAAGGGACAAGTGGTTCTGGGGGCCAGGGACACTTGAGGACTCGGGACAAGATTAAAAGTAGTTTGAGATACACTCCCCGCTCCTCGGTGCATCATTTCTCGGGAGCATGTCCAGAATCTCTTTCTCACCTTGGCCTAATGTGTGCTCACAGCTTTATTGAGAGTTTGTGAGTGCAGTTTTTCCTAGCTGAATGTTTCCTTCATTATGAGATGTCATTTGTGTGCTTAAAGCACAGATGAGTAATGATGGCACTGTCCCCAGGTGAACTGTACGCCCTGGTTTTCCCAGGAAGTCTCAGTGTAAAGCCTGTTATTCCAGGATAATTGTTAAGATCTCCCCCCTTCAGTCACCAACTGTATGAATGTTACACTGTATCGTCCCATCACCCACTATGAATGACCAGTAAGTTATGTGGAATCCTCCCATCAAGCATTGGTCACATCAACAATTTGATTGTTGAAAACGTTTTCCTTTCACTGATTATCCCTTTGATGGAAGTCACTTCCCAAATGGGCTTGTCGCAGTTGTGTTCCTCTAGAGCTTCTTTTCTGGGTTCTACATTATTGTCTCGGGTTTCAGCCGTGCAGGATGAAGCCCACATAATTCCATTTTCACTTTTGATGCTCTTACCAAGTGAAAAAAATTATAAGGGATGGTAATCAATGTAAATCTGGCCATCTTTTGGATCATCTCAGCCTGGGATTATATTTGGAAGAGATATGAGTCTCAGGACTAAAAATAAGGAACATTTTTTACAGCGATCTATTAAAAAAAATGCCAAAAAGTCTAACTTTCATTACATTTAGTGCAGTATCCTTTCCCAGCTCCCTCACACACAGTATTTCTCCCCCCAGGCATTCAGGAAGGAAAAGATTGTCCTCAAGCGATTTCATCTATGCCTTAAAATTAAAGCAATTTCAGCTCTTTGTCAAAAGAATGAAATTGTAATCATAGATTTTTCGTAAAAAGATTATCAAATAACTTTGATAAAACTAGTAAGAATTGTGTCTGTGGTAAGGATCAAGACAGAATCAGAAAAACAGGCTAGCGTGATTATTTGTAATGAGACCTATGCAATGATTTGAAGGAATCCTTTGGAATGGCATGTAGTCAAGTGGTGAGAAAGGAGAGGGAGGGCGATGGAATCAGGACTTTCCAAAATTGCTAGAAGACACCAAAGGCATCTCCTCCTCTCCCAATACACACCTCTGGGAGACAGGTGTCATTTCTATTCTCCAGTTCAGAAAACTGAGACCAGGGAGACCCCAGCATATTTGAAGCCACACAGACTCCCTAAGGGACATAAAATGACTGCTGAGTTCTCAGGGTGATGAAAACCAGAGTTGTAAGACAGGCAGACTCTCTCTGTTATCTTTAATAGATGAACAGTCTATGAAGATGAAAGTATAAAGGTATCCAGGTGTGTGTCATAAAATTTGCTCAAATTCTCTTCCTTATAATCCAAAGTCAGTATAGTATTCCTTCACAACATTCTTCTTTTGTCTCCGTAATAAACATGCTTTATTTCCTTCAACCGGAAAACAGCAGAATTTTAAAATTAATCAAGTTACTACACCTAGGAAGTAGCCTCAGACTGAAACAATTTCTAATTTACATGGGATAGTCACCTATAAATCAGAATTTTTTAAAAAGATTTTATTTATTTATTTGACACAGAGAGAGAGAGAGAGATCACAAGTAGGGAGAGAGGCAGGCAGAGAGAGAGGGGAAAGCAGGCTCACTGCTGAGCAGAGAGCCCGATGTGGGGCTCGATCCCAGGGCCTGAGATCATGACCCGAGCCAAAGGCAGAGGCTTTAACCCACTGAGCCACCCAGGTGCCCCTATAAATCAAAATGTTAATAGAGAACATTATGACAATCTACAAGGCAGATGAGAAAGGATGCAGGAACATAATTGGAAAAACTTGTATCACAGAAGGTCCATCTTTCATGATGAAGGACACAATTGGACAATTGTTTTGACCCAAAGTTGCTGAGTCTCATAGGACAGTTCTCAGTGATGATGAGATATGAGACATGAACATTTTTTTTTAAGATTTTATTTATTTATTTATTTATTTATTTGATAGAGAGAAAGAGATCACAAGTAGGCAGAGAGGAAGGCAGAGGGAGAGGGGGAAGCAGGCTCCCCACTGAGCAGAGAGCCCGACGCAGGGCTCTATCCCAGGACCCTGAGATCATGACCTGAGCTGAAGGCAGAGTCTTAATCCACTGCGCCACCGAAGCGCCCTGAGACATGAACATTCTCAGTTAATCGTGGAGGTCTGACAAAGGCAATTAGTCCTTAAATACCTTTTTGCATCAGAACTTAGGTCCCTTGTGAATAATAATAATTTTAATGAGAGTAGAGATATTTTAGTATCTACTGATGGACAAAATGATATATGCACACAGGCACTCAGAGACCATTTGTGGAAACTCCAAAGTCTAGAAGGTGAGAACCACTAAGAAAGCTCATGTTATATAATTACAGTTCAATCTTATAACTATTTTGGATAATTTGTCAAAGAGCATCTGGTTGTCTTTCTAGGATCATTTACCTATGTTAATAGCTTTAAAACTCACGTTCTGTTTCCCATACTATTTGCCAATCATCCACTATTTAATCTACCTGTCATCTCCAGAAAGTCTTTTGCATCTTATTGATTCATATCTTGCCTGTTTTTCCACCCCCCTCCCCTCTCAGAGCATATCCAGTCTACATTCCAATATGGATCACTGGATACAAAATTAGAGCATTCTAGGGATAACAAAAATCTCATAAGATCGTCTAATACAATGTGCTCATTTTAGAGATGAGTGAATTGAGGCTCAGAGGAGAACTGACTTTTTTGACATTGTATACACAACCAGTGGCTGAGCAGATTTCATAAGCTAGTGTTCTTTCTTTCTCCTAGGCCAGTGCTTACAAACAGCACTTATCATACCATAATATCTATTTATATGGAGGCAGTCTAGAACACTGTCAGGAGCATGGACTCTGGAGTCAGATTGCTGGGGTTCAAATCCTAACTCCACTCCCTGATATCTGTTCCCTTGGTCAATGAATCAATATGTATATCCACCTCTAGACTGTGGACAGCTCTTACGTATTACTTACCAATCATATTTCAATAAATCTTTATTGACCAATTGCTACAGGCCAGGCTGTGCCAGGTAGGACTGCCAGGAGAACCAGTCATGATACCAGCCCTCAGGGAGTCAGGCATCCAAAAACACTCAGTGCAGAATGAGAGGTAGCGTAATCGGGTATCGCCAGAAGAGTGAGCGGCTTTGGCAAGACCAGAAGAGCGGCCCGGTTCACTTGGGCAGGTTAAGGGTGCCTCACAGAGAAAGCAGCACTAGATTTGAACCCCCAATGACGACTATCACCCCAAGCTTAAGTGTTGTCTCTGACATAGAATAGCACATAAGGACATGTTTGGTAAGAATTTGTCTTCCCTGGGCTACGATAGGGGAAAGAGACACTTAAGAGAAATGCAGGCAGAAAGCACTTCTTTCCATGTGATGGACTCTTGAGCTCCTTAGAAAGAGACCTCCCTTCTCCAGGCAATAACTGTTTATTGAACTCTCCATGAGGCTGTCAGATTGTGTGAGGGAGCAGAGTTTCCAGCCCATCTATGCCTATGATGCTGGGAATTCACATGAGGCTAAATAAAACTTGTTCCACCCAAATTTGAGGTCTGAAGAAATATTTCTTAATATACTTTTCAGGGGTGCCTGGCTGGCTCGGTTGGTAAAGCATGCGACTCTCAATCTCAGGGTCATGAGTTCAAGTTCCACACTGGGCATGGAGCCTACCTAAATATATATATATACACGTATATTTACACATATTATTTACATTTAAATTTTTATAAAATATATAATACTTTTATATACTTATATGTGAATATGGACAAATTTATATATAAATTTATTTATATATTTTATAAATTTTTATTTGTATATTTATACATATTATGCATTATATATTTATATACACACACACACACACACACACACACACACATTTTTCAAAACCTAGATGAGCCTATCTACTCAGTTGCAAGATAAACCCAGGGAAGACGTCTTCCTGTTGCATTGAACAACACCCCCAAAGTACCTTTCTCCAGACAATTAAGCAGACTGTGCTCTGAAGAAGGTTTGGTGTGACAGGCACACCTCCTGCCAAGCAAATTCTAAGGCGCATGCATGAGTGGACTTGAAATCTCTCAGAAAGGACCTTTCCCTTTTAAAAGGTCACTGCGCAGAACACAATGAAACTGTCTATAGAGCATGCTCTTCTTCCAACCGACATGCTTCAAAAGTGCGTGAGCCCAGAGGCTTCTTTGTGCTCCACACCTGGCTAAGAGGCTTTCAGAATTTCACATCCTCTTGGGTACTCATATGTCTGTCATGTAATATCATTTTCCGGCAACTCTGCTCTCTCCTCCGCAACCTCCTCTTGTTACTGTTTTGACTAGATTTTTTTTTTTTTTTTACAACTTCTTCCTGTGACTTACATTTTACTGTTACACAACATGGAATGTGGCTCCCGTTTCTCACCAGTGGCAGAGGCGTTTTTCCTCCCCCTCCCGTCTTCAACAGAGCGGGATTTCAAGAGTTCACCTGGCCAACAGCTACTTACTCTGCTTCCTTCCTTGACCAGCCTGTGTGCGGGCATGCACCAACATCGAATGCCCTGAAATGTGACTTTCCTCTTTGGGACAGGAAACACAAAAGTCAGTCGGCAAACTACAGATGACCGGGGACTGAAGTCTGCTGTAATTGATGGTCACCTATAGTGCTTGTCTTAGTATATGTGCTTGCCAAAGCCAGCACCACAGGGCTGACTGTGAAATGTCACCAGTTAAAAGGGCATGTGATATACAAAACTGTTATGTAACAAACTAGTGTCATGGTTAATATCTATTTTTACAGATCACAAGAAAAAGGGAGCAAATCTGGAATTGTCTATAGTTACTCCAGTGTCTTGGGGGGAAATGTGTATGGATCCAGAAATAAAGAAAGCTCAGAAACTAGTGTGATCACAAAAGATACGTTGAAAGATAGGTATGGGGGCAAGAGGAAGCCCAGGGATCAGGAGTGCATTACACTCTCAGAAGTAATCAGAAGTAAGTACATTAGTGGGCTAGGGCTTTAAAGAAAGCATTTTAAATCCTGAAAACAAACAAAAAAACCAAAACCCAAACCAAACAAAATACAAAGGAATGAGGGTCCACTCACTGACTTACTGATGTAGTGATGCTTTGAGTAAGTAATTACCATGATTCAGGAAGACAGTACGTATCTGCCTCCACTCCTTTCTATTAGCTATTGGTATATTAAATTTATTAGTATACTTACATTATATATTAATTATATATAAACATACTATTTATATAACATAAGTATATAGCAGGATAAAAAGGAAGAAGTGCATAACAGCAATGAGGGGTGGGCTTTGTGATAGTGGTGATGGAGGCAGAAGATTGGAAGGGGCTGTTGGTAAGAATAGGCAGAGGAAGCCACAGTCCAACATATGCTATATTGTGACTGAAGAACTGATGATGGTGAACGTATACAGAGGACTCTCAGGAGGTTTAAGGGCAGAAATGGAAGGTGTGACTGAAAATAGAACCCAACATGGGTTTTGTATGAGACAGTTATGTATACTGCTGTCTTCTTCAGTACATAGTCTCCATTCTGGATCCCAGGAAATAAATAACTGGATTAATCATCCCAAGCAAATAAAAAAGCAATAATATCACGATAATGATAATAATCCAAAATCAGTATCTGAAAGAACAGACGAATTATTGACAGTTCTCTAAAAAAGACAAACAAAAAAACAACGGAAATAATTCCCAGGAGAAAAAAAATTAATTATATGTTGGCATCTAAGAATAACAATTCCTCCTTCTCTTCTGGCGATGACCCACTGATGCCAAATCACACCTTTTTGCCCTCTTGAGATAACTGATCACCCTCCCTTCTATTTCATTAGCCTGGAATCCACACTCAGGATAGAAACTGTAAGGATAAACATTAATAGAAGAGCAAAAGAAAACCACTTTTTTTTTTTAACTTTACCAACAAGATAGTCAAGCATATCACATGTATCAGGCAACCTTTATGGATAAAGACCAAGATAGACAAGCTGAAAAACAGACAATTTAAGAAACGGAAAAGAGGAAAAAACAAACAAACCTTGGTGAACTTAGACAAGTTGTTGAAGCTATTACAACTAAAAAAATGCAAACAAAAGTTTTTTGAAGAGAATTAAAATAAAACAAAAAGAGTCCTTAGAAATTAAAACAAGATTGTTGACATAAACCAAAACAGTAGAAAGACTAAAGAGATAGTCAAGGGGCTCTCACAAATAGAGACTCACCTTAGAGGACAGAAGTTATGAGAGAAGATAAATCTGGAAGATCTCATTTCCGTATATTAGAAGCCACAAAAAGAAAAGAGAGAAAATGGAAAAGATGAGTCATTAAAGAAACCATAGAAACAGACTTCCCTTAGCTGAGGAAAGCCACACATCTAGGGACAAGGAAGTCTCACTGAGTGCAGATCATAACAAATGCAAAAAAGATTCTCAAGGGTGTCACTGAAAACATAAAATCAAGTGAAATAATGAAATCATCCTAAAAGTTTTGAGAGAGAAATAGGAAGAATAAGCCTCAGCCTGGTACTTAAGTTCCATGACCAAAGAGGAGAGCTTTTAAGGTTCAAAGGGAAAAGTCTTTTCAACCCAGGATTCTACATTCAGCCAAAATATCACACAAATATGAATCTGTGTAAGAACCAGGATATTTACTTCCTATATTCTTTTTTAAAGGAAGTTACTTTATGTTGTATTATAAATAAAATGAGAGGATAATCTAACAAATACAAAGATAGTGAAACAGCAGCTTTAACCAAAGAGAACTTGAGAAGTCAGCTGTGCATTGGTCCGGGGTCCATGAGCCTAGTGTAGGGAAGGAAAGAGGTGGACTCACACGAAGATTCCCAGGAATCGGGGAAGGCAGACCAAAGAGACTAAATGAAATGAAGGAGGGTAAAAAGTAAGATATGATAAAGGATGATAGAATGCTCCTGGGTGGCTCAGTGGGTTAAGATCTGCCTTCAGCTCAGGTCATGATCCCAGGGTCCTGGGATTGAGTCCTGCATCAGGCTCCCCACTTAGTGGGGAGTCTCCCTCTGCCCTCCGACCCCCAGTCATTCACCCCCACACACACAGAAACAAATAAAATCTTTTTTTTTAAATTTTTTAAAGATTTTATTTATTTGACAGAGAGAAACACAGCGAGAGAGGGAACACAAGCAGAGGGAATGGTAGCGGGAGAAGCAGGCTTCCTGCCGAGCAGAGAGCCCGATGCGGGGCTCAATCCCAGGACCCTGGGATCATGACCCGAGCCGAAGGCAGACGCCCAACGACTGAGCCACCCAGGCGCTCCAGAAACAAATAAAATCTTAAAAAAAAAAAAATGCATAAAAGAATTGAGGCTTAATCTTAAACAATTAACTAAAAGAAAAAAATCATTGATTTGAGAACTTGCATGCTAGGAATCTTTTCAGTGAACTAGAGGTCATGACATTGGACCTTTCAAGTAAAAAAATAAAAGTTTAGGTTTAACATACTTCTTTGTCTTAATGTTAAATAATATTTACGTGGTCATAATAATGTTAATTATTAGGAACTGTTTATTGTTCTACTTTTAAAGTTAACCCTTGGACAAAGACTTGGCTGTATTTTTAGCATAAAGTGAAAAGAGAGTGGTTGACAGAAGTAGGACCTGAAATAAGAAAGAAAACATTGGGGAAAGTGTGAGAGACTAACAGCCTCATTTTATCTCATGGGGAATAAGAGAGGGTTGTGAGTTCTCACAGGAAGAAAACTTTAAGGATTCTATGTAAAGCCTACAATTATGTTCGAATTTGATCAACAGTAGGAAAAGAAGAAGAAAACGAAATACAAATCAGCAAAATCCCCATCTTTCACAGGGCAGAGTGAATTTACTAAATCTGATAGTTTACTAAATCTGATAAGTATTAGTTTTCTACTAGATTGACTGAAATAAGAACCCGTAAAAACTTAAAAAAAAATAAATGAAAAATACTTCTAGGGAATAAGCACAAAATTGGGTAAAGTGGAGTGAGAGATTCTTGTTTCTTCTCATCAGCAGTACTTAATGTGTATATAGGTAAGTGTGCCCTACATAATGTATGTATTGGCCTGTAATACTCTGATCTTATATATGTGTGTGTGTGTATATATATATATATATATATATATGTACTTGTGTGTATAATACTTTTCATAGTAATTATCAAGTATTTTCTATGTGCAACACGTTCACCAGGTAAAGCAGGATTTTCTTATTTATCGTATAGGCTGTGTATAACTTTTCTATAGGATATTTATATTTTTATTTATATATACTTTATATATATAAGCACTTCTCTTGAAATGGTTTTCAGTTTCTGCAGTTTTCCTTCTTCTTTCTCTATCAAATTTTAGCCTTAGCAATTAAGTAATCAAGGTTAAATACAGTCATTCCCTGAGTGTGTGTGTGTGTGTGTGTGTGTGTGTGTGTTTAATGCAAAACTCTAGAAAGGTATAAACACTGGGAACTCAAGGATGAGGTGTCATTCACTAAAAGGAGGCTAACCAGCTCACAAAAGGCAAGGTGAGGAGCCATAAAGATATTTTGCTTACCTCACTATTTCAATAAAGTCCTTTATCTTCCTAGACTTTTAGTTTTAGAACCCAGTAAGTACTTTGCCTGTACCTACACAGAAAAAGTAAAAAGTTCAAAAAGACTGAACTGACACTTAACCCAGTGACCTAGAGGACTGGGCATGTTTACCAAACCAGTCTCTTGAAGTTGGAAGTTTTAAGAAACATGGAGGGTCCCGGTAGGGAGGGATAAAAGTCTCTGACCATGAAACACCTCACTCAACTGTCTTGATGTATTTTGTTTTGACAAATTCACACCCAGTGGCCCATATTAATGAGGTGACAATTAAATCACAAGACTAGTCAGAAGCTGAAGGATGATTTTAGGACAAATGTTTACCGTTCCAGGCCATGTGCAAACCTTTGAACCTTTGTGAAGTTCAAACATGTAAGATGCGGTGTAAAGCATCAGACCATTTTCCAGGGTAGGGCTCAATACAAAATAAATAAATGGCAAAAGAAAATCAATAACTGATCAAGTACAATGTCATTACATAGTTACAGCTTCAGAATTCCAGATTATCTTAATCTTTCCCTATAAACACACACTCTCCATAAAGAGATCAAGACTTACAAGTTGTAACTGCTTATTATATTGGATTAGGAAAAAAATGATCACATTCGGTCATGGGTCAAAGATAATGGGATTATTATGACTTTCATCATCTTTATTTGGAAGAAGCTGATATCTTTGAATGTGGGTACCTGAAAACCATATTGGTGACCCTTTGTATATCTCCACTTGTGTTAGGAGATAGAATAAGATTCTGGAGTCATTCCATTAATGCTCCCAGGAGGTGTTGGAAGTTAGTATATTTACTTTTTCGAAAAACTACTTGCACCCCTCGTATCATCTCATAATCTCTTTACAATCTCCACAAAAGGAGAATAAAGGTGTTTTTTTGTTGTTGTTTTTGTTTTTTACTTCTTTGGGACTCCTTCCTGCCTGCCTGCCTTCCTGCCTTTCTTTTTCAAACAAGCCTTATCTTCATTTCAATTTGCATTAAATATAGGGGGCTGAGAATACTCCTATATCCCCTGATTCTCACAAACCTGCCTCTTTTGCCATTTTGGGAAACATAGTAAAGAAAGAGGAGTGTTTTCAGTGCCAGACGGCCGCAATGAGTTGATTTCCAGGATTTAAAAATAAAGAATGTGATTAAACAAATGTGGACTTAGACAAAGAAACTACACATGTTTGATTTGAGCCTTTGGAAATACCCCAACTGTCCATAAAGATTATGTGGAAGTAATCTTAAGGCTGCAGGGCTGAAATGTGATTAAGAGTGGATGAATTAATACTATGGTAGACAAAAGCCCAATCGATTGTATCATGTCTTTCTTTTTTATACATATATAAAGAGGTAGCTGGTAAACAACAGCATAGAAAAAGGAAAGGCAGGAAACAAACACTGTGTTGTCCACTTTGGTGGTAGGGAATACGGCAGTGTAGTTTTCTTGGCAAGGCCGCCTGGTAGAGGAGGGAATGTTAAAACCATCCTAGCTGGAAGATAAACATAAGAGCAACTCATTCCCATTGTTTTGAATCCACAGTCTTTAGCAACTTTCAGAAAACTTGGCATCCTCTGTCATTAATCTGCAGGAAGAGAATGAATTTGCCAGGCCAACTCAGGTAACCTTCTCATCAGACAGATGCAGTTCTCATTATAAGTTGATAATTTGGCACTTTGATTATAACTTAAATTCCCATGCTGTTTGTCTAAGGGGAGAAGATTCTGTGAACTATTATTATTGTCTTGAGCACCACAACCCATTTAACAGTTGTATTTGTCACTGTAAATAAAAACCTTGGCATTCTGGTTTGTATTTAATACAATATGTGAACTGTGTTAACATAGATCTCATTCTGAGAGATGGGACCACCTCCACCTGGTCTGCTAACAAAATCACCGTCCTCAGCCTGGTCCCGAGGGAACATGGCCCTGTATTATGTCATCCAGAAAAACACCACCATGTGGTGTTTTTCTGGACAGGCATGTGGTCTTCTCTGGACAGGCAACACCCAAGCAAGTCTTCTTACCAGCCTCTGAGTACACCTTTGAGGTAGAAGATATAAGGAAGAAGTATTATTTTAAAAGAGCCAAATGAGTACATAGCTATTCAAAGCAAGAAAATGTGTCAAAATATGTAGTATGCCTTCTCGTGGGCTTTGTGACAAAGGAGGAGGGAGGGAAGAGAAAAATATGGAAGCAGATTATGTAATCTGCCAAATGTAGTTATAGTAACTTTAGGTTCTTCTATATTTGTCTTCTGAGAAATGCTCTTCTTTACTGTAATCTCTAAAACAGTAGCTAGATTTTCAATGGAATTACATATGAAGAAGTAGAGTGGGGATAGTCACTTATTTTTTTTTAAAGATTTTTATTTATTTATTTGAAAGAGAGAGAGAGAGATCACAAGTAGCCAGAGAGGCAGGAAGAGGGGTGGGGGAAGCAGGCTCCCCGCTGAGCAGAGAGCTCGATGTGGGGCTCGATCCCAGGACCCTGAGATCATGACCTGATTGGCAGAGGCTTTAACTCACTGAGCCACCCAGGTGCCCCTAGCCAAGCCACTTATAGTAGATCTTTTATAATGATAGATTATAATGATGCCTAGCAGAAAATGACTTAATTTTGAAGGGAGCTGACCAGTGTCAAATAAAAAATTCTTGCACTTAGCATATTAAATAGATATTGAAATATACTGTATATGGAAACAGATTTTCTTCTCAGAGTTACAATATTACACACGAAATAATATTTGCCTCATAACTATCATAGACTGTATTTTTATTCAAAATTTTTGAGGAAGAATAACAACATTCCAGCCAGCTAGTCCGATACATGGAAGTTAAGTCTGCATTTAGAAATAAATCTGCTTCGCAGAATCAGACCTATAAATATAGAGAACAAACTGATGGTTGCCAGAAGGGAGAGGGGTTGAGGGGTGGGCAAAATGGGTGAAGGGGAGTAGGAACTACAGGCTCCCAGTTACAGAATGAGTAAGTTATGGGAATAAAGGGTACAGCATTAGCAATATAGAGAATAAGGAACGACATTGTAATAGTGATATATTGGGACAGGTAATAGCTACACTTGTTGTCAACATCGCATAATATATAAACTTGAATCACTATGATGTATATCTGAACCTAACGCACATTGCGTGTCAACTATACTCAAAAAACATATAAAAATAATAATTTTAAAAAGAAGTATCTTTTTTTAGTTGCTTTTTAGACCACAAACCCCTGAATCCAGCTCTACTTATGACAGAGATTATATCAGAGAAACAAAGAAGCCTCAGGGTAGGTGATGCCAATACCTTGATAAATCAAGGTGTTTCTGATTGCTCTTTGCCTAAATTACCCGGTGAATTGCCAGAGTATAGTACTGGCCCATGAGATAGCAACAGTCCCAACAACCCCAGCACCATGACCCGCAGATAAATCAGAGGATAGAAGGGAACTTCTAAAATATGGTCAAATTTTCTCTGGTTTTATGTACAACTTTCAAATGTCATCATCTAAATGCTCTTAAAAAACTGTATATTATTACTCTATATGTTCATACAGCCATGGAGCCTAAAGCTTCTGTTAGTGACTCTAGGTTACACCTATTTCTCCCCTTAATCTATTCTTAATTGTCACATGCAGTTGACCCTTTACTCAATAAGAATTCATTCATTCAAAGTGTTAGGTGAACATTTTGGCGAACACCCTTGGGGATCCAAAGGTAAAGACTTTGACCACTGCACTCAAAGAACTCACAGTCATATGACCTGCTCTAACTAAACCCATCACGGGGCACCCATTTTATTAAACTGCTGGACATACAGTAATGCCATTAGATTTTCCTCATGTTTCTCCATTATTTCCATGGCTACATTGGAAATTTCTGTACATACCACAGTATACAACATATGAAAGGCCAAAAGAAGCCCTCCAACAGTTCCTGAGGTCTGATTAAGGGACAAAGCATCATCCTTAAATTTAACTGGAGCCATGTATGGCAAACACGGTCATATTTAGGGTGTGGAATACACAGCATTGCTGCTTTCTATATTAGCTTTTCTCACTCAAGTTTTTATAATGATTCAATGCTACATTTGTGATCAGAAAAAATAATAAAAATTATTGGCATTGGTAAATGAAAATTAATGAGCAAAATCTGGTGAAAATTTCCAGTATGTTTGCGCTGTCCCACAAACAACACAGATGCAGTAACTGTTACAGAACAATTTAGAGAACACTCAGCTCAATGTGGAAAAAAATTCCCTAGTAGCCTGAGAAAGTGAACTGCTACTCACCATGATTCCTCATAATTCTTTTTTGCTTGTGGATCTCACCTACTAGAAACCGTTATAACAAGAGATGTAGTAAAAGCCCTTTGCAACTCAACTTTAATCTTTGACCCTTGTTATGTCTGTCACTTTTAATACATGTGGTCTCTCCATGGTATTAGCTGACATGTTTGATAACTAAACATATCATGTCAGAGGCCACCCAGTAGCTTTCATGATGAAAAGAGGCTTTTTCATCAAAAACATGACCCCCTCATCCCGGTTGCTCAGCTCAATTCTAGAGCTGCAATTAATACACAAAGCCGAGCCGCTGAGCGACCAAACGTGTGCAGCTCTATCCAGACTTCCTGGAGGCTCTGCCTATTAATTCTATCCTCAATCCATAGCTACTAGTGAAAACATTATTTTATTCACTTATTCTTTCACTCATTCAGCATGTTTGTAAAGCACATAGCTATCAGGCATTACTCTAAGCTTTGAGGATTCATGGCAGACCAAATGAAATGGACACTGCCCTCACATACCTTTCGGTCAAATGCGCACCCTCAGAAGCCAAAGAGTATCATTTCTAGAGGCAATCCAGTCAGTGAGGTAATCTCTATCACCTAGCCATTAAGGACTCTCCAAAATGGACCGGCATTAATCAACTCCTATTATTCAGTCTTATGTACTTTAAGACTTTAACAAGACTTTAACAACCAAAGGGTGGTTCTCTCCTTCCAAAGAAATTTATTTTGTGTCCATTGCCAAGGTTTTCTGTGTATATAGGTGTATGGATGTGTTAGGGGAGCAGTAGAGCTCTCCACATCAGGGATCCATACGGTGACCGAAGCAGTTAACCTTACCTCTCTCAACTTTAATCTGAACATCTATGGCAGACCCTGGTTCTCCTCAGAATATTCATAAGGAGTATGTAATCCATAGGAATAGGATGTAACAAAACAAATAAATATTATGACACATTGACTATGATTTAATTTTTTCATTTTTGTGTTAGCCTATAAGAGATACCTCTCTGCTAGGCACAAAAGTAAGCAATGTGTTTTTTCCCCACATTGCTAAATTCAAGACAGAAGTTCAACTGATTTTGTTTATCCACTCAAAATTAAGTTTTTGGATTACACAAATTGCTAAAATTATAGATTCTTAAATCTATATACAAGATGAAAAATTCCTAATCTGTTCGTATAGATTGGAAAGCGTAAAGAACCTGAATTAGTTATATAACTAAAGTTAATGATATACCCAACCACATGGCTATTACAGAGATGGAAGCTGAAATTCTATTTTCATTTTGGATTTCTCTCCTGTTTCCACACCTTTCTGTGTCCTACTATCTACTCTGTTCCCCTTACTGTATATCCTACAGACAACTCATTATCTCAAAGCCACCCGCATTCCCTTGATGAGAACTACTCTTCCTCATGTGTATCATGTTGCCTCAACCCACCAGGATGCCAAGGCATAGAAATCAGTGTACCATACTGAGTCTTCTAAGTCTAGCCAATTCTACTCTTTTAATATCTCCCTAGGCTGACCATTTCTTTACCTCCCCATAGCAAACATGCACATACCTTTCTTTGATTTAAAATCCTATGTTGTAAGGATATGTTGTAAAACTCCAAACCATGTGATATGCTATAAAACAGTTCACAAGTCCTGCTCTTTGCTTCTGAACACCTCCCTCCATAGCCCCCCACAATCCTCTCTCCCCTACAAATCTCCTATCATTCCTACTCTCACACCCTGTGTGTGAGATTTTTTTGCATCTCCTAAACACCTCTCTCTCCCTGGAGGCTTTCACACATGCATTTCCCTTTGCCCTTCACCTGGCTGAGTTTACTGGCAAGTCAAGTTTGTGGTTCCTATGTACCATTTTAGGAAACTTCCTTATTCTCTCTTCCCCACCACTGCTAAACTGTTTGGGTTAGATGCCCTCCCCTGAGATCCCACAGCACCCTGTGTCTATCAATATTACAGCATGCACCCTATGCTGTAGGATCAGTTTAATCATCTCTCTCCTAACATAAGGCTATGAACTTTTCCTGGCTCCCTGGCTCCCTGCAGCAGTTGTTTGATCTAGGTGAAGATATCAGAGAACACTGGTAGTCAATATATATTTTAAAATACATAAACAAATGATGCAGTCTTTTATATCAGTTCTAGAAAACACTTACTCTTTATATTCATTAAAGAAAAAAAAAAGAGGAGCAAATGTTTGGGTGACTAAAAACATAAGGGTAGCTCCTGCTCTCATTGGCATCTTTGCCAAAAGCCATGAAACTTTGTGGATTTTACAATGGAGAACATGGAGGCATTCCCTATGAGACTTTCCCAATGGAATTATAATCTTCTGTAGCTTCTTATCTTCAAACAAAAGCACTAGAATACATTACTCATTAAAGGCATAGAGTTGTATGGATTTGGCCACTAAGTACTGAAAAATCTACCCCATTTGCCTCTCTCTACCCTCTGGC
>CM053604.1:147062011-147083521 GCA_028646535.1 Procyon lotor
CTGGGTGGCTCAGTGGGTTAAAGCCTCTGCCTTCGACTCAGGTCACGATCTCAGTGTCCTGGGATTGAGCCCCACATCGGGCTCTCTGCTCAGTGGGGAGCCTGCTCCCCCCCCCCGCCTGCCTCCCTGCCTACTTGTGATATCTCTTTCTGTCGAATAAATAAATAAAATCTTTAAAAAAAAAAAAAAGTTCATGGCCAGTCTACAAATGACTGGCCACCACACCATTAGCTTTGGGTGGTGGCAGGAGGAATTAAAAGAGGGGTGAGGTCATGTGGTCTATACACAGTTACCTCCACAGCAGGGAGAAAACTCTGTCTGGTGGGGGTGTGGAGGAGGTATTTAAAAGAAGTTGCATGGGAAGGGATGGGGTGGAAGGGTGGCAGGTATTTTTAGAACACACTTGAGAAAGAAAGAACTTTCCGACAAATTTGGACCTCACTTGCTGGCAGTCAACAGCACTCTTACCTCCTGTGATTTTTAAAATACTATTTATCAACTTTCTAGAAGGAAAATGAAATCCTAGAATTCCAGAAGTGACAGAACCCCACTTTGTAGGAGAGCTCCCAAGGAGCAGTAAAATCCTAACTCATTAAAGTTGTGATCACAGGAACTAAATATAAAGTTGCACTCCAGCCACTTCTGAACCTTCTTTATTGGCAGGAACAAGCAGGGAACTTATTTTGTTTTGTGTTCTTGGCGAAAACAGATACCAACTGGCCTAATGCATTTCTACTTAATATTTCTTTGTTGCTGTCATTTTTTTTTTAGATTTTTTTTAAATTTATATCTTTGACAGAGAGAGAGAGATCACAAGTAGGCAGAGAGGCAGGCAGAGAGAGAGGGGGAAACAGGCTCCCTGCTGAGCAGAGAGCCCGATGTGGGGCTCGATCCCAGGACCCTGAGATCATGACCTGAGCCAAAGGCAGAGGCTTTAACCTACTGAGCCACCCAGGTGCCCCTGTTGCTGCCATTTTTAAGCCTTGACATGTGCTAACTTCTTTATATCATCTTATTTAATTTTTACAATATATGATGACATAGATATTATCATATGTTTCAAGATAAGGAGGCTCCTTGTAATCAATCTTCCTAACTAACTATAAGCTTTTTCTTCCTATAATGTTGTATGGAGGATATTCTTGAGGATGAAAGCAAACTACCTTATTCCTTATCATACCACTGATACCTGGTAAATTTTAGATCTCACCCCACCTGTCTGATGTCCAGAGTCATGCTCTTAAATATCATATATCCCTAGGAAAGTCTCAGAACTGATAACAAGAGATGTAGAGATAGGTGCAGGCTGGCTGAATAGCCAGCCATGATAATTCGTTTCAGAAATTGTCTACTCCAGTCCAGGGCCCAGATTATAAATCATAATTTTCCCTCTCATTCGTAAAGATTTACAAAATTCATAACATCTTTCAAAATCTTGCTCTTGGATTTGTTTCTTTCAGCATTCTATAGATGCCCAATTTCCTTTTAAAGAAAATAATACGGAATTCTCCGCTCCACAAATGTCGACAATACGTAATTGCAAATATTTGCTATTAAAAATCACTGTGTAGTCAAAATTTAGTTATAAGATTTTTTTTCTAATGGTAATGAAAAGAAGATCATTTTTTCCCCCCTCAAGCTGCTGTTTAAACTAAAACTGATTAAATCTGTGACATCTTATCAGAAATTAGCCAGGAGCTTAATGAAAGAAAAACATGCAAGAGTTTCTGGGCTTTACCATCTGCCTTCACAAGGGCTTTCAATTCCCACAGAAAGAACA
This sequence comes from Procyon lotor, assembly GCA_028646535.1. NCBI lineage: Eukaryota > Metazoa > Chordata > Mammalia > Carnivora > Procyonidae > Procyon > Procyon lotor. Next base: position 147,063,792 of record CM053604.1, read on the forward strand.
GGAAGCTCCACTCAGATGACTGGAATTGGATCATAACTGCATAAAATATACTTAATATATGTCTCAATTTTTTCATAAGTTTTTAAAGCTAATGCTTAGGAAAGGACTAAGCACAGTCTGTGTGATACCAGGTTCTGCAGAGCTGCATGAATAATCCATTTCTTGGGGTTTCCTTAGCTTTGGAGAGGCTCTTATAGCATCAAAGCTGAGCAAATATTTTGCAAATGAATCTGGCCCTAAGTGATTCAGTGTTAAATTCAGATCATTAGTGGAGGAGAAGCTGCCTCTCATCTCAAGAGAAGAAGCTTTGTAGTCTTCAAGTTGTTTAAATATTGACCTAACAAAGAGCAGCCTGATCCTGAAGGAAGCATTCCAGAATCCACGATGAAGCTGAAGAATCATCTCCTCCAAGCTTTCCATTAGGCCTCCCTTAAATCATTGCAGACAACTAAGAATCTATCCTTTTCTTGAAGAGATCTAGAGAATGACTCTGGGACCACTCAGACACATCTTCCAATGGAGTGAAAATGTCCTTGGTCGGAAATTCTTCCTGAGAGTACTGTTTACTCCCTCCTGGTACAGTCGATGAGCTTGTCCTTTCCCTACCCCCTTCATTAAGATGGAGGCTGACCACTCACCACTGACTTGAAGGTTTGACTATCTCCTTCCAATGATATTTCTTCCAGGTAAATACTCCCAGTCACTTCCATCTTTTCATAGGAGTATCAGAATCACAGGAAATTGTTCAGAATGGGAGTCGGGTGAAATCTGTTCTTGCCTAAAGGAGTCAATCCTTTTTCAAGTATCTGAAACCTGAGTGTGCCTTTGGTGAGTCAGGTCAAGTTGTAACCAAGCACGTCTGCCAGGTAACAAGCTCCAGATATGGTGCTGGACTCAACTAATCAGCACTGGTGAGACCTGTACAGTGTGATTTGGAACTTTAGAGAGAGAGAGAGAGAGAGAGAGAGAGAGAGAGAGAGAGATAAATAAATAAATAAATAAATAAATAAATAAATAAATAAATAAATAAATAGAGAAACTTAAGTGAATGAGACACTGAGGAGGAAAGATACACCATGAACCATAACAGAAGAGAGCAATCATGGGTGTGAACAGGTAGGGAAAATGGCTGGCCAGAGAATGGAAGCTAGTCACTGGTTGCTATAGAGTTTGGAAAATAATCTAAAGTCAGTGGATATTCATTGAGAAGACTTTTTTCATGATTTTATTTTTAAATTAAGTTATGGTAAAATTTTTTTGAATCATAACACATGTATAGATTGGCATAATTACCACAGAATCATGATACAGAATAGTTCCATTGCCCCCCACCCCCCAAAAAACCTTCTCATTCTATCTTCTTGTAGACACATTCTTTCCAGATCCCCAGAACCTAGCACTCTGTGATTTGTTCTCATCACGACATCTTTGCCTTTTTGAAACGTTATACCATCCAATATGTAACTTTTTGAGGTTGGCTTCTTACGCTCAGTATAATGCTGAATCCACCCAAGGTGCTACATGTGTTAATACCTTATTCTTTTTGTAAATAAACAGTAGTCCATCATAAGGATGTACAAGAGTTTCTTTAAACATTCATCCGTTGAAGGACATTTGGACTATTGCTAATTTTTGGCCAATATGAATAAAAGTACTATAAACATTCATGGATTGGTCTTTGTGTGCACATACATTTTTATTTTGCTACAGTAAATACTAAGGAATGGGTGATATGGTAAGAATCAGTTTGCCTTTATGAAAATCTACCAAGCTCTTTTTCAAGTGGCTCTTCCCATTTTGTAATGTTTGAGGGTTCCACTGCTCCACATCCTTACTAGCAGTTGACAGTGACAGTCTTTCATTTTGTTTGTTTTAATTACTCATTGTAGTGCTACCATATTGTCATTTTATTTGTCATTTCCCAAATGGCTAGTAATGTTTTGTGTATAGTTATATAATTTCCATCTTATCTGTATCTTTTTTGGTGAAAGGCTTGTTCAAGACTTTTCACTGTTTCTTTAACTGGGTTGTCTATATTCTTACAGTTGATTTTTCAGAGGTTTTTTTTTTTTTTTTTTAATATATATACCTGAAATACAAGTCCTTTCTTGGATATGAGATTTGTATATGTTTTCTTTCTGTCTGTAGTGTAGCTTTTCACTCTTAACAGTGTCTTTCACTGAACAAAAGTTTTAATCTTGATAAAGTCCAATTGATCAATTGTAATTGATAAATTATATTTTTTTTCTTTTTAGGTGTCATGTCCAAGAACTCATTGCCTAACCCAGCGAATGAGGATGTTCTTTGTTTTCTTATAAAGGTTGTATAATTTTGCATTTTGCCTTTAGATCTACGATCCATTTGGAGCTGGTTTTTATATGATGTAGGAAGATTAGGTGGAGGTTCCTTTTGTATACATACGGAATTTGAATTTTTCCAATATCATTTGTTGAAAAGATTATCTTTCCTACACTGAATTGTCTTTGCATGTTTGTCAAAAATCAATGAGCATATTTGTGCAAGTCTATTTCTGGATTCTGGATTCTGTTCCATTGATCTATGTGTCTATCTCTTCTCCAATACCATACTATCTTGATTAGTGTAGCTGATAATAACTACTGTATTCAAATGGTTTCTGAGTTTAGAATACAAAAGCACTCAGTTCATTTTACCAAAGCAACAAAAGCACAGTACAAATTGTTGCACAGTAGAAATACAAATTCAAAATAGTCTCAAATATAAATGTAGAAAAATAGTCTCAAATATAAATTAGCAAATCGAATTTATAAATTCAGTATTCCACCATTAAGCATGATATTAGCTATATATGTAGGTTCTTTATAGATACCTATAGATACCTTCTTTATAGATACCTTTTATCTGAGGTATCAGACTTTTATCAGACTGAGGAAGTTGCTTTTACTCTGAGTTTGCTGAGACTTTCTATCATGAATGGATGCTGATTTTGTCAAGTGACTTTTCTATATCAGTTGAAATTATTGTGTATTTTTTTAAACACTTTATTTGGGGGATTATATTAATTAAAAAATTTTTTTAAAAATATTAAACCTCCTTTCCAATTCCAGGATAAGATCCATCTAGTCATGGTGTATTATTATATATATGTATTACAGAATTTGACTTCCTAATATTTTGTGAAGGATTTTTGAAATTATCATATACACTGTTGGTAGAAATGTAAATTGGTAGAGCTATAGTGGAAAACATTATGGAGGTTCCTTAAAAAATTAAAAATAGAACTACCAAATGATCTAGTAATCCCACTTCTGGGTATATTGCCAAAGGAAATAAAAATAGGATCTCAAAGATGTACCTGCCCTCCGATGTTTCATTGCAGCATTATCATAGCTAAGATATGAAAACAACTTAATTATCTATCAACTGATGAACAAAGAAGATGTAGTATATACATACAATGGAATATTCTTCAGCCATAAGAAAGAAGAAAATTCAGTCATTTGTAACAACACGGATTGACCTTAAGGGCATTATACTGAATGATGTAAGTCACACAGAGAAAGACAATAGTGTATGATATCATTTATGCATGGAATCTAAAAAAGTCAAACTCAAAGAAACTGACTAGAATAATGGTTACTAACTGCTAGGGGTAGGGAAGATGTTAGTCAAACAATACAAGCTCCCAGTTATAAATAGAATAGGTTCTGGGGATCCAATACAGAAAATGGTGACTCGAATTAATAAAACTGTATTATATGTTTGAAAGTTGCCAAAAGAGTAGCTTCTAAAAGTTTTCACTATAAAAGATATGGTAATCATGTAATGCGAGGGAAATATTAGCTAACCTTACAGTGCTAATCATTTTGCAAAACATTAAGGTTGTATACCTTAAATGTACACAATGTTATATGTCAACTACAAATCAATTAAACTGGTAGGGAGAAGGGATTTTTGCATCTATATCATGAAGAAGACTGATCTGTAGTTTGACTATACTGTTTTATCTGGTTTGGGTGTCAAAGTAATGCTGGCCTCAAAAAATCAGTTGCAAAGTGTTCCCTCTTTTTCTCTTTTATAGAAGAGTTTATCTAAAATTTACTTGACTCCTTCTTTATATGTTTTGTCAAATTCACCAGTAAAACCATGCTAGTGTGGAAAATTTTCTTTCTGTAATGTTTTTAAACTATGAATTCAGGGGTGCCTGTGTGATGCAGTTGGTTAAGTGTCTGACTCTTGGTTTCTGCTCAGGTCATGGTCTCAGGGTCCTAGGATCAAGCCCCTATCAGTCTCCATGCTCAGTATGGAATCTGCTTGAGATTCTCTTTCTCTCTCTCTCCTTCTGCCCTTCCCACTCTTGCTGTCTTTCTCTAAAATAAATAAATAAAATCTTAAAAAAAAAAACAAAAACCCAAAAACTATGAATTCAATTTCTTTAATGGTTATAGGATTGATAAAGTTGTCTTTTTAATCTTGGGTGAGTTTTGGTAGTTTCTGGTTTTAATTGGACCATTTCATCCAAGTTGTCAAGTTTATCTTCATAGAATTATTTATAGTATAGACTTATTATCCATTTAATAGTAGTCTGTTATGATGGCCCTTCTTCTGTTTCTGATATAGTCATTTGTATCTTCTATATTTTTCCAGTTAGTGTTGCTAGATGTTTATCAATTTCATTGATCTCTTCAAAGAACCAGTTTTTGGTTTCATTGATTTTCTCTACTGTTTTTATGTTTCCTTCCTTTCTTCCTTCCTTCCTTCCTTCTGCTCTCTCTCTTTTATTTTTCCAATTGTTCTATATGTCTTTTTTTCTTTTCTTTTTTCAAGTTCTTAATGTGAATGCTTAGATTACTGATTTGAGAACTTGCCTTCTCTTATAACGTAAGCATTTGTTGTTACAAATTTTCATCTACGCACTACTTGCTGGTATCTCACAAATTTGCTAGGATTGCATTCTCATTTTTGTTCATTATAAAATAATTTATTATTTTCCTTAAGAATTCTTCTTTAACTATGAGTATTTAGAAGTTTGTTGTTGAATTTCCAAGTCTTTGGAAAATTTTTCTCAGACAAATCAATTTCCAATTTAATTCCATTGTAGATAGACAACAAAACATTCTTTTTTGTGATTAAAGATTTAAAAAAATGATACTTTCTGCAATGTCATTCCTATTAAGCTTGTTAAAAAGATTTATCTTGTGACACAGAACAAGGCCTATTTTGGTGACTATTTTATGTGCACTTGAAAAGAATATATGTTCTATGGGTTGTGGGTGTTCAATAAATATTATTTGCATCCATTTGATTGATAGTGCTTTTATTTTTCCAATTCTTCTATATATTACCACCAGATTGTCTGTCTACTAGTTCTAGCAGTTTTTGAGGGAGTACTGAAGCTTTGAAATATAATAGTAAATATGACTCTTTCTTTTTTCAGCTATGTCTTTTTACTTCACGGATTTTGAAGCTCTGTGGTTTGGTACAGATTTACTTAAGACTGGTATGTCTTCTTAGTAAATTGTTCCTTTTATTCTTTCTTTCTTTATCCCTGGTCATTTTCTTTGCTCTGAAGTCTGTTTTGTTTGATATTAACAATATTGATATTGTTTGATATTAGCACCTCAAACTTTTCTTTGTTTAATGTTTGTAGGTCTATTTTTTCCCATCCTTTTAACATAGCTATTCTATTATTTCAAAGTGGCGTTATTGTGCATAGCATATTGTTGCATCATATATTTTTCTTTATCCACTTTGACCTTTGAAGTCCTTTTATTGATGTTTTAGACCATTTATATTTAATATATACACATTTAATGTAGTATGTACATCTACCTTTTTATTATTTATTTTCTGTTTGTTCTTTCTGATCTTTGTTTCTCTATTTTAACTTTCCTGTCTCATTTGTGTTACTGGATCTTCTTTCAGTATTCCACTTAAATTTATCTATTTTTTTTGTATTCCATTATGAATATATAATTTTTATATGATGGTTGCTCCAGGAATTACAATATACATAATTACTTTTCATATTCTATTTAGAATTAAAATCTTACACCTTCTAGTGGGATTTAAAAACCATATCTACCACCAAAGGATCCTTTCCCATTCACCTCTTTGTTAAGGTAGACATATGAATTGTATCTACGATACAAGAAAATGCATCAGACAATGTCAATTTTTGCCTTCAACTACCATATATGTTTTAAGGAACTTAAGAGAATAATACGTATTTTATTCATTCTAATAGTTACAATTTCTGTTGTTCTTCCAAGTTTCCTGCTAGACAAAGGAAATTGTTCTTCTCTTTATCTCCTTATGTTTGAATAATTTTTTCTGAAACTTTTAAGAGGATGCCTTAGTTATCTTTTTTATCTAAGAATGTCTTTTTTTCCCCACTTTCATTCCAGAAGGTTGTTTTATTTTATTTTATTTTATTAAAGATTTTATTTATTTGACAGAGAGAAACACAGCGAGAGAGGGAACACAAGCAGAGGTAATGGTAGCAGGAGAAGCAGGCTTCCTGCTGAGCAGGGATCCCAATGTGGGGCTAGATCCCAGGACCTGGGATCATGACCTGAGCCAAAGGCAGACGCTTAACGACTGGGCCACCCAGGCGCCCCCTGAAGGTTGTTTTAGTAGAGTATAGAATTTTTGCTTAAGAGTACTTTTGTTTTAGCATTTTAAAAAGATTGGTCTACTTCCTACTGGCCTCTGCAGGATCTGGTAAGAAATTTGCAGGTCTCTATAAGTAATATACTGTTCTTCCTAAGCTCCTTTCAAGACCTTTTTTTGTCTTTATTTCTCAGAAGTTTGATTACAAATCTCTGGGCATGGATTTTTTGTCTTCATCCTATTTTGGCCTCACTGAGCTGCTTAAATCTGTTGATTTATGTGATATGCCAAATTTGAGACATTTTCAGCTATTATCTCTTCAAACATATGTGGTGTTATCCACATAATATACACATGTGTTATATGAGTATATATACTCATATACACACTGTATTCTTTCTACTTTTCTATGACTTCAAGGATAAGCATTTTCTACCTTTTTTTATTGTCTCACAGTTCCTGAGGTTATGTTTATTTTTTTAATTAATTTTTTCCCATGCTATCCATATTGAATAGTTTCTATTGATCTGTCTTCAAGTTCATGGTCTCCTCTGTCACTTTCATTTTCTTCTGGATCTCCTCTAGTCAGGTTCCTTTTTTTTTTTTTTAATTTCAGTTAATCTATTTTTAGTTCTAAAATTATCACACAATAATTCTTTATATCTTATTTGCTGATACATTCTTTCTTTCCATTCACTTTGACAATGTTTTTCCTTACGCATTAGGACATTTTCATATTAGCTGCTTTTAGGCCAATGAGATAATTCCAGCATCTGTCATCTCGGTGTTAATGTTATTTCATACGTTACTAACATGTTCTCACATGTATATGTTGTCATTTTCTATGCAAGTTGAAATTTTTCAAATTTTTCATATGCTGAGTAATTTCGTTTTATATCGCAGACATTTTGAATATTATAGGACTCTGAGTCTTGTTTTTGTGTTAATTCTCCGGAGAATGTTAACTGTTTTTTTTCTTTCTTATTTAGGTAATTGACCCAGGAGAGTTCAGTCCACAAGTTTTGACCAGCTTTCTGTTTTCTGTTTCTTTGTTTGACTGTCAGTTCCATTTCCAAAGCCTTTTTAGCACTATTCAGATATATGCTGAACACTGGACCACCCAATGACCACTGTAAAACTTGGAAAGTGTTATAGCCCTTACTACATTTCTTAAAACTCTTGGAATTTTTGGACCAAATATACATATACATAGACAACTCAGGGATAAAACCAGCCATTTATTTAAAAACTTTTTGAAGTTGGTTTCCTGAGTTTCTTTTTCGCTGAAATTTTCATTCTACTATTTGGTTGCTTGAAGCTCTTCTTATTAGTTCTTTAGCCAGAAAGTTGTGGTTTTATTCGTTTTTCTCTGCTATGTACACTTGTGCTATAGATCCCATGTTGGAGGCCAACCAGAGGAGAGAAAGAAGAAAAAGTTTGTTCTGTCCTCCTGGGACCTAAGATCCTTAGGCATCTGTAAGCCTCCCACTGCCATTGCTTTTACTTCTAGAGACTCCTTTTCTAATCCACGAGCCACAACTAGAAATCTTTACCTGAAGCTCTTTCTATTCATGTTGATGTTCACTTCTGAGTTTCCCCAAGTTGAAGCTGGGTGTTACTAGAAGAAAACCATGGTAAACTGACCACTAGTTTTGCAGTATTTTTCTTTCTGGTCTTTCTCAATCCATCTGCTCCTATTTATTTTCAGAGTCTTTAAGAATACAACCCATGCATTTGATCCAAGTTTGATAGTTACGATCAGTAGGGGAGGACAGGGTTCAGTTGGCCCCAAACTGGAGCCTCACCAAAAAGTCTTTTTTTTGTTTGTTTCTTTTGTTTTAAAGATTTTATTTATTTATTTATTTGATACACACAGAGAGAGAGAGAGAGAGAGAGAGAGATCACAAGTAGGCAGAGAGGCAGGCAGAGAGAGAGGGGAAAGTAGGCTCCCCGCTGAGCAGAGAGCCCGATGCGGGGCTCAATCCCAGGACCCTGAGATCATGATCCGAGCCGAAGGCAGAGGCTTTAACCCACTGAGCCACCCAGGCGCCCCTAAAAAGTTTTGAGTACACCAGTATCATAATAAAAGTAGCAATGTAGAAAGATAAATCTTGCTGTGTATAAGTTGTTTTTGCTAAGAGATTAAAGAGAGACAAATAATCCAAATTTTGCTTTTAGTCTTTTGTTGTCAAATTTAGCCACAGTAAGATTTTCTTGACATTTCCTCACAAAATAACTACAAATTAAATAACTAGCTTCTATCTCTATATTATACAATGATTTCTTAGCCTTGGGAAGTTAATTTAATATGGTATGTACTGTCAGATATCAGGAATTTCTCAACAATACCATCCGTACGGGTACCAAAATAATACATGAAAGTACAGTGATAATGGAATTCAGTTTTTAAAGTTCCTGTCTTTAATTAGAAAAAAATCCTCTGCATTCATCCTGTATGACTATTTTCCAAATAAAGCCCAGCAGCACTGAAGCCTCAGAAACATACTTTCAGTGCTCAAATAATCCACCTCTAAATAAATCTCTTGTTATGTAAGGCTAAAATTTAAACTTTAGTACTGAAATGTATATGTACACACATACATTTACAAATACACACACACAGACGTGCATATGTTCACACATGATTGGAGCAAATTTTTTTTTTAAAGTTCACCAAGAGAGATTATTTGTTTGCAATGTGGAGAAGACTATAACAATGTAACAGTTGACAGCAAAAGGGAAAACAGTGGGCACTCAGCATATAGCCAATTCTCTCCCTCCATTGCTTAGAAAGTTCACACACCATGGAAACCAGTGTTATCTGAACTCCGAATTGGTAAAGTTTGTCTTTAAAAACAGAGTGAAGTGTTTTAAATCCCAATAAATAAAAGTAAGTTTTCATTCAGATTAACCTACTGCTTGAGCTGATATTTATGAGAATTTAAATTAAAATATGTCTAGATAAATGGGTAATGTCAGGTAACGAACTAAGGATTTACAATTTCTAAGGTCATCGGCAAATTTCTTAGAATTTTTTAGAATTGTAAGAATGATGATGGGGATTTTTAGAAAGCCGTTTTCCTTTTGGCTCAGGCCATGATCCCAGGGTCCTGGAATTGAGCCCCGCATTGGGCTCTCTGATCAGTGGGGAGCTTGCTTTTCCCTCTGCCTCTGCCCCTCCCCTCCCCCACACATCTGCTCTTTCTTTCTCTCAAATGAATAAATAAAATCTTTAAAAACAACACCTCTGTTTTCCTCTAAAACAGAATCTCTTAGATGTGAACTCCATAAAGGTAAGGACTAGGTGTTAGGTGCTGGAATAAAGTAGTGTCTAGAATGAGTCCGTTTTCTACCCTTCACAAGTTCAGGTTAAGAGCAGTGCGTGGCCCAGAAGGGGTGCTCAGTAATGTTTGTTAAATTCAATTATTTAATATTTTTTGAGATTTATTTCTTTATTTTAGAGAGAAAGAGAGTGAGTGAACGAGCGAGCTTGGCAGGGGGAACAGGAAAAGGAAGAAGGAGAGAGACTCCTAAGCAGACTCTGTGCTGAGCGAAGAGCCCAAGGCTGGGCTCGATCTCACAACCCTGAGATCACAACCTGAGCGGAGACCAAGAGTTGGATGCTAAACTGACTACACCACCCAGGCACCCCTCAATTATTTTATACAAAGTTTAATTTTTGCATTAGCCCTCATATCAGTCGTGTACATCAGCAGCGTCTCCCTTTCCCAGCTTATATTGCAAACCCTGGAAATAATAGAAACCATTTATATTTCCTACTAAAATTGTGCTTAAAAACAAAACACAGAACAAAACCCCTGTTTCTACTTTTCCCATTCACTGATAGCTCTTGTGTGCTAAAGCATCTGAGAGATTAGGCAAACATACCCAGTGGTTTTTCCATCACCTTCTTTTCTACTGTCCGTACGCAAACACATGAAATAAACAAAATCTAATAGCTTAGGTTAAGTTATTCGAGACCAATGCTAGAATGACATTCACAGGTTAAGATATACAAAAGGTAGAAAAGACTAAACATCTGCTGAATGAATCCTCTGTCGGTAAACATTAGTTGTTTTACATACAGTACCTAGTTACTCCTTGCAGTAAGCCTGTAGATTATTATTAATGTGATTCTGCGAAGAAAAAAAAACTGACAAGGTAAGAGCTAATAAATGTATCTCTAGAACATGAGTCACAGGTTAAATGTAAAAGCAAATTGTTCACTGTTCATTTTCATAGATGAAACAATAATACAATGCCAATACAAACATCCCACAACTTGGAGATGCTTTGCACATAAAACTACATAATTTCAGTTCACTTCCTCCTCAATCGGTGTTTAATGTACTGACACATTTCTAGAAATGATTTTTCCTTCAACTTTTTCTGAGAGGGATTGTTTTTGTGATGCTGCCCAGAACAAGAGAAACACCCACTCAGGGAGAAGCTTCCAGGGACTGTATTCTGGTTGCACACAAGCAAAATGAATTTGAACAACAGGTGGGGCTAGTTTCCTTTACAACAGACCTTGGCGGGCTGCAAATGCTCTGCTTGCCGGACTGCTCAGAGGAGCACCGGTTTCACTCCCAGACCTCACCCTTGGAACACAAGACACTCTCACAGGTCTCACGCTCTTCCAAAGTCCATACTGAATTTGAATTTCAAAATTTGGGGTCCTATTTTTAAAAGCAGACAACGATACAGGAATACCTAGTGGTAACTATAAACACACAGAACATTCTGTTTCCTCTAATTCCACTGAAAAGCAAAACAAGACAAAGTAAAAATCAAACAAACACAAAGAGGCATCTCCGTGATAAAAGTTCTCGTTGCGTGTCCATTTAGTTCCACTTCTAGCAGCGGCTGTGATACATACTCAGACCTAGGTTGTGCGTTTCAAGACTAAGAAGGCTACCGCTTCATTGTGAAGGAAAGCCCCGCCAAACAGGTAACACGGACTGCCGCTCCACCCTTGGATGTAGGGTTGCAAAAAGCAGAAAGGGGAAAAGCAGAAAGGGGAAACCCTCGCATTTTCTCCCCAGGGAGATGGTTGCTGTCAGGGACCACATGGCAGCCAGGGAAGTTCCCACTCTGGTCTTACTTAGAGCAGCCCATGATCCCGCTGGAGAGGGGATGCAGATGTACAGAACAACCGATTCTATCAGAATGACTGGGAAATACCTTAATTGAGTTTTATTAGTGTACATACTAATAAAATTGAGTATGTACGTGCAGGGAGTACGTACTGTCTGTTTAATTTCGTTTTAGGGGTTGTATTTTACTTTTAAAAATATATGGACTAGAGGGGTGCCTAGGTGGCTGAGTTGGGTAAGTGTCTGACTTGTGATTCCAGCTCAGGTGATCATCTCCTGGGTCATGAGATCCAGCTCTGCTTTGGGCTCTGCACTTAGTGGGGAGTCCGCTTGAGAGTCTCTCCCTCTGCCCCTCCCCCTACTCGTGCTCACTTTCCCTCTCTCTGAAATAAATCAATTAATCATATATATATATATGATTATATATATATATGATCAATTAATCATATATATATGATCAATTAATCATATATATATATATATATATATATATAGACTAGAATTTTGCTTCTAAAAAGAGCGTCATTCCCAGCATTTTGATTCCCCTCATTCCTGACAGTTCAATTCTTAAATGATGCTTAAGTATGATAGAAGTACTCTGGAGGTTTTATCCTTTACTACGGCCAATGCTCATTTGCTTGATCTATAGACTTACAGGGGATCAATCAGAGGCAAAGAGGCAAGAGTAATGCTACATATTATTATCACCAAACAGGGCCTTAGAGAGATGTTTTCCCGTCTCTAGCTATGGAGTATCCCTCAGCGGTTCTTAAAAAATCATCCTTTGCACCAAAGGCTATTGTAAAAGAGACTAAGGAAGGGGATAGCGCTGCAAAGCTGAAGAAGTTACTAAAAAAATAAAATAATTCATATTTAGAAGTAAGGACCATGACAGATCGGCTTTAGCATCAGTGTCTGGCTAAAACTTGCTCTTGTCTTCAGGGTCAATCTTAGCCTAGAGACAGCACAAGAGCCGAACTCCTACAAGTGGTGTCATTTCTGACATTCCATAACTGGAGTATGAATAGTTATCATGTGATTACATAGATCACTGTACTATTAAATCAACAGCATTACTTTAGTAACAAGTAAGGCTGCCATTAGGATTGGCATTCTCCATGAGTGCTCATTTTCACAGATCTCATGGGTGAAACATTATTTTTTTCAAGATTCACTTACTTATTTCTTGAGAGAGAGAAGAAGAGGAGGAAGAGAGGAAGAAGGAGAGAGAGAGAATCCTCAGGCAGACTCCCCTCTGGACACAGAGCCCTACGTGGAGATCCATCCCAGGACCCTGAGATGGTGACCTGAGCCAAAATCAAGAGTCAGATGCTTAACCAACTGCGCCACCTAGGCACCCATAATGAGTGGTAATCTTATGTGCTTTATATGTTGTAATTTATATACAAGTTGAAATATAGATGTATAGTTATTCAAACAGTAAAATACTATAATAACTAATGATGATTGTGAACCCTGTTAAACATGTATAAACAATTAAGGACTTTTAATATAAATAAATAGAAAAATAGATTAATAGTTAAAGTGAGTATGAAGAGAATGTGTTATGCAGATAACTTTAAGCAAAACATCTATAGAACTGGGGCGCCTGGGTGGCTCAGTCGTTAGGCGTCTGCCTTCGGCTCAGGTCATGATCCCAGGGTCCTGAGATCGAGCCCCACATCGGGCTCTCTGCTCGGCAGGAAGCCTGCTTCTCCTGCTACCATTCCCTCTACTTGTGTTCCCTCTCTCACTGTGTTTCTCTGTCAAATAAATAAAATCTTTAAAAAAAAAAACAAAAAAAAATCTATAGAACCAACAAATGTTCATTAAATTTCAAAACAATAATATAAAGCTGAATAACAGATATTAGAGCACATGAAAATGTAAAACTGATGGAATTTTTCTCATGAACTAGCACTCATAATTTTAAATAGAATTACCCTTGAGAACTGAATTCAATCACTAGGTATTTAATACCACTTAGATCATGAGGCTTTCGAGAAAAATTCCTGCTTAGAAATTCTTTGCATCTGTGAGAATAAATTAATAATGATAGAATGTTAACTTTGCAACTCAAAATTTCGTTATTAAGGAAAGCCCTGAAAAACGCAAAACCCTAAAGTGATCTTAGAAAGTGAGTCATGAATCCAACAGTAAATGGCAGGGCTGATGTCACTATTCAATTCTCAATATTCCTGCTCTGCTGCTTTAACATTAGGTCACGTTATCTATTATTCCTTTAAATTCTTATAAATTCTTATAAATGTTTTCCACTAAGCTATTATATATAGCAATGTACATTTAATTATATATATAATTATATAGTAAATAATATATTTAATTCTGAGAGGCACAGTCCTGATCCCTTTATGTTTGTTAATTAGAAGGAAGAAACTGTTTATTCATAGCTGGGCCAAGCCACATGGACAGAAAAAAATTTTTAGTAAAGATTAATGAATTAGGAACATCCAAATAATAGTAAAAAATGATTATTAAAAAATATTAAAACTAAGAATGATGGCTTATTAGGAACTACAATTTAGAAGCCATTATTTCCTAAAAGCCATGGCAATAAAATAGAGGGAGAGGCAAATGAAACTTTATGCAAACAAGAAAAAAATCCTTTGTTGAACCATTGTAATTTGGGTTTCATCTGTTGTTGTAATTTAGCTTATCCTACCCTGAACAATACATTGGGTGACTCTTTGAAGGAGATTCAAGGCTACACACACAATTTGAGAAATTATTTGCTATTTTAGTATATTTTCCGAGGAGATTAGACTAAAACTCTTCTCCCAATGCCTCACAAAGTGTCATAAAATCTGAGATGAGCTTCCCCTACCTTCTTCATTCAACACTCCTTAGATTACAGAAAAATAGATAGCCCATGAAAGAAAATCCAATTTTCAAACTGTAAACTGAATAAAGAAAACAAGTAGTATGGTGGTGAGAGAGGCAAGAGACTGCTGATAGTGTGTCAGAGCTAATATGATGTCTTGACAAAGATGCCCAAGAACGAGCAAGAAGAAATGCCGTGACAACTATGCAAACCCACTAGAGTGGAGAAAGGAAGGAAGGAGAGAGACAGCATACAAAACCCCCACGGATTTAGTAAATAAAAATATAAAAATATGGGACACTCAGTTAAATTTGAATTTTATATAAACAACAAATAACTTTTAGGACAAAAATGTCTTAAATATTACATGAGACATAGTTATGCTAAAATGAAATATTCATTGTTTATCTGAAATGCAAATCTAATAGGCATCTTTCATTTGACAACTATGCTCAAACCTGCTTCTTCCAATAGAAGTCAATAAGAGACCATGAGTTCATTAAAAACAAGAATTCAAAGGCACAATGACAAAATAAATGAGATGATAAAGGAGACAACTGACCAAAGGGGGAAAAAGATCCAAAACAATAGCCTTATGAAACTAAAAAATACATTAGAAAAAGAATAGATATGACTGGAAATTCAATTATTGACACAGAATGGCTTAAAATAATTACAGTAAAGGAAGATGAAAGATAAACAAAGCAATTAAACTAAAGCTAACAGATAAAGACTTTAGACAAAGAAATCTGACATGAAGCTCATAGGTATCCCTGAAGTAGAAAATTTAATGAATCAAAAAGAATATCTATTTAAAGATATAATTCAAGAAAATTTCCTGTGAAGTTTTAACTAAATCTTTAGACTGAAAGAGCACAGTTTTTAGAAAATCAGGTGCAAAACACTCAAACACTCAACTTTTACACCTAATGAAGTTAAGCTATCATTTATTTTTTTAAATATTTTATTTATTTATTTATTTGACAGAGAGAGAGAGATCACAAGTAGGCAGAGAGGCAGGAAGGGAGAGGGGGGAAGCAGGCTCCCCGCTGAGCAGAGAGCCCGATGCGGGGCTCAATCCCAGGACCCTGAGACCATGACCTGAGCCGAAGGCAGAGGCTTTAACCCACTGAGCCACCCAGGCACCCCAAGCTATCATATTTTAAGTATAAAGCATTTTTAGGCGTCCTGGCCCTAAAAAGCCAATCACCTGTAAGGTAGAAACTTTGGTTCTTCAGATTTGTTTCCTACAAAGTTATACAAGAACACAAGAAAGAAGAATACAAGAAGAAAATGGGAGATTCACCACAAACTAAATCACAGAAAATGTAAAGGAAGGGTACTACACGAACCAAAAGTGTGAGGCCAGTAAAAAGCAGTAAATCAATATTGTCAAACATGAGAACAATTCATAGAACACAACCCATGATGAGCCCTTCTCAGAGGGAAAAATAACCAAAAAGTACTTGACAACAAAACTCAGCCAAAGAAATGAATTCAAGTCAAAATTCAAGGACGGAATACAGTTAATAATATTGTAATAATGTTGTATGATGGTGGATGGGGACTACACTTACCATAGTGAGCACTGAGTAATGTACAGAATTGTAGAATCACTATGTTGTAATATAACAACTGTATGTCAACTATACTTCAATTAAAAAGAAATTCAAGAATTGAGAAGAGCCAAAGGACTGCCTGGTCAAGGGCATGGAATTGACTTGAGTTTATGATAGTTGAAAAGTGGAAAATATGGTGATGGAAGAGAACTTGGCAAATGTAAAAACTAGAAATACAACTAATAAAAACTGGAAGTGGAAAATTGCAATGAGGAAATATGAGAGGTGGCAACACCTTTACTTTCATAAAAGTCAACTGAACTTTGTAGGATAAAAAAAATAAAAAAGAAAAGAAAGAAAGAAAAATGAACCCACTTCATTGTTTTCCCTTAAAATAATTTTGTTAGAAACTTAGATGGATCTTTTAGGAAAGGATATCCCCTGATGTGAAAATAAATCATTTATTTGAGTTCAACAGTTCTAAGAGTAAAGCTTCAATTTTAGGCTTCTGTTAAACTAAAATATTAACTATACTATGATCTAAGTATAAAGAATTGCCTAAATCTATCTCTATCTGTTTATGTCCATTGTCTGTCCGTCCGTCCATCCATCCATCCATCCATCCATCCACCCACCTATCTTTCTATGATTTTACCCAGAGATATGCATAAAAGAACATAACAGAATTTTATGCATCACAATGTTAACTGTGAGTCTCTCTGTGTGGTTTGATTTGAGGCTTTTATTCCCCCGCAAGTCTAACGCATTGTTTAAATCGCTTTTAGCAAAACAATAGAGTTTTCTATACAAAACAAAGAAGAAAAATATGTAAGAAATATGTCAAAATGTTCACTAAGGTTAATCTTGAGAAAAATGATTATTTTAACCTATGTATATTTCAGTATTAAAAAAATGTTCCCTCAAGCTCAGTAGAGAAATATAAAATGAAAAGTAACAGATTTGTATCCAACTCCAACATCCCATTCCCGTTCTCTAGAAATAACGACTGTTAACTGTGTGCTCTTCCTTCTAGAAATCTTCCATGTATGTATACATACATACACAGTTATAAATAGAAACATAATCTGGTTTTTACACAAGTCAGATCAAACAATTCTCAAATACTTTCTAAACAAATTTAAAGCACTGTATAATGAATTAATGCATTCACTATTCTTTGTTTTTTCTTCATTTTTAGGATCATTTCCACTCATAGTCTCAATGAGATGCTAGAAAGTATGTGTTGCTTTGTATGACCTAATACGCATATTAAAGAACATTTTATTTCTTAGTCTTCTTGCGACTGGCTTTCCACTCAGATTTCCAGGTCTTTCTTGATTTTGTGATTCTGAATTGTTGATTCCAGACTCCTGGGTACCACAGGAGTCTCAGAGATGCCAATTTAACTATGATGCTCGGTAAAGATGGAAAATCAAGGGGCACCTGGGTGGCTCAGTGGGTTAAAGCCTCTGCCTTCGGCTTGGGTCATGATCTCAGGGTCTTGGGATCGAGCCCTGCATCGGGCTCTCTGCTCAGCAGGGAGCCTGCTTCCCTCTCTCTCTGCCTGCGTCTCTGCCTACTTGTGATCTCTCTCTCTCTGTCAAATAAATAAATAAAATCTTTAAAAAAAAAAAAAAGATGGAAAATCAAGTTTGAGGTCATCTTAATCTAATAAATTTCCACTGACCCCTAAGGCACTTCCCAGTCATCTTCCTAAATACACAGGGTATTGTGCAACGTTCATCACACTATTGGTAACTTCCTGCCATGGCACATGAGAACACAGCAGAATACTGCAGCCTTGCTTCATCCCTCTATCCTTCCCTCCCCTTCGTGTCCCGCTCCATGTTTCCCCTTCTTGCTCACTTAAAACTTAGGAATTTAGTTCCAAGGCTTGGGCTCAATTTCTTCTGCTTTCTTGAACTCTCTGAAAGGCTCACTTTGGAATTTTCCATCCATTCCCTTTAACATAGCAGCAAGTTTCTTACGGTTTTGGGGGAGAAAAAGTGTATGGCTAAAGCTCTCCCTGTACAAGTAGTTCGTAATGGAAGTTTCCAATTGGGATGCAATTACTGTGCTAGTCAGGATCACAGAATGCCAGAGAAACTGCCTGATGTGTACACTCAGAGATCACAGTTTGGGCTGGCTAATGAAGCACAGCATCAGCCCCAAAGATGACCCAAAAAGCCCATCGATGGGAAGTGGTATTTAGTGCAACCTCTTGGCTACACAGGAGTCTAGCTCTGTTCAGCCTCCTGCTAAGACCTGCTTCTGTGTCTTGAGATCCAAACATCCCCCACAGTATTCCAATCCAAGTAGGGGAACAGATTAATGACAAATCACTGGTGGCTGCAAGGTCACTTGCTCACAGCTCATGTTCTTCTAGAGAAAGATTAAGATGAATATGTTACTACCCTCTTCGGTCAGAGTCTCCGATTTGACCCAAACTCAAATGTAGTTAGAGAATCCTGCCTCAAGCCTCTTCTTTCTTCCAGGGAAGTCTCAGTGCTGGCTTCTCCATTTCAAGACATTCTCTCCTGGTGGCTTCAGAGACCTGGTGCCTCTGTCTGGGGTAAGGCACAGCTTCCCTCTCCTTAACCTTTCCCCTAAGACGCTAAAAGACCTGCAGGAATTCCTGCTTTGCTCTCCTAGCAGCTGCTCACCGGTAGGTACACCTCAGCAATTAAAATGCCAAGACCAGTATCTGGAAGAAAGCTGGTGAGGCTTTGCCCTGCAGCTGCACACAGAGCAGACGAACTGCCAGCCCAAGGCAAAGCAGTCCGTCCGTCATACTTGCAGCTGTTACCCAATTTGCTCGCTTCCTTTCTTGCAAATTCCAGGGTTTTTCTTTGTAGCACTATAAATCAAATTTCATTCCAGTTTTGTGGAATTTGCACTTTCCTTTTTTAAGGAAAACCTAGGAAACCCTATGCTTTCTAACATCCTTCCATTATTTTCCTTTAGCCATTTCTATAACTGTGCAGCCAGGGAAACAGCGCAATGTGGTTCAAAAGGAATTTGAAGGGAAATATGAGATAGTAGGTGTAAAATTTCATTACATAGCACAAATTGGTTAAAATGTTCCAAATGTAAGTTCTGGAGATTCCCTAAGATGTAGCCTAGGTAAGTGTGCAAGTCACTTGATATATATAACCATAAGTGAATTTCCAACATTGAAAATGTACACACCAATATATGCACATGCATCTGAGTAATGCAAAAGGTGTAAGGTATAGCTATAATAAGAGAATCCATGATGTTGCACTGAAACAGTTTCTAAAAGCTATGCTCCCATGCACATTAAACTGTGAGTTTGTTAAATCTGCGTATTGTTGAGTTATAGCAATAACAACATTTAGCAGTTCAATGGCTAAGGGGATTAATGGTTAAGTGAATTAAAACAAAATGTTCAAATATTGAGATATTGTGGAATGTGTTTCATACATAAAATGTACCAGTTACAGTGAAAAATATATATGCAATTATAAGGTCTTTAGCTACAATTATTTTTTTTTTTTAATTTTTATTAACATATAATGTATTATTTTCCCCAGGGTACATGTCTGTGAATCTTCGGGCTTACACATTTCACAGCACTTAATAGCACATACCCTCCCCATTGTCCACAACCCAGCCACCCTA
>CM053604.1:147084021-147127374 GCA_028646535.1 Procyon lotor
CCGTCGCTTTAAATTCACCTTTTCCAGACGTCCTACCTCCTGAAAGTGGTCGATTTTCTGCTCCTAGAATTGCTGTTCTTATTCTCTCCTCTCTGCTGTTGCGTTTGCCGGCTTTTAGAGTGATTTCCTCCTCTTTAGCTGGACTTCTGATTCCCAGGGCTCTCTGTGCCTCCTACACCTCCGCCATCTTGCCCTCCTCCCCAGTCTAGCTACAATTATTTTTTATCTAAGTACTGACATTATACAAGTCCAGGTGATTGTGTATATCATATCAAATGGAGTGGTAGTCAAATAATGTGCTGATAAAATTTACCTAGACAAATACTGTCCTATTCATTCTGAATAGTCCCTGTACCCCGCTGTCAACAGACTGCAATAGTTTTTTCAAATAAATTTTGCATCTAATTATTTGAATATATGTTAAGACTACATAGTAGAGCTCTCTGATAGCAGATTTATCGTTAAATGTAAAAATTTAGGGGCGCCTGGGTGGCTCAATGGGTTAAAGCCTCTACCTTCGGCTCAGGTCATGATCTCAGAGTCCTGGGATCGAGCCCCGCATCGGGCTCTCCGCTCAGCAGGGAGCCTGCTTCTCCCTCTCTCTCTGTCTGCCTCTCTGCCTACTTGTGATCTTTCTCACTGTCAAATGAATAAAATCTTAAAAAAAAAAAAATGTCAAAATTTCAGCATTACAAGTGTATCTGCATATATATCTGTTGTTAAATAAGCCATCTGATTTTAAGCATGGCACAGAGGGAGAAATAAAGGTCCTGGGTAGCATGGACTGACAGGCTAGCTAAGAAGCAGTACTGTCTATGTACTAGGGATGTTAAGAAATGCTTTTGAATGAATTAGATTGAATGAAAGAGAAGAATTAGGACATATTCATATTTCTACTTCAAACTTAAACAATGATTCAAGTAAAAAACCCTGTCTACCTAATTTCTACCCCTGACATTCATAAGGACAACTTTACTTTTTCTATCATCTATCTATCTATCTATCTATCTATCTATCTATCTATCTATCTATCTGAGAGAGAGCCCAAGCGGGGAGCAGCAGAGGGAGAAAGAAATAGGCTCCCCGCTGAGCAGGGACCGCCCCCCCAATGCAGGGCTTGATCCCAGGACCCCGAGATCATGACTTGAGCCAAAGGCAGACACTTAACTTATTGAGCCTGAGCCCCCCCAGTGCCCCAACTTTACTTTTTCATAGAAGAGTTTAAGTGCATGAATGACAGCAATAAGATTAAGTATCTTTTAGTGTATATAATTAAAAGTAATGTTTATAAAAGTATTATTTAAGACCTGATATAACAACAACAAAAAATACACATTAGGGGGTGCCTGTGTGGCTCAGTTGAGTGTCTGACTCTTGGTTTTGGCTCAGGTCATGATTTCATGGGTCCTAGGATTGAGCCCTGTGTCAGGCTCTGTACTCAGTGGGGAGTCTGCTTGAAGATTCTATCCTTCTGCCCCCCACCCCTCACTTAGTGCATTCACACATGCAATCTCTCTCTCTTTCTAAGACCTGATATAACAACAAAAATTACACATTAGGTTTTGCTTACAATAAAAATGCTCACGTCTAAGTCTATAGTAACAGAATACCTCCAAAAACTCCTGTCCCTTATATTATCCAAATTTTCATTGCTAACTAGAGAAATCAGGCAACTGGATTAATTTATAGGAAGGAAGGAAGGAAGGAAGGAAGGAAGGAAGGAAGGAAGGAAGGAAGGAAGGGGCAAGACAAAATTAACATTTTTCCCTCTATGTTGTAGAGTTAATGAAAATGATACCAATGAATATATGTACTTTATTTTTTAATATTTTATTTTTAATATTTTTATATTTATTTTTAATATAGTCTTTATTTTATAATATGTACTTTATTTTTTAACTTGGAGTAAATTCTGTCGTGCATGTGGTCAGGTAACAAGAACTGTTGTAATAATATATAGGGATCAATAGCTACATTTTTTTTTTTTATGATTCTGAAGGCTTTCAAATGTTTTATTACTTTTTTTAAGATCTTATTTGAGAGAGAGCATGCGAAGGGAGAGGGGGCAGACAGAGAGGAAGAAGCAGACACCCCAGCTGAGCAGGGAGCCTGACCTGGGCCCCAATCCCAGGATTCTGGGACCATGACCTGATGGTCAGATTCTTAACCAACTGAGCCACTCAGGCACCCCTCAAGTGTTTTGTTATAATCTCAAAGCTATATATATCCAAATGCCTCCTTGCACATTAGCATATGGTTGGTTAATAGTTTTTTTAACCAATACTTTCCAGAAAAAAAAGCAATTTTGATTATACTTTATTATAACAATATTATGGTAAAATGTAGTGCTATTTAAACAGCTGCCATAACATATAACACAATTTCAAAGTTAAGAATCACAGATTTCTTTTCCCCAAAGCAATCAAGTATGTATTGAAAGCATTATGATAGTTGCCTTAAGAGATTCAAAGAAATATTAAGACAAATCTCTGCTCTCTTTGAATATCTCTTTTTAAGGTGGAAAAGAAAAAATATTTAAAAACTGCTTATGTTTTAAAGTAATGTATAGTAAGTCACAAATAAATGAACAGGCATCAAAGGACTGTTAGAGTTCATAAATTATGCTTCCCTAGCAAATATTTCCCAGAGTTGAAAGTGAAATACAAAGATATCCTGAAATAAAATTATTTATTTTCTAAACAGTAGAATATTTGTTATAATTAGCTTTATTTAGGAATCATGTAAAGATCAAAGAAATTCAGTTAAATTTCAAATAGCGAAATGTGATTTATGTTTCTACCAAATGCAAAGTATGATTTAACTAGAGAATTAGTAGTATGATAATATTCACTGAGTGAGCCTCTTGATTTTGTAAACAAGAAACTGCTAACTGCTAACTGCTAACTGCTAACTGCTAAACTGCTAACTCAACATTATAATACTGGAGATTTTAGCCATTGCAATAAAGCAAGAAAAGGAAGAAACAAAACTATCATTATTTGCATATGATATGACTATATTCATAGAAAATACAGAAAAAATTACAATGAGCAAATGAATTTAGTAACGTTGCAGATTAAGTCAATAAACAAAAACTAATTGTATTTCCTTTAATAGCTACAAAAATTAGAACAAAATAAAAATATCATTGAGATAGTACCAAAAATATCAAATACCTAGGAATAAATCTAATGAAAACTGTGTAAGATTACTATTCCGAACTTAGGAAACATTAGTAAGACAAATGAACTCAATAAATGAAGATGTAATTCCATGTTCATGGATTAGAATTGCTATATTAAAGTCACTTTCCAGCAAACTCACCTATCGGTTCAATGCTATGCTAGTCAAAACCCCATAATGTTTTTTGGGGAGTGCAAAGCCTTTTGACAAAATGATTCCAAAATCTATATAAAAATGGAGATGATCTAAAATAGCCAACATAATCTTGAACACACAAAGTTGCAGGAATTTAATAATGAGTAGAGGTGTGAAAATAGACCAAAGGAATACAGGAGAGAACAGAAACAGACCTATAGGTATATAGTTAATGACACAGTCCCAACTATAATTCCACTGGAAAAAAGGTAATCATTTCAACAGATGACAGTGGAGCAATTGGCTTTTCTGTGTGGAAAAAATATAAACTTTGACCTGTATTTCACATCAAAGTAAAAAATAAATTTTAGGTAGACCATAGACCTAATTTTGGAACTAAATCGTGAAGTTTCTAGAGGAAAAGTAGAAAAATGTCTTTAAGACTTCAGAGGAGGCAAAGTTGTTTTTTTTTTTAAGGTTTTATTTATTTAGTTGACACAGAGAGAGAGAGATCACAAGTAGGCAAAGAGAGAGGGAGAAGCAGGCTCCCTGCTGAGCAGAGAGCCCGATGCGGGGATCGATCCCAGGACTCCTGAGATCATGACGTGAGCTGAAGGCAGAGGCTTTAACCCACTGAGCCACCCAGGAGCCCGAGAGTAGGCAAAGTTTTAACAACAGAGCACAGAGTTATCCATAGAAGAGAAAACAATAAATGGAATAAGTGGAAAATAAAGAAAATAATAAATAATAAATGAAAAAAAGAAATGGAATCGAAATTAAGAACTTCTATTTATTAAACGATATCATTAAGAATGTGAATAGGCTGGGGCACCTGGGTGGCTCTGTTGGTTAAGTGTCTGCCTTAGGCTCATGATCCCAGGGTCCTGGGATGGAGCCCTGTTTCAGGCTCCCTGCTGCGTGGGGAGCCTGCTTCTCCTTCTCCCACTCCCTCTGCCGCTCCCCCTGCTTGTGCTTGCTCGTGCTCTTTCTCTCTTCAAATAAATAAATAAAATCTTAAAAAAAAAGAATGCGAATAGGCAAACCACTGAAAGGAGATATGTGCAGTATTTTTACATGGCAAATTCTGTTACATGGCAAATTTATTCATAAACAGAATATAAAAATCACTCTTCCAAATCAATTTTCAAAAAGGCAAACAAGCCAATATTAAAAAGGGCAAAGTATTTGAAGAGGAACTTCACAAAAAGGATATTTAAATAGCAGAGACCTGTGCTAAACATCCAACAGTCATTATGAATATGCAAATTAAAACCACAATATGGTACCACTTTATACCTACCAGAATGTCTACAAGTCAAAATACTGAGTATGTTAAGTACTGGCCAGAATGTGGAGCTCCCAGAAACCTCATACATTGGCAGTGCAGATATAAACCAGTTCAACCAACCAATAACTGGATACAATAGCTTTGCAGTATCTGCTAAAGTTAGCTACATGTCTACCTATAGAAATTTCACTTCTAGGTATAGACCCTCCTAAAATAAATGAGTATGCCCACCAAAAGACACACACACAAATATTTATAGCAACTTTATTTATAATAAAACAGACTGAATGCTTCTGACTAGAAGCAGCCCACATGTCCGTCAACATGGGAATGAATAAACAAGGTGCACTTTATCCATATAATGGAATATAAAAAAACAATAAAAAATACTGATATGTGAAACATAGGTGAAATTGAAAAGGATTATGCTCAGGAAAATAAATAAGATACAAAGATTACAGATTTTCTGAAGCAATGTATTTGGGGCTCGTAAACATGCAAAACTAATAAAAGGTAACAGAAGACAGAATGGTGGTTACCTTTTGGAGACGGGGTATTGCCTGGTAAGGCGCATAAGGGCATGTTTAGGTTAGTGGACTTGCTCCTATTTTCGTCTAGACAGTAGTTACACAGGTGCAAACATCTAAAAACTTTTCAAGACTATATTTGTGCCCTTTACTCAAAATAGCACATGAATTAAGAAAAACAAGTTTTAAAAAATGAGACAAAGTAATCTGCCTTTCAGTCAAAAACTTGACAAATGAATAATTCAGTTAATCTCCTTATCAGACAAAAGTTGTTTTTCCCCAATGTTTTTCTATATCTAAAAAAATTAGTTATTAGAACTAGAGGAAGGAAGTATATGAGAAAAGAATAGGATGATTTTTTACTGAAATACTTTTTAACATCACCTAGAAAAATTTATATATATGTGCATATATATGTGCAATATATATATATATTATACACACACATACACACACAACACACACATGTATCTATCATACAGAATACGACTGAACTGAATGTGTCAAGGCTTAATGTATTTCCAGTGGTTCTTCCAAATCACAATCACACACACAGATAAGCTTTCCCCCTGACAACTATAGAATGAAGGGAACAGCCAGGTTCTACAATATACAGAACTGAAGGTAGCCATAAATATCAACCACTCCAATGTGCTCCTCTCTACGAAGATGTCTTAACATCTTCTAAATTAAAATGTGTCTTAGAATTTGAAATCCTACAAATATATGTCTGTCCTTTTGATGCCACTGCTCTTGGAAGTCTTGGAGAGAAACACAAAATAACAAATCATCACGTAACTCTTTGAGGGACACTGCTACTGAATTGTCACTGCACAGATGGTTAATTGCACAGGCCATGGTCACACAATAGCCTGTGATTGTGATCATTTTGTTAGTGCCAAGTTCACTTATCCACCTTCACCCCCTCCATCATTTCCTTAAAATGTTCTATTGGCTATTCATAGAATCAAGACTTGAATTAGGCTGGTTATTACAGGCAGCATTTTAAAAACATGAAATTGGGAATGAAAATGAAAATCAGTAACAAGGAACAACTGATTTGATAGTGTAAAGAAAGACAAATTCTCCAAAAAAAATTTTTTCTGTTGTTATCCTGAGAGTATTAACAAATGAGATCAACAAAATTAATTGTGCAATATACATTTGCTATGTTTTCGGTGTAACAGAATAATTTAGGTAATCTCCTTGGAATTTGTTAAGGTACCGTGTGATATGTATAATTCAGTTTGATGATTAATTTGTGAATATCTTCTTTAAAAGAGTTTAATGACTATTATATATATATATTTTAAGATTGTATTACAGTTGACTCTTGAACAATGTTAGTTTGAACTGTACAGGTCTTATACACGCTATTTTTGATAAATGCAGTAAAGTAAATATATTTTCCTTATAGTTCTCTTAATAACATTTTCTTTCCTTCAGTTACTGTACAGTAAGAATACAGTGTATAGGACATATATGATACAAAATACATGTTAGTAGATTATGCTATTGGTAAGACTTCTAGTCAACAACAGTCTACCATTGGTTAAGTTTTGAAACAATCAAAAATTACACATGGATTTTCAACTGCAGGGGAAGGGGCATCAGTGCCCTAACCCACATGTTGTTCAGAGGTCAGTCTTTCCAGCAGGCAGAATCAGGGAGCTGCAGGAATGTATACAGCTGCTTTGTTTAATGAGAGCTTTTGACAGAGTTGTTTATACCTGCAGAAGGCTGCCTCAAAACAGCACCTCCGTCACTGGGCATCTAAATATGCCTATCTCATTTTCCTATTTGGGGCTGGACTTTGGCAGAATACAGAAGGTTAAATGTTTCATTTTAAGTGTCCCTCATTCAATCCATGACTTCACATATTGTTCTATAATATAAGCCATGGATTTGGAGACTTGTTTTCAACGAAACATTATTTTCAGCTAAATTCTTATATTGTATTTTACAACATAATACAAGTTTAGATTAAAATTGACTGATATATTCAACATAATTCAGGATGATAAAAATAAGAAGAAGCTTTTATTTCCGTGAAGCAGCAACTGACTCATCTTAACCAGATTCGTTTGGGTTTTGAATAGAGGAAAATGGCAAATATACGGTAAGTACAGCAGAAATAGTTCTGTCCACTTCTTGTAAAAATGAGCCACTTCACAATATGGATGGATCTAGAGAATATGTGAACTAATGCAGACAGAGAAAGGCAAATACCATTTGATCTCACATTGATATGTGGAAACTAAAAACAAAACAAATTAATAAACAAAAAAGCAGAATCTGATCTATAAATACAGAGAACAATTTGATGGTTGCCAGAAGGGAAGAGGTGTGGTAATGGGTAAAATGGGTGAAGGGGAGTGGGAGATATAGGTTTCCAGTTATGGAATGAATAAGTCACAAGAACAAAAGGCACAGTATAGAGAACATAGTCAATGGCATTGTAATAGTGTTGTTTAATGACAAGTGGGAGCTATACTTGTGGAGAACACATCATAATGCACAGAGTTGATGAGTCATTATGTTATGCATCTGAAATTAATGAAACATTATGTGTCAACTATACTCAAAAAATAAAATTCTAATTTTTTGGGAATGTTTAAAAATTTAAAAATAAGACATACCTGTTCTTAATCTTTGGTAAGGCTTACTTAGCTTTCTCTTATTTATAAAATTGGATATGATAACCGTAAGAAATAGAGTTACATGTGCACAAGCATCAAGCTCAAGTTGCGAGCTGTAATAGAATAAATATCATCTGTGTGAGAATAATAAGGTAAATTGGCTAAGGAAATATCAGTGTATTCTCTACCACGCAATATTGCGATGCCTTAGAATTCAGGGCTAAGCAAAGTTTTGCTTCCTCCAAGGAACTGTAATGCTTCCTTCCTTGTAATAATAACTTATGTGACCAAACTCGTAACTTTTCACTTTGGTTTCCAGGAACTTTAGAGACAAACTGGGAGCTCAAGTGCATCAAACAAATGTTACTGTTTCCCAGCACAACTTTCCTCTTTATACTACTGTATTTCATAACACCAAAACTCTATCCGTGGCATTGTAGTTTTACTGTAAGGAGGTGCAAGCTGCTGAAAATCTTTTAGTGTATAAAGTGGGGACAAATGACTATTTTGCTGATGAGAAGCAGCCAAGAGGTTGCTTTGGTTTGCTAAAGCTGCTGTGGCCACGTTCACAGGGACTGAGGATTGGTCCTGCACCTCTCTTTTGTGTGTGGGGTGGGGGTGTGGAGAGTCACAGTGCAACCCACCACAGAGTTTGGACAACTAGTGAGAGGAAACAGAAAGAAGTCAAGCCCGTGTGACTCCGAAGTCCACAGCTGTCTACTCTATCAAACGACCTTCCTGCACCTCTCCATTCCAGCTCAGCATGGATGGGCTACCCCACCTAAGTGAAGTCTGGCTCTTCTGGAAAGCTCCAGCACTCAGCTAATCAAACCAAGAGTGGGGACAAGTGAGTCCCGAGGCAGATATGACTGGCCCCTCTGGTATGGACTGCTTTTGCCTGATGATTTGTAAAAGAAAAGGCTGAAGTGAGGCCTGGGCACATAACTGCTATCATCTAAGTTTTGTTTTAACTGCTATAACAATAATCAGAGCCGAATCATAAACTTTTCCTCCTTCAAGTTGGCTCCAGGAAGATGTGGCTTTTTTGTCTACCAGGTGCTGCCTCTTTTGCATGACCCTCTGTGTGGTGATGGTGATGGTAGTGAATGGGGCAGGGGAAGACTAAAATTAGTTCCGTTAGGCGAGGTAGCTCAATCCAACACTATAAATGAACTCATATTTCCCTCTCTCCTTGTGATCCCCTCCCAGGCTGCATTGGGCATATGGAGACTGCAATGAGTTTCAAGGCCTCAGAATAATGCAGAGACGGGGTCTCTGAATTATATATAGGAGACTGGGGAATGTGAGGGTCATGCCAGTCTCTGGTGTGGGTTGTTCCCTGAATGGGCCCCTCCCTGGGATCTGATGCTGGAGTCTGACAGCTAGTCTCCTGCAGCCTGATCAGCGCTGAGGGTTGCTCCCTGAAGCCTTGGCCTTCCTTCATTTCTCACTGGCACAGGCTAGAAGACCCTATGCATCTCATTCAGGGCACCTGGGAACTTCTCAGCTGCAGTGACAAGCAGGCAAGCTCAAGAAAGCCAAACACCAGCATCTGCTCCATGCTCAGCTACACGGCATGACCTGGTTCACCCCAAAGACCCTTCTTGCTATGTCCTGTGGGTATGGGGCCAGTCAGCAAAGTGATTTTCTGCTGTTGGTATTTCTTGTAACTAATATGTCTTTCCGATCTTGGACAAAGTCTGGAGAAGGAAGACTGTCCTACCTTTCTTATCTTCCCCTTCTCTTCTCCCATTCCTCAGATCAGAAGAGATAAACTTTCTTTCCTTTATTTTTCTAAGCAGGTCCTACCTTGTAAAACTATGATCTAGTCTGTCCACAGACCTCTTGATAATGCATTTTATAAAACCTGATTCTGTTGACAGTCTGAGTTTACTTTCAGCCATCTAGCTGTTTACTGAAAATCTCCCTTAGAAATGTCGAAAGCTAAATTTCATTTCATTCTCTTTCCATTTCACCAGTAAAGATCCTAAGTCAGCTCTCCCCATACTGAACACTTTAGCTCATTTGGAAGAAAGTCAGATATTCACAAAAATGCAAAAGAGAAAGCAACTTGCATTGCTCTCTTTCTCTCTCTCTCTCTCTCTCTCTCTCTCTCACACACACACACACACACCTTCAAATGTTATTTCTATTACATAATAACCTATACCACTTGTGCATTTATTTAGTATGTACATTGTGCTAACTTCTGTGGGATATATATCATCTCACTTAATCTTGGCAACAACTCTGAAATATGGGGCTTTTTAATACCATTTTTCTGATGAGGAAACAGGACTTTTCCCAAGTTATATTACTCATAAGTGGCAGAGCCAAAAAACTAAACCTGGTTAATTTTCCTCTTTTGTTTATTTCAATATAAAAAGCCACATGTACCTGAACCTCATTCCACCTTGTCCCATTATAATTCTTTAAAAGCTGATTTTCTTGTAAGGCAAATCTACAGTCTCTCCCATTCTCCCCCAAGATTGGTACAATGCTGAAACTATCTATAGCTAATGATTCCACGAGCTCCCTCTCCCCTGATATCATGGTGTCCCTGAGAATCAACTACAACTCTCCCACTTAATTCTGATGCTGATGCTTGTCTTCTCTACACAAAGATTAACTGTCATGGATGCCCTGTTGCCTAAGCATTTTTCATTCCTAGTAAATATACTTGTCATCAATAACCTATTAGCAGTCAGCAGCTGCAATAAAACAAAAATAAACAGTTTAAGCTCCAGAATTTATAGAAATCCATAAGCAAAGGAACTGACAAAGAGAGGCAGGTTTGCTTCCAATGGAAAGCTCTAGCTTTCCTCCAAAGGCCAAACTTCCTATCCTGATAGAGCATTTAAGACTTCAGATCCAGCAGTGGGACTTCTTTAAGAAAGACCTTGCAGCCTTCTGTAAATATCTGTTTGCTCACCAGACTTTTCCCCAGTCCCTCTCACTTAATGTGTGTGTATATATACAGTGTATATATGTGTATATATAAGATTTATGGAAACCTTACCTATTTTCCTTTTTGTTTCACATATAATTAGGACAGGATGCTATTCCAGCTGCAACAGTGTTGAGAGTTCATTCACAAAACAAAAGCTTATAAAAAATAAGCATAAGTCATAAATAAAGTCATGAGGGAAATCTCATATAATGTCTTTTAGGAACCTAATTACTTGGAGTCTTCCAGGTAAATTTTCTTGGTTCCCAAGCCAAGCAACATAAAGGCAAAGCATGCATCAGCCCTCCCCAGGTCTCTGGAACTTCCTGTTGCTTCCTCCTAAACTATAAACTCTGGGGAAGGAGCGGCAGACAGTGCTCGGAACTATCCACAACTGTACCATTGGAAAGCAATTGGGACAACAAGCGATTGTGATGATAAGGTACAATTTTTTGACAAAAAACAATAATAGTCAGTTTCAAAAGTGACAGGATACAGCTACAGAAAAGAGCAGATTAAAGAGCAGTGTCTGATAAAAGCACTTTGAGGTTTGTAATTTTAATCATTCTGACATTTTGATGAATGCTTAACCTTACCCAATAGGCTGGTGGTTGAAGTGTTAATCATGAAATGTGCAGACTGTTGCTGCCGACTTCTGAGCCTTGAACTCAGTAAATGTGCAAGTAGAACCTAAGGCCTGGGGATGCTCTCAAAGTTCGGGCTCGTTGAACTGGTAGCATTGCAAGGAAACCTCACAGACAACTAAACGTTTATGGTCCTGGTTTGAAAAACACTTGCAAATAGCGTAATATAGAAAAGAAAAAACAAGTTCATGGGCTCTGCAGGAGAGGCACATATGTAGGCACATGCACACACATACACTAACTTTCCCCCCAAACTACTTTAATGACATCACCAGCAAGGAGCTATAGAGATTTGCCATTACAAAACGAAAATTTTATGTGTGATCTGTTCATCCTTCTTCACTACTCATTGCACTTTGGTAGCCTATTATCACGGTTTGGTAAACCAGTGATTCCAAAGATTTTTTTCCCCAATTATGTATCCAATATCACTTCGTAAAGCAAATACTTTAAAATCCCATTTAATAAGGGAGGTTTCTTCTGACAAAACTGAATATCCAGCTTATACTTGCAAACAATTTCTGTCATTCCTCTAAGATATCGTAGGACATCAGGATTGGTACATTAACTGCTGAAAAACAAAACACCACATATATTTCCTCTTACTCTGACAACTATAACTTTCTGAAGGTAACATCAGGTACACTTAATGTCAGAAAAACCTATCAATGTTAAGGGGTAAATTATTTTCAAATAAAACAAATCAGCTGGAGAGCATGTAATCATGGGTAATGATCACTGAAATGAAGACAAAAACAAAGGAATAATCAATCCAGTTCAATTTGACTGATTGACAGCTTAAGCAATGAGGAGAAGAATAACATTAAAGATGGTAACAATCACTCCTCTATGATGTGATGTGAAGATTTAAAAATAACAAGTATTGCTCTACTTGCCTGAAGTTAACAGCTGATTTAAAAGAAAGCAGAAACTACACATACTATGTTTTTATTTACTGCCCTCTTTCTAGACGTGAGAAAAATTCATGGATAGAGCATAGGGAGAATGAAGTGAAAAGGAGGATATATCATCAACATAATCTCATGTCAGCATCACCTGGATGAAGTCACAAAATAACCTAAGAGTTTGTTACAACCCAACAGTGTATATTATAACGCACATAAATTGCTTAGTTTCCTTGTTGGGTACTAGGTGAACTCTACAGTGACAATTTGCTTTACTCTAATTATGATGTGTTTCCCTCTCTATAATAACAAAAGTATATTTAACCTACCTGATATGGGGCATGAAGTAATTAAGAATGACTCTGAAACTATTGTTGCAAGAGACGTGTTTAATGAAGGTGCCCAGGAAATGCCCTGGTTACTAGTCAATGAGAGAATCTGATTTCAGCTCAGGCTGTACGCAGCAGGCGATGTCCTTCAGAGACACGTTTTACTACTCTATCATGAATGCCAAGAACATGTTGATGTGGCCATGATACACATCTGATAAAGGAAACTCAGAAAGAGGGCACTGAGTGGAGAAGGCAGGACAGGGTGGTGGGGAGAGGGAGGGTGAGAGTGAGTGAGCAGGATCCAGTCATCTTCCTCATCCAGTAGATGGGCTTCTGACACTGGCAGAAAACATTGACCTCTAAGAGAGATAAATTTCAATATGAATCAGCTGAACAAGAATTAGGCATTTGAGCAAATCTATAAACAATAGTAGTGTGAAGAATCTAAAACAAGTGCTGGACATTCTGGCTTACAGAGCATGATCCAAGAGGATTGTAAATCATATAAGAGAGACTCCCTGGGACCTGGAAAAAGAACCAAAATGGGACGAGAACTATTCCATCCATCACAGTCATTAAGGGTTATTTTGGGATTTCTACTGAGGAGAAACTACACTTATCTTAGCAATTACTGTATTAAAAAGAGTGAATCAGCCATTCTCAAAAAAAGCCTTGGATCCCTCATAAAATCCTAAATTGAACAGTTACTTGACACTGTTACATAGTGACAGCAAGATCAAGTGAGTGTTGCTAACGATTACAAGATTTTTAGTTCCCAACTTGTACCAAGCAAAGTTGGCAGCCACACACGTTTTGTGTATGTGGTTTATTTCCAACAGGGTTTGCTGCAGTGTTTTCCATACATGAATTGTGAGTAATTTTAATCAATGGTTCTGTTTTACTGCAATTTCTTCCATCTCATCAATGGTATCTCCATCTCTCTAGGACACAGGCCAAAACGCATGGAGTTAGCCTTGGTTTCTCTTTTTGCGTCAAACCTCATATCTAAAACATCAAGTTGTGCTGGTTCTACCTTTAAAATATCCATAACCTGACCATTTCTGATCATATTCACCATGACCACCTTGGTTTAAAGCACTACCATCTCTTTCCTGAATTATTGCGGTACCTTCCAGGGTGGCCCCATTTCCACACTGCCCTGCCCCCAACATTCTTTTCTCAGCATGCCCAACACACAGTGTTACTTTACAATATTAAGCCAAATCATGTCATTCCTCTACTCCAACCCGACAATGGTTTCCTCATTTCTCATTGGCTTTCAAGGACTGGCACAATCTATCAATTCTCCCACCCGACCCCCACCCTACACCTCATCACTTTCTGTTCTTCCCCACAATTTGGTGTGGCCAAATTGGCCTCCTTACAGTTCTTAAAATATACCTGGCATGTTTCACCTCAGGGCTTCAGCACTGTCTACTGCCTCTGCCTGGAATATTCTTTTGTATAGATATGCATGCCTTGCTACTTTACCTCCTTGAGCATTTTTGCTCAAATGTCACTCTCAGTAAGCCATACCTAAACCATTAATTTCTTTTAATGCCTTCTTCTCTCCCCAAATCTCTATCCTCTTTCCTGCCTTATATTTCTCATTAGTGCTTATCGCCTTCTAATGTATTATATGCCTTGTTTCCTTATTTTTTTCTCCACTAGAATTTTAGTTCCAGCAGAGCAATAGCTTGTTTTGATCACTGTTGTGTCTCTAGCCCTGAGAATACTGTCTGATATAGAGTAGACTTTAAATAGATATAAACCAATTGAGTGAATGAATAAATGTAAAGTTAACCACTGTGTATACAACTGAGAGTAAAATACACCTTTAGGTTAGCAGACTGTTTTATTCACTGGAAAGAGCAGGGGAAGATGAAATGAATGGTGTCTAAAGAACAAAAGGAATGAGTAAACAAAAGGAAAATCAGATCTATAAATACAGAGAACAAACTGATGGCTGTCAGAAGGAAGGAGGGTGAATAGTTGGGCAAAATGGGTAAGAGGCCACAGACCTCCAGCTATGGAATGAATTAGTCAAAAGGGAGAGCATAGGGAATATAGTCAATGATACTGCAGCAGCATTGTATGGTGACAGATGGGAGCTACCCTTGTGGTGAGCACAGCATAACATGTAGAAATAGTGAATCACTATAGTTTACACCTGAAACTAACGTGACATTGTGTAGCGACCATAAACAACAATAGAATGGCTTGCAGGGGCGATGGAAGCAAGGAGATGTGGGATTGATTGAGGTTCCTACTAAGTTCTCGACATCTCCTGGGACCTTACATGGTCATATTATCCATAATGAATTTCCCCAGAACCTTAAGAAGTAGATTGTATTTATCATCTTGATTTTACAAGAGAGTCAGAGGAAGCTTTGAGAAATTAACCAGGAATAAAGTATGGTCACCATAGTTAGATCTGGAAGTCATCCACCGGTCCCTCTAATCTTGAACTATGTCTGAAGAGAATACGTCTTAGAAAACATCCTGCCTATGACCTTCTGGATATTTGAATATATAAGGGGGAGGGAGGAGGAGAAGGGACGGTTGGTGAGCACACGTTCCGGGTGCCTGGCCAACAGGCTGACAGTGATGGAAAGAACCAGGACACAGGATTAGCAGGCACTACTCCACCTCACAGATTTTTCTGATGCTTTGAGTCACAGAAAGAGAAAACACATTTCTCAAGGCTTACACAACTCCTCAGGAAGCTAGCAGAAGAGTCTCCTCTTCCTTTCGTCCTGAGGCTAATTAGTATCATACAAATGATAAACCTGACAGATTCTGGTCAAAGTGTTCCCAAATGAAAGTATCACTTTTGCATTAGCAGTCACTGTAACATTTCCATCTTTTTAATCTCCAATCTTTTATAATTGTCTGAATCCAGAATGTGTGTGTGTGTGTGTGTGTGTATCCATATATACGCACACACACAATACATATAGAATATATATCACTATTTATATAAATCATACATGTATAATATTCTAATCAGAAAAATACTTCATATTTGAAATACTCTGAGACACTGAACTATGCAGATCAAAGCTTACAGTGAATCACTTTCTGAGGAAAGCTATTTTTTTTTCCTAGCAGTGAAGGATGAAGAAACATTTTCTTTTGTTTCTCCTATAATTAAACTTGTTGGAAACTCCTGAAGAGGTGAGAAAGGAATGGTTATACATGTGTAACAACTCCCTGATGTCTGGTCCTCAATGGGTCTCCGATTCGGTGGGGAAAACATCTGAGTTTATACTAGCTTCAAAAAGAGTCATGCTTTCTACATACCGAGAAGGCACACTCTAATAAATATGTGGAAGAACAAAAGCAAGCTGACATCCATCTTCACTAAGCAGCCTATTTGCTGAAGAAATAGGAGATGTCTTAATGGTTCAAGGGACTAAGGCAGCAGATGCATTCTTTAAATACTGCCAAATGGATGGAGAGAATGGCAACACAACTGCCCTAGTCCCAACTCTTCTGATTCAAGTGAAGGGCTTTATTCTCAGAACGTTTTTTTTAGCCTTCATGATGCAGCGTATTTTCTAGGACTTCTTCCTCATCCCCTGTAGGGTTTGGGAGCCGGAATGGGGAGTGAGTCAGGCCCCTAAGTCACAGTCTAGTCACACATATCAGGACTGGGCATGATCAGTATGGGCCCACCTTACCATCCTTCAGGTAGGTAGCACCATCAGTTTGTCTTCCAGCTAATTTTAACAAAATTCTGAGAGGCAGATCAATGTTAAAATGACTCTTAAAAATGTGTAGCCCCAGAGACTATCACTGGCTCTGAGTCATGGATACCCTGGCCAGCAGTCTGGTGAAAATTCAGGGACCGTGAATATACTTTATTTTTCAAAGTAGGCTGGGGGCAAACCCTATAGAATTGACATGTCATTGCAACTGAGTATAAAAAATTATTGGAAATCAAGAGACTCACATTGTAGTTTGTGTCTATGCCATGGACCGACTGAGGACATTTGAACTAATAATAATGGCACCACTTTGGGCCTCAGTTTTAGCCACTGCTAACGGTGACCTTGAACAAGCTGCCTATTTCCTCTGGACTTCATTTAATTATCCATTGTAAGCAAACTTACTCTATATTTTATGATATTAGGGAGATTCTTATTATAATATTCCTTGTTGAATCTAGTTAATGTCCCAGCCTGTAAGAGGCATTTAAGGAGGATTCGAATAGAAATAGCTATACAATTAAATAATATATCTCTTAAGAGTTGGGACAATTTGCCTGGTCAATGAAAATGTGAAGGTCAGAGGCAGTGTGGCTTGAGTGGAAAAGTCACTGGGATTGAAAACCTGCATTTTGGGGACTACTACCCATTTCGCTTCCTGCAACCTGATTTATTACCTTAGCAAGTAGTTAGATTTGCAAGACACCTTATGAGTAAACAGTTTTATGCTATATATCTTAACAACAGAAATTTTTCATGGAGGAGACTTGTAATCCTTTCTGTGATGTCTGAGAGTATCTATCTGTTTAAATCAAAACAAAAGTAATATCAGTGGGTGGAGAAATGGCCTGGCACTCTGAAATATCGAACCCTGAAATTAGATCCTTTTTGGCATCTCAAACCATAAATAGCTACCAGTTTTAAATTCTGTATTCACCTTCTACTGCTGCATAACAAATTACCAAAACCTTACTGGCATGAAACAAACCTTATTTCACAGTTCTGTAGGACCGATGTCCTGGCCGGCTCAGTCGGACTTTACTCAAGGTATCCCAAGGTCAGAATCAAGGTGTTGACTAGCAGGGCTCTCATCTGGGGGCTGTGGGGAAGAATCCACTTCTAGGATCATTCAGGCTGTTGACCAATTCCAGAAATTTGTGGCTCTAGGTCTGAGGACCAGTTTCTTTAGCTGGCTGTCAGCCATGAATCTCTCTCTCAGCAACCTATGGCCACCTTCATCCTTCTCAAAGGCCCCTCCATATTCAAACCAGCAAGAGTGGGTCAAGTCCTTTGTACTTTGAACCTCTCCCACTTTTCCTTTCTTTCTTCTGCCACTAGCACAAGAATGACCTCTGCTCTTAACATCTGATGGGAGTAAATTAGGTCCCCTGGGATAATCTCCTGCCTTTGAGACATAACATAAGGAAGTGATAACTCACAATATTTAAAGATTCTGGATATTAGTCATGTAGAATTTGGAGGCATTTCCAGAAATTCTAACACATAATGCTTTAATTATGTCTTTTCTAATTATGTCACAAGGCCTAAACAACAATGACCCTTTGCCAGGCTATTTGGATAATATATTCATGCAAATAATGACAAATGAGTGTCTTCTATTTTGGTACAATTCAGAGGTTCTTACCATTTTCATGACCAGAAAACCTCACAGGTCAGCACTCTAAACAAATACTCCCCAATTTGCTCATAGGATTCAAAAGTAACTCAATTTATGGCCACACAACCAAAATCAAACTGGGAAATCAGTGAACGTCTGAGATGATCCATACAAGTAACCAGGTTAAATAATTAATACAAAATAAAATTCTAAATGTTTTATTCCTAAATGTATGGAGTCATTATCTTCTGGATAGTTATCTGAATGATTGCCATAAAACTCCCCACTTTATTTCTTTGTGCATGCTTCCAAAGTATAAAAAGCAAATATTTAGGTTAGAGTACTGAACTGGATAGAGAGTGAGAAAGATAATTTTAATACGTTAAATAAAGTAACTAAAACAAAGAAACTTCTAATGAATGGAAACTCAAAAACTGCTTTTAATCTTCCCATTAAGGACCTATATTGTATTGAAAAATTCAAGCATGAATATAAAGAATGAAATGGAAATGGTATCAGCTTATGGAGTTCTATAGCAGCAGCCAAGGAAAATGGTTCAGCCCATTTTCCTACTAAATGATAATAATTTAACACTCATCTCACTGAACATTTTGTTTCTGCCCATCCATTCTGAGGAGGCATCTGAATTACCAGAGACAACTTTTACTGTCAGTCAAGTGTCTAAAGTATCAAACCATTTGCCTCTGAAATATTTTAAGATAAATAAAAAATCTTGACATGTAAAATTGCCTTTGATATCTGTGGAGAATCATTACTTAGTAACATTACTTGATACCAATACTTGAAACTAGCAGTTACACCAGATTCTTAAGATGACTATCTTTTGGTAATTACCATTTTGACAAATTTGAAAGTCATTCCTCCTATATGTTTCTTTTAAAAACCTGTCATTCATTTATTCTTGACCAATCTATTTTTATAGGGATGGCTTACATGTAATTGTTTATATACTTTAGCAAACTTTCACAAAACACACCAAAGAAGTTCTTACATGCCTTCTATTGCCTATCAGTTATGAACTTCAGGGAACACCTAAGATTTTGTGAGGATACATGACTCGTTAGCATCTGGCCCTAGTGTTAAGTGCCAGCAGCCCCTCCCCTAAATTCACACAATCTACAGGATAGTTATACCACCTTCGCAATCATCTCCTACTTTGTTTTGACTTCTCACCCTCCTCTTTCTCTCCCTTCCTTCCCCCTTCTATTCCCTTCTCTTTCCTCACTTTCTTTTTCCTTCCTCCATCCCTGCATTTCTCTGGCTCTCTCCTTCTCTCTTTGCTTTTCTTTCTTTCATTGGACATAAGGAATTTTTTTCAAGTCTACGAATTAAACTCAAAATTTGTTCTTCCGTAGTTATCCCCACTTTAGTAAGGAAATGCTTGTATTAATTCCCCTTCCATGTTTATATATAAATACAATTTTATATTGTCCCAACACAAATACCTTAGCACATACATTCTCACCTTTCAGAGGCCTCACCATGCCCTTTCTCCAATGTTCCCACTCCATTCAACTGCATCATTATTTTTTTTTTCTTTTTTACTATTTATTTGAGAGAGAGAGAGAGAGAGAGAGAGAGAGAGAGAAGAAGGTCAGAGGGAAAAGCAGACTCCCTGCGGAGCCTGGAGCCTGATGAGGGACTTGATCCCAGGATTCCAGGATCATGACCTGAGCCAAAGGCTCAGCCAACCAACTGAGCCACCCAGGCACCTGCATCATTGTTTTTTTAATTGATACACAATATATACATTTTTATTGTTGAGAAGTTTAGGTCTAGACTGTTTTAGATATACTTTTTCTCTTTTGGTTATTGCTTATTTACAAACAATAAACCTTAGTGGTAGCTTTCTCATCTATAATCCCCATATTTTCTTGTGATTTCCTGGATTTCTTTTTTATGTTTTTTTCCTGGAGAATTTCTTTTTAATCAATAGACTTTATTTTTTTTAGAACAGTCTTGGGTTTACAGTAAAACTGAAACCAAAATGGAAGAGTTTCAATATACCCCCTCTCCCCCCACCAACACATTTTTGTCCTATTATTACCATCTTACATTAATGTGGTACCTTTGCTACAATTAATGAACCAACACCGATGCAGTATTAACTGAAGCCCATAAATTACATTGGAGTCTACTTTGTGTTGTACAGTTCTATTGGTTTTAATAAATGCAAAATGAAATGTATCTACAATTATAGTATCAGACAGAATAGTTTCACTGTCCGAAGAATGCCCTTTGTTCCATATATTCATTCCTGCCTCCCCTCTCTCCCCCTGAACCTTTGACCTTTTTACTGTCTCTATAGTTTTGTCTTTTCAAGAATGTCATATGTACAGTATTGTATGATTTGTACAGTATCTAACCTTTCTGACTGGTTGCTTTTTTTTTTAGCAATATATATGTAAAGTTCTTCTGTTTCTTGTGGCTTGATAGCTCTACTTTTTATCACTGAATAATATTCCATTGCATGGATATTCCACCTGTGAAGGTATTTTCAAAGTTCATTTTAAGTAGTAAAACTAATAATAAATCTGTTTCATCTTCACATCTAATTTTTGGCAAGATATAAATTTCCATATTTGAAGTGCTTTTTCTTTAACAATAATAATGCCCTCATGTATCCAGTATAGCTGACAAAAAAATATTATAGCAATCTAATTTTTTGTCCCCTTGTAGATGACCCATTCCCTCTCCCCTGGAAGATTTTGGTATGTTTTCTTTACTTTTGATATCCTAAAAATCACAGTAATGTATATATAAGCTTTTTCTCTTTATTCTTTTTGTCCTTTACTTTGTCCCTTCAACTTGAGTTTATATATTTATATAATTTCAAAAATTATAAGAAGATAATATCCTTGAAATATCTCTTAACCTTAACTTTTTTTTGCTATTTCTTGAATGTCTATTTTATGGATATTACATCTGTCCTCTATTTCACTTTTTCTTTCATCTATATGTTTCATTTGTTTATCATTTTCTTATACTTTCTAGAAAAGTTCCTGAAAGTGGTTTCCACATTTTTCAGTTTGTTAAGGAATATTTTTTGGTCTAGAATACGGTCCAGTTGGTGAATGCTCCACGTGAGCTTGAAGAATGTGTGCTCTGTTGTTGGATGGAACAATGTATATATGTCAGTCAAGTTGATTGATCAACTTACTGACTTTATATTCTTACTGATTTCTTGCATCATTGGATCTTAATTCTTCCTGTTTCTTTTTTAGGAGTTGCCCTAGAATTTGCAATATGCATTTATCCCTGAATAGACTGCAGACTATGCCAAAAGAATCTACCTATATTACAAGTGTTTGAATCAACCTCACTGAAAGGGATTGGAGCAAAAGTTGCTAAGTGATTTTGGTAATAAGTAGAATCCCTAAGAGCAAAAGGAACTGTACATAAGCCCTGTACTCTAGTTGATAAAGTGTTTTTCCCCCCATGTGGCACAGTAGGTTAAAACTTTTGTTCTGCTACATAAGTACGCAGAAATTTAACATTCGTGTAAATGCCTAAATGATGCTATAAAACAGGCTCCTCACTGTTGGAGGAGAAGTTACAAATAAGCAAGAGGAGAAGCCCACAATGAACCAGGTAGTCTTAAGTGAGAGCTGAAGATATCAATACGAACTCATGCTTAGCTTAATACAGATAGAAATGCCTACATATAGAAACATTTATAGATTATTATAGATTACGTAGATTTACATGGATTAGTAGGCACACATGTATTTCTTTGCCTTCCCAGCTGAGAGGGCCGGGAAAAAGACTCTAGTAGCAACAAGCACTCCAGAACTGGGCTTCAATACTATTTTCCAATTACAGGTATTCCTTCAAGGACTCCTTGAAGAACTGGCTGATTCCAGCACTGGGGCAGGAGACACATAGATGAGCTTAGGGAATCTTACAGTTCTAGAAAGTAAGAAAGTGCTCAACAAAACAAAACAATCTTTCATGGATGGGGAATGTCAAAGGGATGCAGAAGCCAATGGCCAAAGCTGGAGCAATATGAGCAATAAAGTCTATTGGGTTATAAACAAAAGTATGAATGAATTTCCATGATTTCATACTGATATAATTTAGTGAATGAATGAATGAATGAATGAATGAATGAATGGAGTAGTAGACACAAATTTACCATATAGAAGAAATCCAAATAATGTATGCAGATGCTCCACCCTCAAGGAGGTGGATGGTGACCCCCAACTCTTTAAATGGGAGCTATACACAATGACTTCTTTCCAAAGAAAACAGTATGGAAAGGGGAAAAACTAACTTTATGGTGGAGAAATCTGACAGCATCTCAGTCTGGTATTCAGGTCAACATCAATAGTGTTAAGTCACGTTGAAAGTATGTACCCTTGACTGATCAAAGTGAGCAGTGATCAAGTGCCATTGAAAATGGCACTTTATTTACCTTTGTGATCATCCATAATCTATGAAACCCATAACCTTAGTCTAATTACTGAAAAAAAAAAAAACACCCTACTATCACAATTTCCAGTAAAGGGGCATCCTGAAAAATATCTGATCAGTGTTCCTCATAACGTATCTTTAAAAATAAGAAAAGTCTGACAAAATGATATGGCCAAGAAGAACCTAAGGAACCTAATGATTAAATGTAACGTGGTACCCAAGTTGGGAACCTGAAAAAGGAAAAGGACACTAAGTAAAACCTAAGGCAATCTGATTAAATTTTGGACTTTAGTTTAAAATAATATATTTTCAATATTCATTCATTGCTTGTAACAAATATACCATGCTAATGTCAGATATTTTTAACAGGGAAAACTGGGTATATTATATATGAGAATTCTCTGTATTATCTTTGCACTTTATCTGTAACTCAGAAACTGTTCTAAAAAACAAGATTTGTGTAGAAAATGCAAAAAAGCTTATCACAATATTACTTGTAATAGTGAAAAATTGAAAGCAAGCCCAATATCTCATTAAGAAATTGGTAAATAAATTATGGTTCATCAATATGGAAAAAAGGCAGTTTTATTTTTTAAAAGAATGTAAATGCTGTATCAATTTAATAAGCAAATGTGGTTTCCTCTGGGAAATGGAACCAAAAGAGAGGGCAGAGAGGAGATTTTGCTTTTCAGTGTAAGTTTGTTTATATTGTTGCTTATCTTAACCATAGTCATATGAATTTGTTGAACAGATTTGTGAAAAGAAGGCTAGGACGTAGAGGATGTCAGGCTCTTTTGCAAGGACAAGGTGTCCTTAAGCTATTTCCTTAAGGTACTGACCTTACCAAGATAGGCAACAACCCCGGGCACCGGTCAATAGTAACCTGCAGATACTGTAACTTATGAAACTTGTTCTGAATAGCTTGTCCCAGACCACATCACTAGAGTTCAAAATCTTTATCATGTGTTACTCTTTACACAATAACACAATTTTAGAGAAGTTGACAAGCTGACTTCAATCAATCTTTCCAGAATTACCTCTTTAGCTGCAGAGCTGTACTTCAGTAAGTTATTAGTCAACATTTACCTTTCCAAATGGGATTCTTTGTTCATACAGTTCTCTCTGCCTCCAGTCTTTTCTCCACTTCTCCAGTTTTTAAAATCCCACCCATAAGGATACCTGGGTGGCTCAGTCAGTTAAGCATCTGCCTTTGGCTCAGGTCATGATCCCAGGGTCCTAGAACGGAGTCCCACATCAGGATCCTTGCTCAGGAGAGGGTCTGCCTTTCCCTTTGCCTGCTGCTCTCCTGCTTTGTACTCTCTCTCTCTCTGACAAAATAAACAAACAAAATCTTTTAAAAAATCCCACCCACAGTTCAATTTCCAGATCAAATACAAATTCATCTTCCATAAATCCCACATAAGTATCAGCAATCAGAAAAGAAAAGTGCTAATTTTTTTTGTTGTTCCCATAGCCCTTTATTTACAAAAGCATATGGTATTAATTCTAATGTGTCTTATATTTTATAATCATATTGTACATATCTATCTTCTCAAAGTTCTCATATATCTGTTTCTTAATTTGACTGTAAGGTCCCAGAGGGAAGAAACGAGCTTCATCTTGACATCCTCTTTAACTCAGTGCTTTCTACAAAATCAAGACCAATTAATGTGAGTTACAATACATCTGAATTAACTTAAATGGATTCTTTGGAGAAATTACCCATGAACCTATTTTCTGAATTTTACTAGAGTAAGTTGCAGTAGTTGAGCAGATAGGCCACAATCCCTCTCCTTTAATTTTGCTGAAATTAAATGTGGGTGTATTACAGGAATGAACTTTTCCAGTCAGTACATCCTTTGGGTACCAAGTGGTACTCCTTCTTCAGCATATGTCAAAATATAAATCCATTGCTAAGTTAAAACTAGTGGACCACTTGATTCTGACCATGACAGTCTTTCAGAGAAGATATATTTAGAAACCTAATTTAAGTTTGCCTTTATTGCTCAGCAGCCACAGGTAATATGTAGAAGAAATGAGTCTAGAATTGCTTAAGAGTGATGAGGACATTTACCAAGAAGGTACTGCAAACAAAATTCATTAAACTCTTGACAATAATCTCGAGGTTCTGAAATTCAAACACAATGTTTTCTTCTTAATAGTGCTGTCATGATTCTTGCCAGTCTAACAATATACCTATCG
Source organism: Procyon lotor (assembly GCA_028646535.1). Lineage (NCBI taxonomy): Eukaryota > Metazoa > Chordata > Mammalia > Carnivora > Procyonidae > Procyon > Procyon lotor. The sequence continues at coordinate 147,108,586 of CM053604.1, forward strand.
ATTCCCACTGGAAAATACTTTCAGTGTTGTTCCTTGTAGAAGAACAATCTATTTCAATAAAGAAATCCTCACTTGTGATGTTACAAAAAAAAAAAAAAATCCCAAAAACTACTGAACATGTTTGTGGTCTTAAAGAACCACTGACCAAAAACTCTCTCAAAGAAATTCTCTGAAACCTCATCTGTATTGCCCTTGAATTTCCAGGTTCATAAGCAAAGTGAAAGTCTGAGAAATTCATTCAGAATTTATATTAACAGTAATTAAAATAAACATTGTGTTTACCAAAAAGTATATATAACTATAAAAACTGACCCTTTGAGATGGGAAAGACTTGTCCTTCTAATATGCCCAATTTATACCCAAGAGAAACTTTTTCCAACAAATGTCAGTACAGTAGTTCCTCTCACGCTATGTACAGTATGTAATTGTACAGTTATACAATTATACCACGTACTATAATTTGCTGTTTTCTCCCTTTCACCCTAAGACTAGCTCTAATGCTACTGTTTCAATCATGCCTCCCTTGCTTTCTCCACATTAAAGGAATTTCCTACATTTCCATGAAGCTTTGTGCCTTTTAGTGATTTACCAAGTGATTTGTTCAAATGTATTTATTTGATTAGATTGTAAGCTTCATTTGGACATTATCCCAGTGCCTATCACAGCTCTTGAACATAACTGTTTGATATTTGTAAGTTGATTGAATAACTGAAATACTCTAATCTTTGTTTTCAAAATTAGTATATTTATGGCAACAGCACTATTCTTGATACCTCTGGTGACCGAAATCAATAATTGCCACCCATAGGGGGAATCAGCTTTTTGGGCAAGTGTAGCAATATAATGATTGTTAATTCTTATTGTCGAGATACCTAGAAACTCACCCCATACCCAAATATTCATGTGCAAAGTCATTTATAAAATATTCAGGGTTTTTGCTAATTGAGACAATAGAGAGGAGCAGGTAAGAATGCAGTCACTGGAGGCAGACAGCCCAGATTCGAAACCACAAAGGAACACTACCTACCTTATAGATGTTGCCAGAATTGAATTACGTAACACACCTAAGCAGTTAGAGCAACGTCTGGTACAGAGTAGGCTCTCAGTAAATGTTAGCTATACTAAGGCTGAACACTGAGGATTCTAACTAATTAGTTCTGCAGGTTAGAACCCAGCAAACACAAGAAAACAGTATGGAGTGAAAGGGCCCTGAGGTAAGAGTAAAAAGAAAGGTGTTTAAGTCCTGGCTTTGACTGATGCTAACTTTGTATTATTGGTCATATTATGGCTTCCTTGAACATCAGTTTCTTTCCATTCAAATGTGGAAAACAGTACCTAGTTTACAGCATTGTTTGTGAGGTTTAAATGAGGTAAGGAAAGTGGAAGAGCTTTGTGAAATATAACGTCTTATAAAATAGGAGATGTTATCCCTATGTCATCATCAAAAGCACAGGGAGGAACATTTGCACTCTACTGATTAGCTGGAAGAAGGGTAGTAAGTGTGCCTGGCCACCCTGCTATTAATTCTACTAGTAATCCCCGTGATAGCACAGACATTTTAAATCAAAAGGAAAGGTATTCTTTCCTTTGAACCTAATAAGCCTAAAGGACGCTCTTGAAAGTGAACTGTGAGTGAGCACTAAAAATAAAATGAAATTAATGCCTTCATAATGAAAGGACAGTTACCGCATGAAGTCTAGTATTTTCTTAATGTATTTTGGGAAAGTGGTTTAGAAAGAGAGGCATCTTATTTACTGCCTTTCAAATTCTTTAAAAAATTAAAGAAATTGCTTTTTACCAACATGGGGAAAATTGTGAGTTTTAATTTTTATTTAATGATAAACCAGTCTAGAAATAAGAGATTGTCTTGACAAATGTCATATTTCAAATGGAATTTGAGATCATTACTTACCTGTTGTATATAATCTGAAAAACGGGGACTCTCTTGGCATTTAAGCCCCCTTCACAGAGATGGGATATGGAGTGGGGGACCTTGTCTTAACCAAAATAGGCCTTTCATAGGTCTTTTCTACAACTGTCTACATAGTAAAATGTGGGCAAATGATGCTTCACTCAATGAATCAATCTGACCCTTTCAGCTGCAAGATTTATCTTCTTCATTTAGACTTTTAGTCAATTGAGCTAAGTATATGGGCTTTCAAGTAGGTCAGAAATCACTGGTTTCCTCTTTATGTGTCGTTTTGTTCTCCTAAAATGCCTCTTCCATTGATGACAAAATGTGCTCTTAGTCATTCAGTCTTCCTGTGGTTTTTGTTTCAGGTGTCACCTGTTGTAGGTATTTGTGTTTTGAGTCTGCTTCCCAACATCAGAATGAAAGTGTCTTTCTAAATGTTCATCAACAGAAGAGATGCCATACTGCCAACAGGGTTTTTCCAATTGGGATGGAATTCTCTGAAATCCTACTAAGCAGTAAGGTACCTATTTGCAAATGCTTATCAGGCTTCCTACCTTCTTCTGAACGTACACTCTGTTTAACTGGAGGGAAAATATAAAGAACATAGAAGAGATAAGGTCTCATCATTTGATGTGTCTGTGCCTGACAGTGCAAAGACCTTATTAAAAAACGGACTTTATTACTGGCTTTCTAAGAGAAAAGAGGTGAGGCCTGTTAAGTAGAAGAGAAGAGAGAAAGAAGTTTTAGGAGAATAAGCCAAGACACAAGTAGGTATAAAGGCCATGGAAATGAAGAAAGAACACACACACTTTAGGAGAGATGAAGTAGAAGGAAGGGCACAATGGAAGAACAGAAGAAGAGCATGCTTACAGCACTGAGAAAAGAAAACCATTTTTCACTGTAGCATTTCAAAGGGGTTTTTTAAGAGGAATATAGGGGAACGAGCAGTATGGAAATAGAAAAAAGATATTTTGTAGGTAAGCTGACCAGGGGGAAAAAGGCATGTGGACAAGAGAAAGATCAATAAAATGAAAAGGCATATATATTACTTTGTAATTGCAATAATACTATCAATATGGTATTCTGCCCAAGTGTATTTCCTTTCCAAATCCAATGCTGAGCAAAAGGCACCTCTGTATTCAGAAAATAAGTCATAGAGGGAAGTAAATTATCTGAGAACAGAGAAATCAAGTAAATGTAGTCTCAAAACTTTGGTCCTAAAAAACCCCGACATTCAGACATAACTCAGATGTCCCACTCGCAAAGTCAGCTCTCAAAGCAGAGCTTCCAGCTCTAAATAAGAAGCACAGTCCAGAGAACTCTTTGTGCCCTAACTCAGGCAGACAGCTGATACCATATAATTTTCAATGTGATCTTCATGTTATAAAAAAAAATTAAGCCTAAATTCATTAGTGAAAAAATTTTAATGATTATAGACTCCAGAATAAAATAGAGTGTGAGGATGATTTATCCAAGACAGAAAAATGCCTTATTGTAATATTACATCCTAAGGACTAGAATAGAGATATATATATAAGTCACAGCAGATAAACATAAGAGTAAGAGATTAATTCAGCTTAGAGTAAAGGGCAGGGGGAAAAAGGTCAGAGAAAGCATCACAGAAGATGTGATAAGAAGTTGAGCTTTAACATCTTGGCAAGATTTTCACAGGTGAAAGGATTTCTATAGCACCTCCAGCGGATCTGCTAAATGAAGAAAGATTGAGGTGTTTTCCCTTCTTTCAAAATTCAGGGTTGCCACTTGATTTCCATAAGCACAGGTAGTGGACATATGGCCAGAAACTGAGCCACGTGTAAAATTCCCACAAACGTGGGGTGCCTGGATGGCTCAGTTGATTAAGCATCTGACTCCTGGTTTGAGGTCAGGTCATGATCTCATGACCATGAGATCCAGCTCTGCATCAGGTTCCATGTTCAGCATGGAGTCTCCTTAAGATTCTCTCTCCCTCTGTCCTTCTCCACTGTCTCTCTCCCCCCCACCCAAATAAACAAATATTTTTTAAAAATCCCACAAATGGCTTTAGAATCCAGATCAAAATGATTTCTTACTGACGAAGGAACACTGAATGCCTACTGTGACAAGAGAGGTTTGTCCGGGGCCAAGAATTCAAATGTCACTTGGCGATGCCATTGGAACATCCCCTATAATCCTATAGGATGTTACCTGATAAATAGGTATGTGAAAATTACTAAGTATACCAGGAAAATTTCTGAAACCTCACATTATAAGAAAATAATCAAATTATGATTCTTGTGTCTATTACATGATCTACGAAACTGGATATCTATTAAAAGAGCCTTTTAAATGCTATGGTTTACTCACAGGGGAAAATAAAGGAATGGTGGAAGGCTGGTTATGGGGTAGGTTTTGAGGAACAAACTTGTAAGTTACTTCTCTAGATTTATAGCTAGCTTCTTACAAAAATAGCCTACTGTTCTTCTAATAAGGATGTGATTCAGGCTATCATGTTAAAATATATGTAACAAGATAATTAAGAAAAGAGAGTCATAAAGAGAAACCTTTCTGAATGTAAAAAAAAAAATTGTACAAGAACCAATGGGTCAGGTAGTTACTCCAATTGTTTTTTTAATTGTGATTCAAATTTAGCTGTGAGCTCCCTGGTAGCCAAGGAAAAAATGGGAATGGTTATGAACTGTTTACAGATCATTAAAGAAAGTTTGCAAGATCATCTCCAAGAACATGTCGTTTCTGGGCATAAAGCCCTAGGGGAACTTCATCATGAAACTCCTTGTCTAGGGGCCACTGTATCATACAAAGTATTCAACTACAGTTCTGCATGAAATATGAGTAGGTTTCTCCTTTGGTATTTCTTATGTTGATCTCAATAAAAAATATTAGGACAAAATATTAAATTACAACTCTGGGAAGGAATTTCTATGGAGATATAAAGTAAAACAGTCCCACACATTGTTCTCTGGTAACATAATTCAGAAATAAAACTTATAAAAGCAAACATGTTATTAGATAACATGTCTCTTAGTTGTTCAGAAATTGTTCTGTTTAAGAAATTTCATAGCTGAAGCACAGGATCTCTGCACTGTTAGTAGAAGAAATATCCTTAATGACAAAATATCATTTAAAAGCTAGTGATAATGTAGTATTTTAACTTAAAGCCAAGAATCTTAACTCATATTCTAACTCAGAGAGAGATCTTCCCACCTCTACCTGGAGTTGGGTCAGAGTGGTTCACATTTTTTCACCCAAAAGGATTTTGAGATTATGCACGTCCTCAGTTGGTAAGTTAGGGTTCTTTGTGAAAACACAGAAGGGAAATATAAGGTATTATCAACTTCCCTTCTCATAGATTAACCAATTAGAGTCTTCTAATCTATCTTATGACTCCGAGCCACACTTACCAATGCTAAATCTAACTTAAAATCATCCCTAACTTTGTCCTTGATATTTATGTCCCAGGGTCTTCCTATTGATTGATTCTTAATGAATTACTCCTCTCTCTCAATGTGAAATCCTCTTCTAAAGAAGGAAGAATACTGTGCAGACCCACATCCTATAAATCCGAATTGTCAACATCTTTTGTATAAGATTCATTGGAATTATCCTCATCCCTTTTCTTGTGTTGCTGCAAAGTGCTCTCAATAGCACTTGCACACCTTGCTTCAAGGCAACTCGCCCTTGCCAAAATTGAGCCATTACATCACTACTTTTAATGGTGCAAGGACTGAGCTTAAAAATCTATCAAATCAGAAACTCTGTTCCCCATTTCTCTAATTTCTGCATGTTAGGTTTGAAACTTAATTCTGTTTGGATTAAGCCACAATCACTTCTTATTTTAATGAAACCAATTCATCAGTAGTGTTGGTCATGGGCTATTTAGTCTCTGTGTCATCAGGCTGGGCCATCAGAAGCACTGTAAGTAAGCAAATGCATGTGTAGGCAAATTTTATTTATCACCATTTAAGAGAAATAATAGAGCAGGTATCCTGTTCATTACTAAACCAGTAAAAGTATAGGTAATTTTGTTTCATCTACCCTAAAATATCATGCCAATTATCTTCCTCATAAATCATCTAAGCCCTACTTCCTAGACTTTGATTCCTTCTTTGATCCAGCTTCACTCCACTCATTTTTTTCACACTTTCATATACATTCTCCTACCCGTCAGCCTTGTTCTCCGCTGCTCCTCAAGCATATATTTAATAACACTAATGTGGCTTTGCTTAACACGATGAGAACTGAGAGGTTCTCTTTTCTATCTGTCCAAGCCCTTTATGAGTACATTCAAGTGTCAGCTGCCCCCATGAACCTCCCACTGATCACCCTCTACTTGAATCAATACCACATACTTCTTAACTCAGGTCAAACTTAGTCTCTGCATGTTGCTTTGGTCCCTTATAGTAGAATGTAAGTTCCATTAGGGATGATTCTAATTCTAACAATCTACCTGTAACCCACATCACAGCTAGAAATGTGAGCCTCAATAATTTTTTATGGGATGCCCAATTGTCTTGCTAACTGAATATATTTCAGAGTAATATGATGATAACTTGTTATTATAATTATTTTAGAAGAGATCCTACTTAGGCTTCTCTGAGGTTTTACAGACTTTTAAATGCTCCAATACCCATTTATTCTTGGAAAAACTATTTCACATTTGTCAATTTGTACTCTCAGTTATAATCTTATTTCATAATGAAAGTGATAATTGTACCTGCCAATAAATTATGATAAATGTACTATTTTATGCAATGTCTTTTGTTCATTTCTATAATCAGTGAAAGTAAAGGTGATTTAATGGTAACACTGTTTCAAATGCGGAACTAAAGTGAGTGATATATGATTAGAATGTTTTTCAGAAAAGGTAAATCTCTTTGGTCTAATTAATGTAAGTAGGAGGCAGGTATCAAAAATCTTTATTATTTCTTATAGAAAATTCCATCCTTTCAATTCTAGCTCTCCTCCTTCCACAGTTTGACTTGCCTGCATTTGGCTCCTAGTTTTACCATCAAAGGCTGCTCTTGTCAGTTCCCTTCCACTCCCTCTCCCATCAAGGATATGATTGATACACGTGGTTAGAGTTCAGGATCATACAAGTAGAGGTGACACAATGGCAGTGCCGACATCTTCAAGTTGATTATCAGACACTTCTGTTCTTAAATGCCGTTTAGGTAGTGCGATATGTCACTTGGTCTGAACGCCCTCCATTTGGGGGACCCTTTTCCTTTCAGGAATCCAATCCAATCAAATTCTTTTAAAGGAAAGCATCTTTCTATTGCCCTCTCTGAACATTTAGAAGCTTTTGGATAAATTGCAGTGTGTCATTGACTGTGGTCTTCTGCTTTCTCTTTCCCTCCCTAGGCTCTACAAGAGGAAGGAAATAGTCGATCAGTGTTAACTTTTTTCCTTTGATAAAAAGTATGTTATCTCAGGGCAGAGGTATAGAGATGTTTTCTGTAGTGTGTTCTAGGTAAATATCATCTCAAATAAGTAAGAAGTTTAATTTGAAAAACAGATGGCCTTCTATCCATGGATGAGGGAAAAACCTGATATACATTCAAAGGATATGGTAAAGGAGAGAGCATGGGCTTTCAAATCAGACAATAACAACGTCAAATCTGAGTTCCTCAGAAGGTGAACTAGGCTCAAGGTCTCTAAGTGCTGTATTCTAACATATCCATTAAAGATTGGTTGAAGAATAGATAATACTTGTCAAGAGTCTGGGGCAGTGGTTGGACATAGAAGGTGCTTATTACTGGTCACTGAAATTATTATGATGATGGCAATATTAGAATGAAGCAAACGGATGCCCGAGAAACCACAGCTATGAAAGTAAGGAAGGGAGTTTGTTTACTCAATAGTTTAAAAATGGTTATCCAGTGTATAAAACAACTCCTTTAGGACACAAAGTGTAAATGTTCTACAATTTAATCCTATATAGGGTGTTGTAGGGATTCCTTTCAATTTATGCAACAGAGGAAGCTTCATCACAGAGAAGAGAAAATACTATTCTATGGTTATATAAAATGGTGAAACATATATTCAGGATGAAATTAAAATGCATTGGCAATTTTTAAAAATTGCCTATTTTTTATTATTAGAACTATAGCAACAGGTTTTTTTCTTTCTGAAGCAGCAGCTAACAGTGAAAGCGACCAGGATGGGAGTGAGAGGCTGTTAACATTTCTAATTGACTTGAAAACCCAAGAATCAAGGTGATGTCAAAAAGCAATAATCTAAGATTTCCAATTCTTTCTTGGTCAGAATTTACCCTTCTCAGTTTAAATGAGCTTCATATTCTCTGTATGGAATGATAAGAAGGAATTCCATCCTGCAGTTCCATCTGTGCCCAAGGTCACAATACTAACATAGTCCCTTCGGTGACTTGGCAACCACACATAACAGTCATCTACAAGGATCCACATGGCAAAGCCAAGGACGTTTTCACAAGAACCATTTCATTTCATGCTGATGCTTCAGCTTTGTATAATCTAAGACCAGGGCTAAAATGGCCACAAAGGAAGAAGGAAGTAAATGCATACCACTAGATGTCACTTGGCTTAATAGAAGGAAAATGTCTACCACAAAATGTTCTTTTCGGAAGATATATTTTTGTCTCATGCTAAATATGACAAAAAAAAAAGAAAATGTCTTATTCTTGGTCTAAATAGTTTTCTTGTCCAATTACCTGCTGCCACTGTGGTATACCTAGGCTTCGACTCATAATATACTGCTCATATCTACAAAAGCTCAGGGTACAGTAATCCCATTTGTACATATCAAAATTGTGTACATATAAATTGTGAAGTAATTTCTTACAGACCTATTTTTTTTTTAAATTTTTTTTATTTTTTTAAAGATTTTATTTATTTATTTGACAGAGAGAGATCACAAGTAGGCAGAGAGGCAGGCAGAGAGAGAGGGGGAAGCAGGCTCCTCACCGAGCAGAGAGCCCGATGTGGGGCTCGATCCCAGGACCCTGAGATCATGACCCGAGCTGAAGGCAGAGGCTTCAACCCACTGAGCCACCCAGGCACCCCACTTACAGACTTATCTTGACTGGTCATTTCTACCTACCTCATCTATAAGATTCTCTTTTCCATATCATAATTTAAAAACTTGAAATGTATAGCCTATGATCTGATATGATACATCACTATTTAGTAAATACAACCTAGGATGGTTACTTCACTTATATTCAAATAAAGTTAAATGCAACAGTTTTCTGGAACAACATAATTTAGATTAAGAATCTAAATAGGTAGTTTCTACTAATATGTCTACCTGTCACTTGCTTGATGAATAAAAAACAATTATCAGCTCTCCATTTTCTCATCTGTAAAACAATACTTTTTAACATCTGACTTCAAAAAGCCACATAGGGCTCAATGAAAATAAATGAGAGGTGTATTTGTACCATGAACTCTTTAGAGTTATAAAGTGGGGCATTCGCTTGTTGCTAGGCAACATTAGAACGGATAACAAAGGGCGCCTGGGTGGCTCAGTCATTAGGCATCTGCCTTCAGCTCAGGTCATGATCCCATGTACTGGGATCGAGCCCCGCATCAGGCTCCTTGCTCGGCAAGAAGCCTGCTTCTCCCGCTACCATTCCCTCTGCTTGTGTTCCCTCTCTTGCTGTGTTTCTCACTGTCAAATAAATAAAATCTTAAAAAAAAAAAAAAGAATGGATAACAAATCAAAGCCTGAAACAGCACTAATCTGACTTTATTTGTAATACATTCATAGACTAACTGTACATATAAAAAATTTATGAGAAGTGGCTTACTAGACATAATACCTTCCAGATACAGAGAGTTCACATAAGCATAGAGTCCAGAATGGCCAGCACATATAGCAACAAGCAAGAGGACATCTAACCAAAAGCCAATCTTCCAAAATGGTTCAGACTCAGCCAGAGTCATTGGCATGTCCTGGAACACCAGGATTGCCAAAGGTGACATATCAAAAAGAAAGGAGCCACAAGGATCCATGACGATAGAGCAGGGCATAAGGGTTTTCAGTGCAATACTTATATTAGATTACTATTTCTGCCTAATGCACAAGCAAATGCTTCTTTTTTTCATTTAAAAGTAACCAAGTTCCAGATCTCCTTCCAAATATTTTGCCAAGAGTGGCCCCAGAGGACCATGTGCAAGGCAGATGCTTAAAGGTTAAAGGAAGTGCTTGAGGCATAAGAGCTTTGGAAAGATACTTGGAGATTACCTAGAGAACATCTCTATCACAGTTGTCTTATGCTGTATGAAAGATGATGGAAACTGGGCTGGGCCTGAAGAAAGGGTGTGTGACTCAGGACTGTGGTAAATACAACTGACACAAAACCCAGGAACCATTTGGATATGAAAGCCCTGTTGGAAGCCCTCTATGGTTAATCCTATAAGTCCAGTTGTATTATTTAGGTTCTTTGTACTGTAAGCAACAGAAATTCATGAAAGCATCTTCAAAGAAGGAAATGGACAAGTTACTCTAACAAGGCAGAGGACCATAGGGGAAGGGCAGGAAAAATGAAACAAGACAAAACCAGAGACAAACCATAAGAGACTCTTATTTCAGGAAATAAGCTGAGGGTTGCTGGAGTGGGGGCAGGGGGTGGCTGGGTGACGTGCTATGGGGAGGGTGTGTGCTCTGGGGAGTGCCGTGTATTGTGTAAGACCGATGAATCACAGACCTGAACCCCTGAAACAAATAATACATTCTATGTTAATAAAAATTTTTTAAAAAATGATAAAAAAAAGACAGTTTGACAGTAAAGATGAGAAATCTCAGTGAAACCTGGGAACTTCATAGAAAGGTTAAGTGTACACACTCAGATTTCTTGAGAAGTGGAACCAGAAGGACAAAAGATCTAAGGCATTACCTTAGCATCTTCTCAGAATCCTAAATGTATTTTTCCACTTTGGTTATCGGCAACATTTTAGTGGGTCTCCAGTCTCACCACAGCTACTGTATCTAATTGATACCATCCCTTTTAGTGTGTGTGCATTATCTTCTCTACCTCATATCTTGTTTCCTCACTATTCCGACTCGTGGGTGACTTCTCTCACAGCCCCTGCTACCTTGTGGTTTCAAATTTCTTGTTTGCTTTCTGTGTCTTTATAGCACCCGAGGGGGGGGGTGGGAATTTGGGGGCTGATTGTTCATCATTCCACTTTAGATAAACATTTTCATGGTATGTTACCTGTTAGAGTTTTGACCGATCTACAAATAGGTTACAATTGGTTCTTGGGTCAATGACCTTGGCTCACTCCCTAATAGAGACAACTACATGAGCAGAACCTTCAGGGGTAATTGCGAGTCAAGTACTTTCCATTAAAAGACGACATGGGAGAACAAGATACTATGTGTGACCTGTTCAAATACATCAGCCCTCACGGAGCTCACTCCTCTTCACATATGGTCAAATTCTATAAAGTAAAAGTGTCAGCCAATTTCCAATTACAATCATTCACCCAATTGTCTGTGGCACACCCTCTCTGTGCAAAGCATTGAACTAGATATGGCAGATAATATCATTTGTTCTGAAAGTAAAATTTTTACATTCCTATTACAGAGAAAGGTAAGACAGAAACATCGAGGTAAAAGGATGTGAGATGTGAGTGATTCCAAAATGGCAGTACATGGTATTACAGTTAATGTACTATAAGGCAGTGTGGGATGGGGGAAAAGTACTGAGCTTAAAGCAAAGATCTGAATTTTTGTCTTAGCTCTGAATATAAGGGTTTTTGTTTTGTTTTTTTTTGCTATAAACTGCAGAATAAATTATCTTCTGATAACCCGAGTTTCTTGTTCTTATTCCTTTTTTTAAAGATTTTATTTATTTATTTGAGAGAGAGAGAGAGATTGCACCAGCAGGGGGAGGGGCAGAGCGGGCTCCCCGCTGAGCAGAGAGCCCAATGTGGGGCTGGACCCCAGGACCCTGGGATCATGACCTGAGCCAAAGGCAGATGCTTAACCGACTGAGCCACCCAGGTGCCCTGCGAGTTTCTTATTTTTGAGTGTGAAAACCTAGGGTTACAGATCTACTTTTCCATGATTTCTTAGTATTATTCTTACTATTATTATTATTTAGTGTTACTCTTATTATCCTACTTATCAAAGTAAGATACAGAAGACATTGTTTAAATTGCTGATAATGGGGAATTACTTAACACCTGTCTTATAGGCAAGTTATATATAATGTTATAGAAATATATTTTAAATGACTGATTTATTCCATAATATATGGCAATTCTTACAGGGAAGTCAGAGTACAGCATTCTACTAGAATTGTTCCACTTATGACTTTTGCCTTTTTAAACTTAAAAGTAAACCAACTTATTATATATGATTGCTCTACTTTAGAGAATACCTCGAACTGAAATGAGTAACACGGCTACTTCAGAGGTAGACCTAGAGTAACAGAGGCGAACAGGAAGCAGAGATTAGACGCGCACCCCACAGCGGAACAGACAGCAAAATCTGACCTGTGTGTGTGCCTTCTTCAGCCACTGCCTGTAGTATGCATGCAAAATGGTATCAATGACCAAACAGCGTGTACAAAAATCACATCCATTCCCTTGCTGTTGTTTGGACTTCAACCTATTTGATAAGAAGACTGAGAGCAGTTGATACTTGGATCTCTGTAACTAAGAAATATTCCATGCTCCCCTGTTTCCACTTGGGGGAAAAACATGTGAAGTTTAGGAGCCAGTCCTATTTGTGTCAAATGCCAATTTCACCATTTACCAAGTGCATGAAGTGTCTCGGGCAAGTTATGTGAAATCTCAGGCCTCTGCACTTGTGATGAGCGCTGGGTGTTGTACGGGAGTGAAGAATTACTGAATTCTATTCCTGAAACCAACATTGCACTGTGTGTTAACTAATTAGAATTTAAATAACAATGGAAACAGTCATGTGACATCTCAGACCTCTGATTAATACCCAGCTTGCAGAGTCATTTCGAGACTTACAGGAGGCTAGGTAGGGAAGTACCTAGTAGGGAGCTTAATTTCGGTGCTTCTTCCTGTTCCTCTCTACTTGCCTGCCCACCTTTTGCACTGTTCACAAGCTGATGATCTCCTCCTGATATACTGTCGGCAGATTCCTCATCCCTCATGCCCTTATACAAGAAATCTACTAGTAGAAAATCCCTCCTAGGTACATGGAACCCACTCGGAAAGGGTTAAATGAACTTCACAGACACCCTCTAACTAAATGATACTGCTGTCCTGTGAGAGGGGCAAGGACAGTAACTGCCATAGAAAATTTCACAGAAGTAAAACGAAGCCATCAAATAGGACTGAGATCACTTAGAGGGTAAGTTATAAATGGATATCTAATAATGGAATCTACTCAAAAAGTTGATGCAATGGTATTGTGGAGCCATTTCCCCTGAAGGTTACACTGAAAAGTTCAAATTAGGAAGCAGTGTTTTGCCAAGTGCCATAATGCAGAACGAGGGTACATCATCAGTAACTCTGCAAAGAAATGTCGTAACAGTAGAACCTCCACAATGAATGTGAATACTGAAATCATTGAAATATATTTGAAAGTCCAGTCTCTGCAGAAAGCAAGTTATCTAAGACAACCCATGAGTTGGATTTTTTTCATGTAGTATGTAAGTGCACACAGAACCAACCAGATATTATGACGTATTTGAAACTATTAACTATCATTATAGTTTTCCTTTGAGGTAGGAGATATTCCCAAATGTCTTTATAAATTCGACTCTGAGGATGTAAAAAAAAAAAAAATTTAAAGCCATTTGAGGCTGAAAGAAGATATGGAAAAAGTAATCTCTACTTATCTATTTCTGTACCTCTTAGTAATAAATAATCACAACTTATATTAAATCACATCTTTCTTTTTGTGGCCATGAAATACATTCCCTAAAGTTTTATGTTATTCTTCAGATGTACCAGGTGTACTCAGCTGAGAAAACTTTTTGCCTCTTTCTATAAATGCTTGTTCATTATGGATAGAAAGGCTAGCCTAAAATTCTGTAACTCTACTTCAGGGCAAAGTGCAAGATGTATAAAAGAAAACCAAAATTAGAACCGAGATTTTTGAGTGCTAGGTCTAGAAACAAACTTCCCCACCTATCAACCTCTCCTGTTTCTCTTTTTCTCTTCCTCTTCTAATCATTACTTCAAGTAATTATATACATTCTTTTCTTGTCTAAAGAAGGATCACAAACCTCACAATTCTTTATAACACTCTCTGACACCTGAATATTTATAACCATTTCACACTTTTCTCTACAGCACTCAAGACATTCCTTAGTTTTAAAAAATGACTTATTCATCTTATTGTAGAGTCTGGGGTGGGCAAAACTCCAAGAATGTACAGTCTTAGAGAACACGGTAAAAAATAGTTCTTTTCTTTCCCAAAATGACCCCCAGTGTATATGCTTTTTAATAGCTAATTTCATTGCTGAGCAGTTAATATGAGCAGTGAAAATTCAAAATTCTTCAAATGAATATATTACGTCCTTACAATGCAAGATGCCAAAAACTCCTTTCATGCCTTTTGACCAAAGGTACATGGAGGCAATACTGAAAGGCCAGTGATCAGAACTGCTGGCAACAGACTTATCCATCACCGTTTGCCTCTTTTCTCCTTATGTACTTGGCTGAAAGAGTCAGAAAAGCAGAAGTTCCCAGTTCCCAGCAAGTGATAGAGTTGCAGGACACAGATGTCACCCAGATCCCAACCAAGGGACTGAACACAAACATTCTCTTAGGTGTCTGAACACAGGAATGGAAATGGGGCCGATAACCGCTTTACTACACCTCAGCTTTCAGGATGAGGTCCAAGTTTCTTAGTGTCACCAGCTGTCTAGTTTTAAAGGAGATCTTCTTGCATTTCAGAACTCCAAGAGTATTTCATCAAGGAGGTCTTGTGAAAGGAAACTATAATCATCAGGTTGGAGAATGAGGCATAACTGGAGTTCTTTTCTGTGACAAGGAGCTCAAAGAAGAAACACTCAGAGTTCTCCCCTCCCTTTTTCAAAGTTTTTATCATGACAATAATTTTATGATTTTTATATTTTAAAGATTTTTTTATTGGGGAAGGGGCAAAGGGAGCAGGAGAGACAGAATCTCAAGCAGACTCCCCACTGAGCGTGGAGCTGGATGTGAGGCTGAATCTCATGACCCTGAGATCATGAACTGAGTTGAAACCAACAGCTGGACCCCCAACCAACGGTGCTTCCCAGGTGCCCCAATTTTACGATTTTTATATTGCTCATAATTCAAGAAGAACTTGTCTCTTTCAGAATTTCCTATCTTTATTTTATCATATTTTTTCCAAGGAAATTTTTTTCTCTTCAGGAATAAAAGCTCATTGTTTTGAGATGAAAGTGCACATCCCCTATGCCTCTTTGGCTATTTGTAAGATTTTAGACCTAAGGATTTAAAGCTTTCTGTTAGGCTCCTTAATTTTGAATATAAGACCCTTTATAATATGACCTCTGCCCACTTTTCTGGTTCTTCACACTACTCAGCAACTAAATCAACACTCTTGTTTTATCTTGCCCTCCTCTCTGATCTCCTATGAACACTTTTCCTTCTTTTTTTGCATGAACGATTTCACTTCAATCTTGAATTCTCAAGTTGATATCACTTACTTTGTATTGTCTGCTCCCTTAGACCTTAATGTGGCTACTTAACCTAGCATGTCTCACACTGCTTTATCATTGCCTGCTCTCTTGTCTATTTCCCTCATCAGTTTAAGAACTTTTGAAGAATTACATATTACCTTTATCAGCCTGGTTGGTCCAAAACTCAGCATATTGAAGGTGCTCCATAAATCTTTATCATATACATTAATTGGTGATTCATGACAGAATTTATTCTTATTGCTAACATTTAATTAAATATCAATAGAACCTGACATAGAAGACAAAATTAAGACCCAGGGTGGTTAAAAATGACTAGTCTATAATAAAGATTCTACAAATTAATAGATCTGGGTTGAAACCAAGAATTTAACTCCATGAACTGTACTTTTACCATGCTACTAGTTAGGTAACAGTCTGCTACTAGTTAAGATTGCAGCAGTCTCTGTAGTTAAACATTTTAAAAATGTTTCACAGATGACTAAACAATGAATATGCAGGAAATGTGACCACCGACCTCTAGTGGTGTTTCAACTACTGACTCAATGTTTTGAGAAGATTCCAGGGATATAATATAAATGACCATATCACTGAAAAAGAAATATTCTGAGGATTTTGTCTAGGGTACTAGGTAACTTCTAATGTCCATTTTAGGCTTAAAATTGCATGATATTTACATAAATTGATTAAGAATACCATGTGCCGACCTTGAGTCAATGACTGTATGAGGAAGAGAAAGGCATAGCCCTCTCCCAACAGAGGCAACAGACTCCCTTCTTCAGTCTTTGGAAACTCCTGCCAGGTTGAAACTGGCACTGATTATTTGGCAGGAGTAAATTTCCATATCACCATGCCCAAAATACTCATGTTTGTTATTAACAATTACTTACTAGGCATCCATGCCCAATAGCCTCCAGGAGCTAAATGAAAGATAATTAAAAGTCTTACATGAAAAATAACAGTCTTTCAATTAATTTCATAAGAAGCATGGAGCAATAGATGATCAGGTAGGTACTTTTATTCATAATAAAACCAACCAAACAACTAATGAAAACAATAGGCCACGGATGTCAAGTGGAGAAACAGAGAAGTTTTAAAGGTAAGGAAGTATTGAGAAAGAAAATTTAAACAAATCTAAACTCAGCAACTTCTTGCCAATCTCCTCCTAATGTAATGCCCATTGAAGTGAGTGACGCTACTGTCTCTGTCTGCCCGTGAAACCAGAGATTCATCCTGGACACCCATCTTTCTCACTCCCTACCAATAATCAGGGACCAAACACTGATGATTCTATTTCTTTCATATTTATTGGATGTAATCCCTCCTCTCCGCTCCCATGGCCTTAGTTTACAACCTGTTACCTTGTCCTGTCTCAACCCGCCCTCCACAAAAGGCATCCTCCATACTACCAGAAAGACTTCTCTAGACTTGCCTTCTGATTGTGATGCTCTATTCAAAGTCCTTCAGACATTCTTTGCCCTCGGGATCTCCCAGAAGGATTTTCGTAATTTGGTCCCTACCTGTCTCTCCGGCACCATCACTCCCAACAAACAACTTTGCTCTGGATATTCCGAGTTCCTCCCAATTCTCTAGATGCATGGAAACATGATTTTAGCCCATCTTGCTCTACAGCCATGGGTGAGATCCTCCCCACATTTCTGCTGTGTGTTTCTGGTCCATGTTCTTCAATCTCCATTTCTATTTCCATCACCTAATATGAAGTGTTAGAACTTCTCGTGACATCTTTCCGATGGTCTCCCCATGACTTACATTTCTCCTCACTATACCCTACACCATAGCTAGAAAGATATTTTACTTCATTCCTTTTTTAAATTGAAGTGTAGCTGACATGCAATCTTGCATTAGTTTCAGGTGTACAACACAGTGACTTGACAAGTCTTTATGTTATGCTGTGCTCACCACAAATGCAACTGTTAGCTTGTCACCATATAATGCTATTATAGTACCATTGACTGTATCTCCTGTGCTGTGCCTTTTATGCAGAATGATCTTTTAAAATCTGATCATGTTACTAACTTACTTGAGACTCTTCAGTGAGTTTCCATAGCCCTAAAGATATATACGGAATCCTAATTAGAGCCCACAGGACCCTGGCCAACTCTTATGACACCAGCTCATTGAATTCCCTTCTTCTACTGTCCCCTTAAGCTATGACTACAGTGTTCTTTTCTCAAAACTTGTCTCAGGGCATAGTTACACATGCTGTTCCATTTTCATGAAAGACCCTTCCTCACCCATCATCTCTACGACTTTGATTAAATGACCCCCATACATAATTTAAACATCAGCCCCTTGCCTGGCACATACACATTTGCTAAGTGGATAGTGTTCCTTTGTCTAGGTTTTAATAATGCCACATTCCTTTCTTTTTTTGGTAAGCTCTTATTTAAAACTACATTTAATTAAGAGATTAATTAGTAGCTGAATTCCTCACAGGGCTATAAGCTTCATGACAACAGTGACCATGCTATTTTTATTCAAACTTTCAAAAGGCTGAAACGGAATACTGATCTGGATGGAGAGTCACAGGATGGATCTGAGGTAAAAAAATACAAGACAGGAAGACCAAACTGGATGCTGCCAATGTATTTTTAAAAGGAGAGACTGCCTGAACAAAGAAGGTGTTGGTAACCAAGGGGAAAAAAGGAGGGGGTAGATAATGGAGACAGGGAAGGAAATTTTGGTAGGACTCAGTAATTAACAGAAGACAGAAGAGCTGATGGAAGACAGAAGAGAACGCTCGAAGATGATTCCAACTCTTAGCCCGCATACCTAGGAGAACGCTGAGAAGTCCAGTTAACAAGGAGAGAAAAACAGAAAAAGAAAGTGGCTTTGTGAGATAAATAAAATAACGATGCGGAAAATTTTAGCACAGTTGGAAAATGTGGTACAGAGAGGTCATTCCACTAGAGCAAGCGCTGGAGACCTGGAAGTGAATAAAATCCCTAAGATTTTTACCGCGGTGTCCCTCAATGTGGCCGGCATATCTATGAGGGAAACTGAAAATATATCAGTCCTTGTTCCTCTCTTCATTAATGAGTTGGTGTGGGAGAGAGGTGTTTGGACATGAGTGCTGTCCTGAAAAAAAATATTCAGCACATTCTGTGCTCCCCTCTGCACACTCACCCCCACCTTACCAAATGCCCAGATTGAGAACTATTATATAAAGAAAGAGAGCATAGGGCTATGGGCCAACCATCCATATTTAGAATCAGAAGACAATCAGTAAAAAAAAAAAAAA
>CM053604.1:147127874-147156524 GCA_028646535.1 Procyon lotor
GGCTCGATCCCAGGACCCTGAGGTCATGACTCGAGCAGAAGGCAAAGGCTTAATCCACTGAGTTACCCAGGGCCCCATTACCAAAGGTCTGATAATGGTCTTCTGAGCCTCTGTTCTGAGCTACATCTCAGGTAGGAAGAACATGCAGCCAGCTATGTACTGCTGTCCTGACCCTGTTCTACAATTAGTGAAGATCTGCAAGCACTAGCCCAACATCTCCGAATAGGAACAAAAAACACTTGAATATCTTTTCTTTGTGAAGCACTATGCTAGTCACTTTCATAAGCATTTTGTGGAATTTATTTCTCTCCTCTAAAATGTCCTGGCCACTTTTTTTTTTTAATCTCTTGGTTTCCTCTGGTTTCTCTATCTTCACTAGAATAGTGGATCATAATAGCAGAACCCTACCCAGTCAGATAGCTGAGAGATTTACTTTCAACTTGTTCCTGTCAGCTTGATTTCCTGGGGATTGATCCCTGTTTCTGTTGTCTGCAAAGGTGGGACTACTGTGAAGTTCAAGAAGTTTAAGTTTCAGGGCTCCTCACCTTCATGGATCACTTCTAAGCCTGCGGATTTTGAAAATCATGTATGGAGGTCTTTGCATGGCCCTAAGTTAAGAAATTCACCCAAGTCCTTGCTTTGTACAGCTGTTCCACACTGTGAATACCTGTATCAGTCATTTGTGGTATTTTCCTTGGCCTTTCCCTTGTAAAACAAAAGACAAACCAAAATGCACTGAACCCAGCTGCTGGTATTCATTAGTAGTGTTCTAATGCAAGCTGGTTTAATGACATCATGGCTTGGCAAATATCCTTTGGAATTTTCTACATTCTAAAAGAAGTGGAAACCTAAAACAATGTATTACCTGAAAGATAAATGTGAGGTTTAAAGTAGGAGTGAAAAAAGAGGGGCAGAATATGGCACCCTAACTTGATTTATGTGGTAATTCAACAAATGTTATTGCAGAATGACTATCAGGTATTTTAAGAAGTGAGGCAGAAAACGATGAAGAAAACTTCGCCTTCAAGTAGTTTATAGTTGACAGAGGATGCTAAATACAGACTCAAATTTTATGTGATGATATTAGAAGAGAGAGATTTGGGAGCTGCTGGGCCAACAGGTGGTTGAGCAAGGCTTGAAGGGTGACAAGAATAGAGATGGTTTTCCCCCAAACACAGGGAACAGTCAAGCCAACACATGTGATTTGAGTTCATGGTGCTTTAAGTACTTAGCGTGCCGAAGGACAGGATGTAGGAGGGGTGACGGCAGGGTGTGAAACTCAGTAGTTCAGATGTGGGTGATGTGATTTGCAAATAAAATTAAAATGCTATGTAAACCATTATCTTGGACAAGTTTAGGTGTTACTAGGACTTAGAGGAGACATCCTTGTATCTCCTGTGCTGAGTTGGAGCTGATAGAACAGACTACTTTATCCGAAAAGTATGGGAACTGTTCAACATGACGGAAACATCATAGCCTTGAACATGAGACGAAACCTGTCTGGAGCCCTGGCTCTGTTGTTTACAGTTGAGATCCTTTGGAGAATTAATCTGATTCAACTTCTGTTCCTTAATGTATAAACTGAGACTTTGTGAGGATGCTTCTCATGCTTGTTGTGAGCATGACTGAGCTCATGTATAGATACCAAGGATGTGATAGGTACTTAATAAACGTTAATAAAGGGAGTTATTACCATCAGATGAAAGAAGTTAAAAGACCAGAGGAGGATGTTAAACCATCATGGGAACTGAAGGTCATTTGAAAGGTAAATTTCCATCAGCTGACAGAGAATGGAGAGATTACAGTAGCCAGCCAGCAGGGAGACTAGACCACAGAAGGACATTGTAAACTGCCTCCCTGGACAATAACCACTTTGGTTGAAAATCTGTATTCTGTGTACCTTGACAAATCAGTGTAAACTTGGTTAAATCCTACAGGAGTTTTTTTTTTCTCTGAGCTAACCCTTATTACTTGGCAAACAGCTGAATGCGTAGGAGGAAAAGAGAAGGAGAAATGCTTTTTTTTTTTTTTTTGTTGGGTTGTTTGAGGAGAACAAAAACAGCCCTAGGATAATGTTTCAATGCTCATCCGCCAACCAGAACCAGTCAGTGCGAATTTCCATGGGAAAAGATGGGCTGAAGCCTAGACACAACTACCACGGACACGTTAGTGCTTGCTTTTGTTTGAGACTCTGTGAACCATCTTCTTAAATTTATCAAAAATGAGCGAATGGGATGGAATTGGCCAGGCAGACGAAAGAGTTCAACATTAGATGCAATATTTACTCATTCAATTCTCATTTGGTGCATGAGAGCAGAAGGTGAGGCAGAGTAGTTGAAGACAGTCCCCACTGTTGGTTCGTCGGAAGAAGGTCATTACAAATGCCTTCTCTCCTGTTACAAACAGGCTCGATGATGTAAGAGAAGTGTTGTCCAAGTGCTGGGGGATTTCAGACCAGAACTACCTGCATTTGTGCTCCCGCTCTGTTTGTTGACGCTGCCGTCGTCAGATAAGGAAGGGGCCACACATTTGGCCTGTGACTTGCCAAATTTGGAAATGGAAATTCTTTTCCAGTCACTTAATTAGTTCAAGCCAGAGTGTCTCCTCTTCGTCGACCAACATTTCCTGGGGGTGCCTGTTCTCTGTAAAGTGCAAGCGCCGTCTCTTCTGTTCTCCCCCTTATTTTATTTTCCTCGAAGTTTAGGCACTTCTGCCAGATAGAGAACCCTGAGTAGTCACAGCAATTTTTCTACTTGCCTTGACTTTTTTTTTTTTTTTTTGGTGATATTAGCCATTTTAATTACCTTTATTAGGGTTTCATTTCTCAAGCTATAATCTGAATTAAGATGAACCTCCCTGGAATATCTAATTGTGTGGTCTAAGATGAACCTAGGTCTATGGAATAGTTTCAAATACATGTCTTGAAATGAAGTTGCCTGGGTCTAGGGTTGAGACCTATCCAGGCTTCTTAGCTATAGGTGTATATTTACTAAGTTGATTGCAGATACCTTCTTAGACTAAGGGATGACTGACTTCTTAGGGGTAATCAAGACAAATATTACCCCGTCCTTTTCGTTGCATTTATTGTTTTGAATTTATTATCATGTCCCAGCAATACATTGCAAGGTCCATTTTGACCCTATTTTTGTTACCTTTTCCAAAAGCTTGCATAAAATAGGCCATCCTTCTACCCTGTAATATTTACACTATTATAAGAAATTAAGTTGCTTTCTTACTATCCTGGTTCATTCCGTTAACATTCTTCTTTTTTTTTTTTTAATTTTTTTATTTAAAAAAAAAACTTTTTTGTTCATTCTGTTAACATTCTGTGCATAATAAAATCGTTGCTCTCAGCTTGTATTGTTTTCCTAGCTGTATTTATAATAACAATAAATATTTTTTTCTAACAATAAATATTTTTATTAGTGCTCAGTAAGTGCCAAGCACTATTCTAAACACTTCATACTGTTAACTCATTTAATCCTCTCAACAACCCTGTGGACGCTACTAATTGTACCCATTTCCTAGATGAAGAAATTAAGGCCTAGGGAAGTAAAGTATCTTATTTAAGGTTATGTGGTGAGTGGTGGAGCCAGTGTTTGAACCCATTCATGTTGCTCCCTCTCTGGATTCTGTGCCTCCAGCCGTTTCACATATTGTCTCCTTAAGTTAGCTTCCAGTTCCTTGTTCTGATTCTGGAATGCATGTAACCATACAAGCAAACATAAATTTTTGTTTTTAAACTTGTAATATTGTAGTTGACCTTGAGCAGTTTTTAGCCCAAGACCTAGATTTTGGAACAGCAGATCATATGAAAAGAAAATAGAATAAAGGCCCTTTTATCTTCCTCAGGACCAGCCCAAGGCAAACTTATGGAAGAGATGAAGAATACCTTTGGCATCTTTCACCTTTCTTTCTCACTTTTTGGCACTCCTCTTCTTTACTTTCATGCTATTTTTTGCTTCACTTTCAGTACCTCTAGCCTGTCCCTTCCCTAAGAGTGTCCCAAGCTCTCAGTGTAGCTCACTTAAAATACATGTGAAATAGAAAACAGCCTACCCTCCTTCTGAACCCCTAATTCTTCTTCTCAGAATCCATCCTAAAACAATATTCTGAAATGCAAAGATTTTTGCATAAAGATGTTAATCACAGCTTTCATTTCAATAATAAAAAATTGGAAACTGCCTAAATGTGCAACATTGGATGAATGGTTAAGTAAATTATGGTAAATGGATGCAGTGCAGTGTTATGCAACCATAAAAACTGTATTTATGAAGACTCTGAATGACAGGGGAAAAATACATAAGCTTAAAGGTAAAGGAGCAAATTCAAGTTTAAAGCAGTGTGATATCAACCCTAGAAAAATGGATGTAAGGAAGGAAAGAAAAACCCAAATATTAGATGTTTATAGATTGGGATGTTGGTGTTATAAAGTGGTATTTATAGTTTCCAGTTTTCTAATGTACTGGTCTTTTAATCTAAAAAATAGGTAAATGTTCAATTGAAAAAAGCCTCATTTACAATAAACTGCCTGATTTATTTTTTTCTTAAGTCTTCTAGCTGTATTGTCGTTTTCAAAAACGGTATTAGCCAATCCTAATATATCTTTAATTAGTAGGATTTCAAGCAGCCCAAGAAAATGAACCCCCAAATTGAGGAAGTATAGAGGGAGGTAATTTGAAACAGAGCAATTGAAATTGAATTTGTGAAGATATCCCACTAAGCCTTTCTTGCTCTACGGTTTTTTTGTCCTTAACTTTTTTGACTTTGATCTTTCTTTTGGTAAGTCCAAGTTTTGTCATCTGTTGTTTTGTTTTTTACCATGGAAGCAAGAGAAGATGCACGCAGGGCAAGGATACACTGTAAACAATACCTGTCTGCCTCAGTGGTGGGGAATGTAAATGGATATCCAGTATATTTTAGTGTTTGCCGATTAGGGATGACTTATAGTCTTTTGCAAGGAGCATTTGCCAGACTTGTTTATTTTTCACAGGAGACTCCAAGCCAGCACTTACCTGAATTTCATGCCTCCCTCTGCATAACGCATGCATACTGCACAGGTGGGCTTTCAGTAGGATTGCTTCTCGATACACGGAGCTTTTCCATCTCTCTTCTGTTCATTCCTTTCTGGAGACAGGATGGATGGTTCTATTCTGTCCCTGCCACCTTCTACCAGGATAAGCCATTTTCTTTCCTGAAGGACTGTCCATAGCCAGAGAGTAGAAAGGGAGAAATGGTCACTTTGTTTTCAAAGAGAGATCCCCAGGGAATGAAATCCCATATCCCGAGCTTCACCTGGTTATAATGGAAAGGGAAGGAATGTGATGGGTAGGGTCCAGGAGCCATTTCCTGACCCAATTCCTAATGTCCTCTTGGTCATCCTCACATGTGAGTTGTTTCCATCCTGGGCTGTACTAGCAGAAGCTTCCGTGGAAAGCAAGAGGTGCCATTGCTGTCGGTGGAATCGTCATTATTTCTATATCAGGGGTACCATGTATGCATAGGAATGTTTTTGCAGTGCAAATATGCAAATACAAAATTGAATGTCTAAATCTTATGTCAGATTTATATATGCCACTGCTGTGTGCGCCCACACTCTTTACTTTTCTGTCTAGGATGGTGATGTGTGAAAGAAAGGTGAAATGTAAAAACTAAATGATTAGCAAGTAAATAACGAAATCTCAAGTATATTCAAAACTAAAAGTCATCAGTAGCGAGAACTAAGACCCTCTGTGTACTGATGGTGCCTTCACCTGTAAGTAAACTCTGAATTATGTTTTCCTTTATTAAGAATGAGCTGCTGTAGAGAACAGATCTTATTAGAACAAACCACAAGTGACCATCTAAATTTTTATGCTGAAATGAATGCAACTGTACTAAATGAACATTGCCTAATATTGTGTGGGTTTTTTTTTTTTTTTTTTGGTTTTGATTAGGCAATGATATTTGCAGATAGGGGATTTGACCTCTCCTAGCTTTCTTCTAGTTTAGTGATTTTTCCCGTTCTCTCTCTCCCTTGTTCCCCGAGTGCTTAAATAACTTGACAGTGTCTCTTGAAGCAATTTGAAAATATGAACCTCAGGTCATTGGAATTTATGTGTTCCATTAGAAACTGGCATAATAATTCAGAAGTGGGATTCATAGAAGAATTATGACCTCCCAATTACTAATCAAATTATTTTCTATTGAGGTGGAAACAAAGGACCATTTTCTTTTAATTTCAATTCCTAAAGTATAGTTTACAGCAGCAGTGTTCTAGATCCTACACAATCATGAGGATGGGGAAATTGCAAGAGTCGAGGAAATAATATTTGCTGACTACTTACTATAGACAAGATATTTTAGAAACATTTTAATTTTTTTGCAACACTGAGGCAGTTGGCTCTGTTTATATTACTCTTGAAAAATCGAAATTCATAAAATTTTAAGTTCAGTAATAAGTCCCAAGTCCTAACTGGGGGTAGAGGAGGGAAGGAAGATTTTATCGAAGAAATAACCACTGGGCTCCTAAGTAAGAGATGGAGATGAGTTACCTGAGTAAAGAGGAGGAAGTAGACAGTAGGCAGTTTGGGGAGGAAGCGTGGGATTACTAGGATTTATGGATAAAAGGATATGAAGAAATAAGAGAAAGATAAGGTGACAGAGCTCTGCATGGCACAGTAAGGTGAATGATCACTTAGACAAAGGGACTGGCATGGAGGACCTGACTTGTAAAATTGGATCATTTGTTTGTCTGTTGTCAGTGCTGGGTTATAGTCAGGGATCATGTATTTGTCACACCTGTGAAACTTAGACATGTGCAAAGGCAGTTGGATATCTGAATCTGGACTCAAGAAGAAAGACCTAGGCCCACAAATGGGATGGGCAAGATGAGATAATGTGGGGTAAAGAAGCACAGCACTTAATAGCTGCATTAGGAACAGCGAACCCTCTAGGAGAAACAGAAGAGCCAGACACGAAGAAAATGAGAAGATTACTGTTTTGTAGAAGGCGTGAAAATTGATGTTTCAAAATATAAGGAAAGGATAAACAGCATCAAATGCTGCAAGAAACCAACTGAGATGAGGAAGACACCGTTTTTATTGGTTTTTGGTAATGCGAACGTTATGGGTGACCTTAGCAAGAACCAATTCAGGGTTTGATGGGGATGGAAACTAGATGGGAAAAGGCTCAGAAATAAGGGTGGAATGAGACTATGTAGAAGTGCAGACAGCTCTTTTTTTCTATGAATGGAAGTTGAGAGGGAGGGTGTGGGAAGTTAGCATAGGCAAGGAGGTCTGGGCTGGAGAAAAGATGAATGAAGTAAGGGGAGAATATTCTGGGCAGAGAGAACAAAGTGAGAGGGTATTGAGGCAGGAGCATGCTTGCAATACCTGAAGAAGAGCCATAAAGACAGTGACTGGAAGTGAGCGAGGTCATTGGATTTTACATTTTATTCTCCGCTCATTGGGAACTTTTGAGTGAAGAGACACAACCTGTTTGACTCTTTTACTGGACTCCCTTTTCTTTCTTTTTTTTTAAGATTTTATTTATTTATTTGACAGATTACAAGTAGACAGAGAGGCAGGCAGAGAGAGAGGGGGAAGCAGGCTCCCCGCTGAGCAGAGAGCCCGATGTGAGGCTCGATCCCAGGACCCTGAGATCATGACCTGAGCCAAAGGCAAGGCTTTAACCCACTGAGCCACCCAGGCGCCCCTGGACTGCCTTTTCAAATCGTTTTCCAGGCAATAGACTCTAAAGAAGGCAGGAATGGAAGGGCTGGGAGCTGGGACCAATTAGGAGATGGTTCAGTTGACATTTAGCTGATACTTAATCACCATCTACTAAGTGCCAGACATCTGTAGTCTAGGCTAGAGCAATTGGTCAATTGGACTTGGAAAAGAGTGAAGTCCGATTTGGGATAAAATTTGCTAGTGGATTGAATATAGGTATGAGAAGAGATGAGACATGGGAAATTTCAGGGTTTTGGGCTTGAGTAATAAGGTGAAGGATTGTGGTTGTCAGTACTAGAGAGAGAGTAGATTTGAAGGGGGGGCAGCAAGAGTTCACTTCTGGAGTTGTTAAGGGAATGATCATTCTTATGTATAGGGTTCTTATGAGGATGAATGAAGTAATGACTATGAAGGACTTCGCAAAGAACAGTAATCACTTACTGAATTGTTGCCGTTACAGTGAACAGTACTGAACAACGGTATCCTGATTTGGTGAGCACAAAAACTGTGCTTTATTCCTGTCTTTGTCATTAACTTGCTCTGTGACTGGGAGCAGTTTATGTATTCAGTCTCCATCTTTTCATTTCAGAGGTTTTCCAAGCTGAGTATCCTATGCATTTACTAGAAGATCTGTAAGATCCCAATCAGCTGTGACACCCTAGGATTCTCTGAAATGACTGGTTAGTTCTGTATCAGTATGTTTTTTTACTTTATTGATGTTGATATTTTCCTTTTATAGACAAGCCACTTCTGAAAACAGATTTAGTATATTTTTTGTAAGCATTGTGAATGAACTTATTTCAGGCTGTTGGGAAGTATTAATTAATGATACCGTAAAAAAAAAATCAGCAAAAACTTCTCTCACTGTAAAGTCAGTCATTGCAAAACGACCTTCCTAGAGGTTGAGGAAATGCATCCGTTATCACTAGAGGTGATATGTATTCAGCTATTTTGAAATGAAATCTCTGGTCTCTGTTGTAAGATTTTAGAAACAGGTAGAAACTTGGAGGACTGTAGAGAAGAGAGCCTAGGGAGTTTTGAGATTTAATTACTTCTTTTAAAAAGCAAACTTTAGTCAATTAAGGGGCCATGATTTGTCTTCTATTATCAAATTAACTGAATCATGCAATAAAATATCAGTGGAGGCTATAGTCCTCATTTGGACAGGCACTGCTGTCCAATAAGGCCATTTTAATTATTTATAGTACCAAATGTATCCAAACAGTTACTACCATAAATATAATAGAGGGAAAGAAAAACTAAACTATTCTCTCTCTCCTTTTTCTTGTACATCAGGATTTTTTTTTTTAAAGTTTGTTTGCTCTTGTGACCTCCCTTTCTAAGTTTTCTTCCTTGGGATATTGCAGCAATGTGAGTGCCCACTAGTTATCCTTAGGATTTAAATTATTAGCACATTGAGTGGTTCTGGTGACCAGGTATGAACCATGTGGAGGGGTGGGAAGTACTGTTCCCATGAAAGATGGAACTGAAACACATCCCTCTGTTAGGTTATTAATATCTGCCTTATTGTATGTAAGCAGAGGCAACATTCCTAGTATGAAAATATGCAGTTGAGGGGGCTTGAATTTTCTTTGAGAGAGGTTTACTTGCTACTGTTGTTACTGATATACTTTTTACTTCTTTTAAAATTTTAATTCAAGGGGCACCTGGGTGGCTCAGTTGATAAAGTGCCTACCTTTGGTTCAGGTTATGATCCCAGGGTCCTAGAATTGAGCCCAGCACTGGTTTCCTTGCTCAGCGGGGAGGCTGCTTCTGCCTCTTCCTTTGCTCTTCCCCCCAGACTGTGCTGTCAATCTCTCTCAAAGAAATAAATCTTAAAAAAATGTTTTAATTCTAATATATTTAATATATAGTGTTACATTAGTTCCAGGTGTATAATATAGTGATTCAGCAATTCTATACATTACTCAGTGCTCATCATGATAAAATTACCTTAATCCCCTTCATCTGTTTCGCCCTAAGCCCCCACCTCCTTTCGGGTAACCACCAGTTTGTTCTTTATAGTTCAGAGTTTGTTTTTTGGTTTGTCTCTTTTCATTGTTCGTATGTTTTGTTTCTTAAATTCTACGTAAGAGTGGAATCATATGGTATTTGTCTTTCTCTGACTGATGTATTTCACATAGCATAGTACTCTCTAGCTTCATCCTTATCAATGCAAATGGTAAGGTTTCATTCTTTTTTAATGGCTAAGTAATATTCTATTGTTTATGTATATATATACCACATCTTCTTTCCATAAGGATGGAATATCTTTTCATTTGTTTGTGTTGTCTTCAGTTTCTTTAATAAGCATTTTATAGTTTTTAAAATATACATCTTTTACCTCCTTGGTTATGTTTATTCCTAGATACTTTATTATTTTTGATGCAATTTTAAATGGAATTTTTAAAAATTTCTTTCTGCTACTTCATTATTAGCATATATATAACAGATTTCTGTATGTTAATTTTGTATCCTTTACCTTACTGAATTGAAATAGTCATATAGTTATCCTTTTTCTTGTTGATGTAATGTATCACACTGATTTGCAAATACAGAACCAGGTTTTCATAGTAGGAATAAATCCCACTTGATGATGGTGAATGATTTTTTATTATAAATATTATAATATTATACATATATAATATTTATTGTATATTATACACACACGCACACACACACACACACGTACATACCACAAATTCTTTATCCATCCAGCAGTTGATGGACACTTGGGCTGTTTTCATAATTTGGCTGTTGTAAATAATGCTGCTATAAACATCAGGAAACATGTATCCCTTTGAATTAGTATTTTTGCATTCTTTGGGTAAATACCCAGTAATGTGATTGCTGGATCAGAGGATAATTCTATTTTTAACTTTTTGAAGAACTACTGTTTTCCATAGTGGCTGTACCAGTTTGTATTCTACCACTGATTGTCAAGGAAAAACAAATCAAGACTACCATGAGATATCACTTCATACCTGTCAGACTGGCTAAAATCAACACAGAAATCAACAGATGTTGGCAAGGATGTGGAGAAAGGAGAACCCTCTTTCAGTGTTGGTGGGAATGCAAACTGGTATATCCACTCTGGAAAACAGTTTGGAGGTTCCTCTACTCTAATCTTTAGAACTTAGCTCTTTCTACTGATTTTGGACTTTGTTATTTTTCTAACTCCTTTAGGTATAAGTTTAGGTGTTACTCGTTTTGTTTTGTTTTTTGAAATTTTTATTCTATCATCCTGTCTTTAATTGGAATTTTTAGTTCATTTAGATTCAAAGTAACTATTGATAGATCTGTACTTATTGCCATTTTGTTACTTGTTTTGTGGTTGTTTTGTAGTTCTTGCCTGTCTTGGTCTCTTCCCATGTTTTGCTGGCTTTCATAGTGATATGCCTGTATTCCTTTGTTCCTTTCTCTCACTCTCTCTCTCTCTTGCATATCTATTAAGGGTTTTTGATTTGTGGTTACTATTATTAGGTTAGTATTTAACACTTTATAGCAGTCTATGTTAGGTTGCTGGTTGCTTATGTTTGTACCCATTCTTTACTCCTCTTCCCCCACATTTTAGGTATATGGTATATTTTACAACCTTTTATTTTGTGAATCTCTTAACTTATTTTATTTTTTATATATACACTTAATTCAACTGCTTTTATGCTTCCTACTTTTCTAACTTCTACTTACAATCTTCGCTTTCCATTTGAAGAGTCCTCTTTAATATTTCTTATAGGACTGGTTTAGTGGTCATGAATTTCTTTAACTTTTGTTTGTCTTGGGATGGCATTTATCTCTCCTTTTATTCTGAACGATAGCCTTGCTGGATAAAGTATTCTTGGCTGCACGTTTGTTTGTTTTCTCCTTTCAAGACTTTTACTCTATCATGGCATTCTCTTCTGGCCTGCAAAGTTTCTGCTGAAATATCAGTTGGTAGCCTTATGAGGTTTCCCTTGTATGTAGCTGTTTTCTTTTCTCTTGTTCCTTTTAAAATTCTCTCTTTTGGTACTATTTTTTGCCTTTGTATTTACTATATGTCTTGGTGTGAGCCTACTTGAGTTGATTTTGTTGGGGCTCTCTGTGCCTCTTGGATCTTGGATGTCTGTTTTCTTCCCCAGATTTAGTAAGTTTTCAGCTATTATTTCTTCAAATACATTCTGCCTCCTTTTTTCTCTCTTCTCCTTCTGGGATCCCTATAATGCAAATGTTGTTATGCTTCATGTTGTCACTGAGTTCCCAAAGTCTATTGTCATTTATTGTTATTATTATTATTATTATTATTTCCTATTTCTGGTTCAACTTTATTGCTTTTCATTACTCTGTCCTTTAGGCTGCTGATCAATTTTTCTACTTATTCTATTCTACTATTTATTCCATCTAGTGTATTTTGAATATCAGTTATTGCGTTCTTCATCTGTGATTGGTTCTTTGTTTTCTGTCTGTTTTTAAGCATCTCACTGTGGTCCTCCATGCTCTTCTCAAGTATAGTGTGTATCTTTATGATCACTATTGCATTTATTTATTTTTTAGAAGACTTATTTGTCTTTTCTAGAGAGAGTGTGTGAGAGAGTTCTGGGAGGACCAGAGGGAGAAAGAATCCTTGAGCAGACTCTGCTGAGCAGGGAGCCCAATTTGGGGCTCGAGGACCCTGGGATCATGGCCTGCGCCCAAATCAGGAGTCTGCTGTTTAAACAGCTGAGACACCCAGGTATCCCTTTTTGTGACCATTAATTTAAATTCTCTATCAGGCATATTACTTACCTCAGTTTTGTTTCGCTCTCTCTCGGTGATTTTGTCCTGTTCCTTCATTTGGGACATATTCTCTGTCTCCTCATATTGACTGACTCTCTGTATCTCTTCCTACATTTTAGGAAAGTCAGCTACATCTTCTGGTCTTGAAAATAGTGGTGTTGAAGAAGCGGTCCTGTGATGCCCTGTAGTGCAATGTCTCCTGTTCACCGTAATCTGGCAATTTAGGGGTGTCTCCTATGTGTGTCGCCTACACCCTACCCTTGTGGCTGAGCTACTTTTACCTTTAGTCTGATTGTCTTCAGTCACTTTGTCTGCCTAACGTGGGCAGAATTTGTTCCCTGTGATATCATTCGGCCTGTCTGGTGCCACTTGGGTTTGAGTGGAGTCAGACCAGGCATTTATTGCCCGAGATGCAGTGGCACTGAACTGCAGGTGCTTTCCCTGTGTTGTCTCCCAAGAAGCTTTCACCGGTGGGCAGGGCCTGTATTCAGACCAGATGTCTCCTCACCAGCCCTTTGCTGGGCCCACAGTGGGATGGTGTGTGTGGTTCTCTTGCCCTTTCCCTGGTGCAGGAGTCACTTTGGAGTGGTGCTGGCTCCTGTTGGTGCTGCTTGCACACGGTCAGGCTTGTGCACCACTTTGGATGGGCTCCAGCCAAGGGTATATTGAAGGGGTAGGTCTGAGGAGAACACAGGGGTGGGACATGTGGTGTTAGCAAGGTTGGAGCAAGTCCGTTTTGGGAGAGACCTGGAACAGAGGCCTGACGTGAAGGGTCTGGCAGCCTGAGAATGAGGGGACAGGGCATACTTTTAGCAACTTATTTTGTACAGTGTTGGCACTTCCTCATTCCAGTCTCATTCCATTTGTCCTGTTTAGGCTAGGAGACAGTGTTGGAAATGGTGCCTGCTAGATCCTTTGTTCTTGCAGGAGTCTCCCAATGATCCCTAGCCCTCCAGCACACACTGTGAGACGAGTAAAGAAATCTCCCTACCATATACTGCAAGTGTTTTTCAGACTGCTACTCCTATGCTGTACCTTTGTGGGGCCTTTTGTTGTGCTGCCTCTTTAAGGCCGGGAACTCAGTTTCCTCTTGCCCTTCTGGACCTCCTGGAGCTGAGCCCACTGATTTTTAATATTCCAGGTGCTAAGCCATGCTGATTATGAGAACTTGACAAATTATGGCCCTCCGGTTTTTAAAGTCAAATATTAGGGGGATTTGTCTTCCCCATGTGAGGTTTCTGGTGTGAGGGCCTGTTCCTCTCCCATCTCCATGTCTGTGGCATCTTTGTCTCCTGAGGACAGTCTCAGGGATCCCTTTAGCTCTCAACTGGGTCTCTGTCTTTCCTATTCCCTTTGATGTGGCCTCTTCTCTACATTTAGTTGTGGGGAGTCTGTTCTGGAAGCTGTTGGGTTATTTTCTGGGTTATTTGCACGGATGTGGTGTTTTGTAGTTGGATCTGCCAGATGAGGTGAACTTAGCATCCTCCCCATTCTGCCATCTACCCTAGAAGTCTCTCGACAGACCTTTTACCAAATGCTGGAAGGTGCTGAGGACGAAATACTGTATTTCTGTGGGATGCTGCTGTTGCATGAATGTGATCTTACTTCTAATCCCTGGAAAGAATATCCTTCTCTTCTGGTCCATTCCTTCCAACTGGCTGAATCCTCACCATACATAGGATCTCAGTGGCCTCTGTAACAAATACTAAAATTATAGGGACAAGTGCAGCTGCTCTTACCTATCCAGATGGGAAAGTGAAGGCACAGTGTGGTTCTCAAAGGAGCCCTTTTAATGCAAAATTTCCTAATAATGGTCCTAACCATCTTTGCTAAAAGCCTGCTATTGTCCAGACATTGGGCTAGCTGATTCACTTTCCCCTCATCCACCTATGCAGTAGGTGAAGCGCCTTACTAGAGCATCATCCTTCACTTTGAACTCAGCAGGCACTGCCAGTTTTGTGGTTCCTGCCATACCATGCTGCCTTGCTTTCCTTCCAACCTACAGCCACTTTCCCGGTTCCTGCCCTGGATAGGTCAAGACTGCGCTGGGCATTCTGCCAGCTAATAGCTGGTTATTAGCTCACTTTCTCCAGAGTCTCAGTAGGGAAGACTAACCTGTGTGGCCTCATCTGAACCGTAGATTTTCTTTTTTGTATTGAGCCGCAGCCCCAAATTTTATAAAGAGGTCTGTACCTGCGATCCCATTCTTGACATCCCAACCTATCACTTCCTTCTAATCACTGACCTCACAATGTCTTCTAAGAAGGTATTTCCTAAAGACAAACTTGGCAGTGAGAGAAAGTAGCTTACCTGCTCAAGGTCGTATGATGTGTTTGAGCGTGAATTCAGATCCACGTTCTGTTTCCTGTTCTTTCCCATGTCTATCCCGTTATACTTGACTCATTATTAATTTCAGCTGCTCTTCTTTGTATGAAGGACTAGCAAGTGTTCACATTTCACTCACATGTTATACTCGTAGGGCCAATGAGTAACATGTTTCTGAAACTTCACTATTTTTAGAAAGTGCTTTATTTAAGCTTGCCCTGGGCATAATGAATCCTTGCTCTGCTTCCTAAAGTTTTATTATGTACGGTTAGCCAGTATACTGACTGTACATTTGAAAAGTTGGCCAAATAGTGCATCTGGGGCATGGAATTCCACTGCACTGCAGCAGGGAGAAGGCACTTTCCTCTCTGTCTGCTCTTCTGAGAGGAAGTTCCTGCCCTGAGTCCTAACCTACCAGACCAACTCTGGTCTTGCAATGTGAGGTGATAACAGCAGTTAACTCCTTAATTCCTGAAGTGTTTGTTCAAAAAAGTAATCTCACTTGTGTATTTGATACTAGGAAAGCATTTTCTTCTCTTCCTTTTTTTTTTTTTTTAAAGATTTTTTATTTATTTATTTGATAGAGAGATCACAAGTAGAGGGGTGGGCAGAGAGGGGGGAAGCAGGCTCCCTGCTGAGCAGAACGCCTGATGCTAGGCTTGGTCCCAGGACCTTGAGATCATGACCTGAGCTAAAGGCAGAAGCTTTAACTCACTGAGCCACCCAGGCGCCCCTAGGAAAGCATTTTCCCATAGGATTAAGCTGTACATGGTGGTTAGGAAGGCCCAGAGGAGAAGAAAGACCAGTTAAGACAAAGCCAGCTCAGGAAGACTGTTTAACTTATTTATATCACCACTTTATTTGTAAATAGCCTTTTGTCTGGATAGCTACGAATCTAAAAATCTATGCAGACCATTATTTATATAACACTTTGCAGCATAAGATCTTTTATCTCTCTGCTTCCCCAAGCCCCCCTATGATAACTGAAACCAGGCAACGGAAGCCTTAGTTCATGCCTCATATTTCCTATGAAGAATGGCAGCCTTTTATATCGTTTGTTCTTTACAAACATACTATTGACTGTGCTGGCAAAACACAAGCATCTCTGAAGGCACACATATAACACCCCAACATTTATTTACACATCTTTGTGAAATTGATTGACATTCTTCCCATAACAGCTATTCCCAGGTGATGGGTGGAAAGCGGGTCTTTAAGGGTAAAGGCAGAGAAGGTAGATGTGTGCTGAAAGAGGAGGGAGGAAGCCAGTGAAGCAATCTTTGGGCGCATCTGTTTTTCCCAAGCTGACCCTGTTGACTCAGGAGTGCCAGGAGCATTCATGATAGACGGGGGTAAGGTCCTTCGAGACAACTGGTGCCCCCTTCCAAACTGAGATGAAAGAATACCAATGTCCATTTTTCTTACAGCATCTCTACAGCTGGGCCTCTCCGGATTAACTTTATGATCCGTTTTATTTCCCCTTTGCATCTATTAGAAAGAAAGAGAGGATTAATCAGAAATGTTACTGCTTCAAAAAGCAACAAAACGTACTTCTTGTTTGGCTTTGCCCATAGACCTCAGTTTCTGAAGGAAGAATTGTCATGCTTAATAGATTTGAGGAGCCCACCAAGCCTGGCTGCCTTCTTTGGTGTTACTTGTAAATTTATTTCCGTTTCAGTATCTTTGTAGACCTCTTTAAGCAAATAATGAGGCTGTGGTAGGGCCAGGGTCTCAGTAACACATTTGCTGAGCCATTGAAGGCAGGAGCCAGGCATATTCTAAGGTGCCATCACCATTAAAATCTCCATTTTCTTGCATTTTCAAAGTTATACAGCATCATTTGGGAGTAAAGCTATGTCTCTGGAACATAAATACTTTGAGATGTTACTTAGATTTGTTAATCTATTCAGAGTGTCTCAATATTGGAAATTCATTCTCACTTTTCTCACATGCTTTCTCTTTCATTCTTTCCAAAAAGTAGGTAAAGATAAGGAGAGTGTTTTTAAAAAATGTTGTTTCAGCTCCTCTTTGCCAGCATTGTTTTAAGCCTGGTGTATAGGAAGAGGTTGAAACTTACTTGTATTATTCAGCTTGGAGTTCCTCTTGGTTTTCACAAATCCTACTCCTAGTTCTTGTTTCAGATACTTTAATAGTTGTCACATTGTCTAAAAAATAACTCCACTAAATCAGGAAATTTCTTTTATATTCCGCCGTGTTATATTCTAACATAAAATGGTCATTTGTACGGAGGATGATTTTGAAAAAGTGAAAAAGTATTACACAGTTTCCTGGTGGTTTTTTTTTTTTTTAAAGATTTTATTTATTTATTTGACAGAGAGATCATAAGTAGGCAGAGGGGAGGGGGGAAGCAGGCTTCCTGCTGGGCAGAGAGCCTGATGTGGGGGTCAATCCCAGGATCCTGAGATCATGACCTGAGCCGAAGGCAGAGGCTTTAACCCACTGAGCCACCCAGGCACCCTTCCCTGGTGTTCTTATGAACAGCCTAGAAAGATGCACAGCGAGACTTCAAGAAATCAGACCTGGAATTCTACCTGAAGTTAGGTTTGAAGAAACCTTATTTTAACTCCCACTTTCCTCATCTGTTCCCTGTAGAAGGACCCTGTAATGGGGATATGAGGGAGACAAAAAGGGGAGAGAAGAGTGTCCTATGTCACCGACACATGATATTTTAATGCTTTTTTTACTGAGATATAATTTATATATATATATACAATAAACTTTAAAGTTAAAATATCCAGTTTTGACAGATGTACACACTTATGGGTATTCCCTCCATTAAGATACCAATTTCATCAGTCCAGAAAATGTCTCATGCCCCTCACACTTCTTCCTCGTAATCCAGTTATAGGGGAAACCACTTATTCCCATCATTATCATTTCATGTTTCCTCTTCTTGATTTCATATAAATACAATCATACAGTATGTATTATTTTGTGCCTGGATTCTTTAACTCAGCATGATAATTTTGACACTAATCTAAATTGTTGGATGTATGCACAGTTCATTTCTTTTTGTGTTCTCTGGTGTGAATGTGTTGTACAATGGATATTGCATTGTTTCCACTTTTAGAATATTATGAATAAAGATGATATGAACTTTCATATACAACTTTTTTTTTTGTTTCAACCTGTGTTTTAATTTCTCTGGGGAAAGTTCTTAGGAATGGGATTGCTAGATCATAAGCCAGGTGCGTATTTAATTTTGTAAAAAGTAGACTGCTTTCCAAACTGGTTGTACCATTTTGCAATATCCTTACCTCAGTGGATGAGAGTTCCACCTGTTCCTATATCCTAAGATATGAATTGATAAAGTTTTTTAAATAGATGTGTAGTGGTAACTCATTGTGGTTTTACTTGACATGTCAGATGACTAATGAGGTTGAGCATCTTTTTTCTATGTTTATTGGCCATTCATGTATCTTTTGTGAAGTGTCTGCTCACATCTTTCACCCATTTCTCTATTAGCTTGTCTTAGTATTCATAAAAGTTCTTTTCATGTTAGGGATATGAGTCCAATATATGTGTTGGGAATATTTTCTCCTGGTATGTAACTTGCTTTTTCAATTTCTTAAAGGTTGTCCTTTGAAGAACAGAAGTTTTAAATATTGATGAATGTCATTTTATCAATATTTCTCTCATGGGTAGTGCCTTTTGCATTCTGTCTAAGAGACCACTGCGCCTCAAGTTAATGAGCATAATCTCCTATCTTTTCTTCTGTGGTCTTTAGAGCTTTAACATATACAGTTAGCATTATAATCCATCTTGAGTTAATTTTATGTATGTCATGAGGAATGGGTCAAGATTAATGTTTTTCTATGTAGATGTTCACTTACCTGTCAAAAAGATGTTTCTCCTCTTATTAAATTACATTTATGCCTCTGTCAAAAATCAATTTTCTATGTAAGTGTGTCTCCTTCTGGACTCTCTATTTTATGGTCTATTTGTTTCTATAACAGTACTACTACACTGTCTTAAAAATACAATCAGCTAATACAGGTTCTTCAATCTTTTACAAGATGTTTTAGCAATCTTGGGTCATTCCCCCTGCAATATAAATTTAACACATATTTATCATTTTTAAAAAAATGCTAAAATTTTTATTGAAATTGCTTTGAGTATATAGATAAATTCAGTCAATTAATATCATCACACTATTGAGTCCTCTAACCCCTAAGTATATTGTTTCTCTCAACTTATTTAGGTCTTCATTAATTTCTCTCACCAATATTTTATAGTTTTTAGTGAAAGGTCTTATGAATCTTATGAAAGTATTGCTAGGTACTTCATGTTCCTTAATATTATTGTAAATTATATCAAATTTTTAATTTAGCTTTTTATTTGTTAATATAGAAAAAGTCGATTTTTTTTTTTTTTTTTTTTACTGATTTTTGTATCCCAACCTTGCTGAATTGACTTAATAGATCCATTAGGCCCACGTATATTTCTTAGGACTTTCTGTGTGCACAGTTATGTCCTTTGGAAATAAAGACAGTTTCATTGTTTTGTTTTGTTTTGTTTTTGACAACTGTTAGCTTTAAAAATATTTTTCTTGGGGCACTTATGTGGCTCAGTCAGTTAAACATCTAAATTCAGCTCAGGACATGATCTCAGGGTACTGGGATCAAGCCCTGCATCAGGTTCCCTGGTCAGCAGGGAGTCTCCTTCCCCCTCTTACTCTCCCTCTGTGTTCTCCCAAACCCCTCTCAAACATACAAACAAACAAACAAATAAATAAATAAAAATATTTTTCTTGTATAATTCTGGCTAGGACTTATACTTACAATATTGGATAGAAGTAATGAGATCACATAATGTAATAATTATCAAAACTTTGTCACAAAGAAAATTCCTGGGCCAGATTGTGTTGCTAGTTAATTAATTCTCTGTCCAGTTAAAGGGGGAAGAAAGAGTGATGCCAATCTTTATTTAGGGAATTGACAGAAGAGATAACATTTTCCAATGTATATTATGAGGCTAACACTACCTTATACCCAAACCCGAAGAGGGCAGACACAAAAATCTTTAATATAACATTAGAAAATTGAACCTAGCAATACGTGTAAAGAATAATATGTGTTACCAAGAAATGCAATCTTGGTTTACTATTTGAAAATCAGTCACTGCAATTTATCATATTTAACAAAGGAGAGGAGAAAAATCATATGATCATCTCAGGAAATACTGAAAAACATTTGAAAAAAATAAAGGTACATCTCAGAAAACTTGGAATAACAGGAAGTTCCTCATTTGACAAACGGAATCTAGAAAAAGCCAGTGGCTAACATCCTACTTGGTAAAATATGAAAAATATAAGATCAAGTATAACTCTTACACTTCTATTAAAAATTTACATGACATTTTGCAGACATCTTGAAAACCAGTATTTTATTATCATAACCCCATTTCAGTTAGGAAAAAACCACTTTCCTAAAATCCAACATTTTGGCAATGCAGTTTAAGATTCTGTAACAGTTTACCTTACTTCTTGCATTCACAAACTGGATCCAAAATAATTGGGAACACACCCTGATGTAGAGCACCCCCTGGGTAGCTGCCCCCACCCCCTGTTTAGAAACTTTTATTTCAGTAGCAATAATACGATGAACCCAGGTACAAAAGTATGAAGATTTAGATGAGGATGCTAGTGGTAAAAATGGAGGAAAGGGATATAGAGGCATTTCAAAATAAATAATTCTGGATTGCTTCCTGTAGAGATTGGATAAAGGACAGGAACTTTTGTACATGCTGTTTCTTCTGCTTGGATCTGGTCTATCCTTTTCTTTTTGTGTAGTTAATTCCTCCTCATTTTTTCAAATTAAAAAATTTTTTTTTATCTTGTGGTAGTTAATAGATTCACATGCAACTGTAAGATATAATACAGAGATTCTGTGTACCCTTTACACAGTTTCCCCCAGTGGTAACATCTTGCAAAACTATGATATAATAACCCAATAGGATAACTGACATTAATACAGTCAAGATGAAATGTATTTCCATCACCACAAGGATCCCTCATTTGAGCTCTTATAGCCGTGATGACTTTTCTCCTGCCTTCATATCCTACTTAGCCTCGGCAACTACTAATCTGTTCTCCTTTTCTATAATTCTGTCATTTCAAGATTGTTATGTGAATGGAATCATACGGTATACAGCCTTTCAGGGTTGGTTTTTCACTCAGCATATTTCTCTGCTGATTCATCTAGATGGTTTGTTTATTTACTTTTTAATTGCCCAGGGAAATTTTTCTAAAAGATTTTATTTACTTATTTGACAGAGAGAGAGAAATCACAAGTAGGCAGAGAGAGGGAGAAGCAGGAGGCTCCTCACTGAGCAGAGAGCCCGATGCAGGTCTCTATCTCAGGACCCTGAGATCATGACCTGAGCCAAAGGCAGAGGCTTTAACCTACTTAGTCACCTAGACACCCCTTAATGTGCATTTTCTTAATAGCTAATGATGTTGGACATGTTTTCATGTACTTACTTGAAATGTCTGTGCATTTTCAGCACTATGTTGAATAAGAGTGATAGTGGAGATGTTTGCCTTCTTATTGACTTAGGAGGAAAGCCTTCATTCTGGCATCATTAAGTATAATGTTAGCTGTAGGTTTTTTAATATATGCTCTCCTGAAAGTTCCCCTAATTCTTATTTTTTTTGAGCATTTCATCACAAGTGAATGTTGAAATTTGTCAAGTATTTCTGTATCTTATATAGTTTTATAAACTTGAAAACTCTTGCAACTTCTTCATGGTGTGTTTTCACCTCTCTCTGTTCCTCTTCGTACTTTGCCAAAGGGTTCCACCTTCAATTTCATGACAGTGTTGAGAATAGAAAAAGTTTTTCTTTTCTCTATCATGGAAGAGAAGTAAGAGCTCAGGCTTGCTATAAGCCTGGGATTTTATTCCTGGTTCTATTTACTTCTTGATGAATGTGATCATATTCTCTTAGAATCTCAGTTGCTTAATTTGCAAATCAGGGAAAAATAGCTACCTTACTTGTTTACAGTGATGATTAGATGAATTGATAGAAGAGATACTTTGTTAATATAGATTTTTAGATATAAACTAGGTAATTAATGTTAGACTATTCATCTTCCCTAGTACTTGATAGTCTTTATCATTTGTTGCTTTGCCATAGTAAGTGATTTGACAGAGAGGAAAAAGTAAATTTCTCTGCAAAATGCATCAACAGTGGAACATATTAAACTTGCATTCCTCATTCAGGAATAATAGGCAAGAGTCATGTGTACATCTAGCTGCACCAAGAAAAAGAAAACAGATTATGGTACCAATAAAATACTAAGGAAATTTTTATGGAGATTCTGAGACATGTAGTGGATGGTGAAGAATAATATTTAGGTGGGAGGAGAGGGGGTAGATGGTAATTGCACCTGCCATGTCTCAGTTGGATCCTAAGATATCATAGATCAGTTCCTTCACTATTACTAGACTGTGTCCAGAAAGATTAGAACGAAAACTGCTTTGGAAGGAGAAGAGTGTATGTGTTTGAAGGGTGGGCCTATAAGGTACTGAGGAGCCACAGTTTTCTAGAGAAGGCTGAGCCCTGTGCAGGACGCTTTTTAGGGAAGGATAACAAGCTTCTGTGCTGCAGCCCCTAGGAAATCTGAGTGGAATAAATTCATGAAAAACAGATAATGCTTTGGTAGACTAAGTCAAAGAATAATGGCAGCACGTCTCAGATTTTCCAAGATATTATTTCTCATTGAAACAGTCCAGTTCAGTGTTGGATCATGTCTTAATTTTTAATTTAGAAAACATGAACACTACTGCACTTAAAGATTTTTCTACCTGAGCAATACTGTAGACTTTATCTAGTTGAGTTTTTTTTTTTCTGTTAAGTAATTGAAATAGTTATTTGAAGGAAGGATTATTGGTTAATAGATTGCCACTTTGTTACCATCAAAGACTGTTATCATCTTACTCTTTGGAGTAGAACATGATATGTCATATGTATTTACCTATCTTTGCTTTAAACAGTCATCTGACATCCAATGAAGCATTTTTATCCTCCCAGGAACTTTTATTTCTTATCTTCATGGATCAAGAAGGACTGTTACATAAATGTTTTCAAACACTTATTAGATTTGTCTCTTAAGTGGGGGATGCAGGTCATTCTATGTATGTATATATGTATGTATGTATGTATTTGACTTACTCTCAGATGGACTTTGTCTTAAGAAGAAAAGAAAGAGAATTCTCCATGGCCTTCAGAGCCTTCATAGCAGGACTTGTGCCATTGCATAGTTTACAGAGCCCAGAAACAGAACAGCTGACCAAAGGCAGTTGATCCCATTTACTAGAACAAACTGCAAATACTTGGTGACTATTTTGTTAAAATTTGTGGCAGGACATCTAGTTATCAAGTGCCCATTCTGAGTAGACTACAATTCTCTATTCCTATACCATGGATGTTTCAGGTTTTCTGTGCTTTTTACTTTGCATGTACCAGAATTCCATCTGTGTTCACTAATTTTCTTGGTTTATCAAGAAAACTTTGTTCTGTTTAACAGAAAACATTGAACATTCCTCACTTGGGATATATCCTCAATCTTCATGTTTGTGCATTTTTATCTTGTTTAATGTATAGAAGAATACCAGTTCAAGAAAGCTTTAATTCTTGTAAGCAAACAGTAGAAACTTAAATATAAATTATTGTACTTAGAGATTTTCTGTATTTGACATGGACCAAATCCCCCAGTTCTTTTGCAACAACAACAATAATACAACAACAGAAACAAAGTGGATATCTTCACCTAGCTTTCCTATCATATTTAAGAAATGGCAGAGCTGAAGTCTATCTTTCTGGAATACATTTTCATTAAATCAGATAACCCATTGCATGAGAAATTCAAAACAGTAAAGGAAGAGAAAGAAGGAGTTACTTCTTTACCCCATCTAATGTCTTCACTTCAGTAACCTGGTGGGAATTTCTCTGCTTGAAATTATGTACCTTATAAAATTATTTACTTTAATAATGAGTTTAGAAAGCTTACTTCTCCTGTGCAGAAGGTAATAATTCAGCTTATTTATAGTCTTGAAAGGGTCATATTTGCTGTTTAGAGTGAAGCAGATTTGCAGTTTATACACAGTTTAGAATAATTTTATTTACCAAGCTCTTCAGATGAATAGAAAAATATCCGCCTAATCTTGAGTTGCTATGGTGATCAGCTGAACTATTTTACTGTTTAAGCTCTCTGGAAAGTTATTGGAACATTATCTGTTAAGACTGCTAGAATGTTAGCCCCCTACTGTGGTGACTTGCTGAACATTGTTCAAATGACCACAAAAGAGTGATCCCCTGGTGCTAAGTTCTCAGGGAGTAGTTTACACTTGTGAACTCTGATTCAACACATGTTAACCATGTATTCTTATGTTATGTTTTCTGATGGGATTGCTCTAGAATTCGTCTTTAAGATACTGCATTTCAGGAAACCTAAGTGTAATTTCTCCTTCTTACATAGAGCTTTGATGTTCTTGGCCTGTCATAAATGATAGTGAACTTGTATTCTTCGGAATTAGCTCACTCTATGAGCACAGGTGATCTCTCAGTGAAGAGAAAGGCACTGTCAGAAGAAGACGCAACATTTATGGAATATACTGGAGTTCACATAAGTATTTGTAGACTCTGTTCAATTTCCTCTGGACGCCAAGCAACTTCACTAACTCCAAATGAAAACTTTTGTTCAGTGTCTAACCATGGGGTGTTCCACAGTTGGGCTGGTGGATTAAGAGTTCATATTATAAAATATTTCAGATATACAACTAGAGAGAATAAGTACTTGTCACCCTGCTCTAACAGTTTTTTTTTTCTGACATTTGGCCAATTTTGTTTCATCTACTCTCCCATTTATGATATTTTTTTTGCTGAGATATTTTAAAGCAATCCCAAACATGTTATTTTATGTCTGGATATTTCTGTAATTGACAGGAATTTTTAATTACTAGTCATTTTTGAGGGGTTTTTTATGTCTTTAATAGCTGTGGCAACTCCTTTTTTAGTGACTCCCTATATTCTTCTTAAAGAGAATATGTCTTAGGTGGCCTTCTGTAATAGCAATCATTTCTTAGGCTTGGACTGACCATTCATAAAACCATTAACAGTTTACGGTTAAATTGTATATGATCCAAATGTACTATTTCACAAGAGAGAAAATTGAGGCTCAGAGAGGTTAAATGTCTTTCCTAAATAAAGTAACTGGCAGAGCCAAGGAATTGAACAGAGTTCATGATCTCAGAATATTTTCCCTTGTATTATGTTGTGTCTATATATTGCACCACGGGTTTTTCCAGATAATGCAATGCTCCGTTTGCAGATTATCTTAAAATGCACTTTGTTACCCTTCACTGAAGTGGCCCTTTACACCCTTCCTGTATGGAGGTTAGCAGATCAATTTAGTAAGTTGAGACCTTTGACCAGGTAAACAGAATAACACTGTGAAAGTGATGAAGAATGAGGTATAAAGAACATGAATTTCATTACAGAAAGGAATAGGATGGGTCCAGAGAGACTGATGCTGGGAACGAAGGAGGAGAAGCAAATGCAAAGCTGTGTTTAAGTGACTTTGGGTTCTGGCAAGAAAAGGTATGCAAAAGACAAGTTTCTAGGACTCTCACTTTTGTTTGTGATAAACATTGTTAGTTTTCAAAATAGATTTCAGTTTTAAACTTGATCTGGCCTCAGAGGGTTCTTTTGAGAAAGCCCCACAGTGGGATGTAATAATTCTTTAGGAGTTGAACAAGTGTTTTCCTGCAGAGTGGCTTTTTTTGCTGTTGTGATCACTGGAGGGTGTGAGTAAAAAGTTAGGGGCAGTTTTTCATCTTGTTTAAATCCTTCCCCTGGAGCAGGTCTAATCAAGAAGCAGATTTTGAAGGCAGCAGGCATGTTATGTATGGATCAGCTGTAGAAGGGCACGGCACATACATACACATCAGAGCACATTTGTTTATACCATTGAATTTTTTAAAGATTTTATTTACTTATTTTGACAGAGAGAGAGAGAGAGAGAGAGATCACAAGTAGGCAGAGAGGCAAGCAGAGGGGGTGGGGGAAACAGACTCCCTGCTGAGCAGAGAGCCCGATGTGGTGCTCGATCCCAGGACCTCAGGGTCCCATGA
Organism: Procyon lotor; assembly: GCA_028646535.1. Classification (NCBI taxonomy): domain Eukaryota; kingdom Metazoa; phylum Chordata; class Mammalia; order Carnivora; family Procyonidae; genus Procyon; species Procyon lotor. The sequence continues at coordinate 147,153,818 of CM053604.1, forward strand.
CCTGAGCCCAAGGCAGAGGCTTAACCTACTGAGCCAGCCAGGTGCCCCTACCACTGAATTTCTGATACATGCATTAGTTCTTCTGTAAATCACTTTTTTTTTTTAAAATTTAAAAACGATTAAATGACTATATTCATTCTGGTGCATGTCTCCAAGTCCTGGTGGTTTCTACCATTCCTGATAGTTAAAGTATTTCTCCAAGGGTATGTCAAAGTTATGTATATCAATAGTTTCCAATTCTGGCTACACATTAGAATAACCTAGGGGGCTTTTAAAGACACAGGTACTGAGGTACTGAGGACTGGTAGGGTTAGGGTAGCCTAACCCTAACCCATTAGGTGAACTGTTGATGATGGGCTTTATCACAAAGGGGTCAGGCTGGAAACCCTGAATCAATTAGTTGATCTTAATCAACCAGTTGATCTTAATAGCACCACTGGTGGACCAACCACACATTATGAGTCTCACACTGTTAAAACAGGAAGTAAACAACTCCATCCATGACATATGCATGCCTGAAGAATTGCACTGGAATATAATTAAGCTCCTAGTGGTTTTCAGGAAATACGGAGGATGGAGGAACATGTTAAATGACACCAAGAGAAATAATTAGACGTGTTGGAATGTAGGTCACTATACAAGACATATGCCCTGGTTTGTCCAGCAAATCATGGTTTGGGAGCAGACCATTTAGTCTAGAAAGGAAGGGTCTGTTGTAGAATAAAGAGAATTAAGTGATATAAAAACCAAAATCCACTTGTAAACCTTTCTTGGATGCTAATTCAAACAAACTAAATTTAAAAAGATATCTTTGAAAAAAATTGAGGAAGTTTGCATAGGGAATAGCTATTACATCATATTAAGGAGCTTTTAAAAATTTTGTTAAAACTTTAAATTTCTTTCAAGGCTAGTAGTTATATTTAATAAAAATCAGAATGACATACAGAAATACTTATTTATGAAAAACATGATGTGTGGGAATTTCTTTAAAATACTCCAGCCAAAAAACAAAAGCAGGGCTTTTGATGAAACGTGATTGTCAACATTTGATAGTTTTTGAAGCTGTGTAAGGAGGTCCTATCCTGATGTGTTCAAAATTTCCAAAATATAACATAAAACATAAAGGATAAACCACAGATGAATAAAATAAGAATTTCTAGGGGATGGAACTCAGGTATCAGTTTTAAGCTTCCCTGATATTTCTATTATGCAGTCAAGGTTGGGAACCAATAGTAGCTGTTTCTTGAGTGAAAGCATCTAGATCTAGGATAAAAAGATTTTTCAAATAAGGCCGTGAAGTTCAGAAATGTTTCCAGGTTTTTTCAAAGGTTATAATGGTAAGCATATGTTTTATAATTGAATTGTGTACTCTTAAGGGAGTCCTTGGCAATGTGAATCTTGAGTTTTTATATATAATATAGATGTAACTCAGAGTTGCATATATTTATATGTTTGAGTTGGATCAGCATTTATATATATCAGCTGTTATATTTAAATATAATTAAGATATAGGAGGGGAGAAAGATGATGGAGGAGTAGGGGACTCTATTTCAACCCATCCCCTAAATTGAGCTGGATATCTACCAGACTACTCTGGTGGTCTGAACACCCATGAAATCAGCCTGAGATATAAGAAGATATATCTCTACAAGCAGATCTCTACAAGCAGAATATCTCTGGGGGTTGGTTTCAAGGTATGAAGCAAGGAGCCATGATTCTGCAGGCAGATATTGGAAGATAAACAGAAAGGGGAGGGAGCCTCTAGGATCCTGCACCAACAGAGCGCAAAATCCTCCCACAATGGGGATGGGACACAGACTCATAGACTGGTGGTGGTGGGGAAAAGACTTTAGGGCAATGCCCCAGACTGAAACTTGGAGCTGCAGGGACACGCATGTGAACTGGGGGTGGCTGATACTTTTAGAAGCACAAAGAGATGTCCTAGACCTGGAAGTGAGGGCTGGGAGTGCTGCTGTGGGGCGCACAACCCAGGGTGTTGCCTTTTAGCAGCATGGACAAAAACGAAGACAGTGCGGTGTTTACCAAAGAACAGGCTGCAATCTCTATACTGAGACAGAAGGTTGGATATGGTCACTTTTGCTCTGATTTTCAGAAGAGACCCAGAAAGTCACCAGGGAAGGACAGCAGAGAATAAAATCCTCTTAAAACTGGTTTTCACTGGACCCATCCCCTCCCACAAAGTAACAGTGTGGCATGCCCCTCCCCCAGAAGATAGGCTGAAAGAACAAGTGGCCTACAATCCTAAAGTCCCTATAGAACAGGTGCACCTTGCTTGGGTTGTGGTCAGTAATTTGGACTCTGTACATTTCCTCAACTACCCCTCAACAGAATGACTAAGAGAAACCCCCAACACAGGAAAAAATTCAGAGACTGTGTCCTTTGCCACAGAACTAATGGATATGGATATAAGCAAGATGTCAGAAACAGACTTCAAGGTAACAGTTATGCAGACATAGCTAGGATGGAGAAAACGATTAATGGCAACATAGATTCTTTAAGGGCAGAAGTGAGAGCTGATCTGGCAGAACATAAAAATGCTGTCAGTGAGATCCAATCTAATGTAGATACTCTAACAGCTAGGGTAAAAGAGGCAGAAGAATGAATTAGTGATCTAAAGACAAACTGATAGAAAAAAACAGGAGGAGGCCTGGAACAAACAGCTTAGAATCCATGAAAATAGAATTAA
>CM053604.1:147164257-147180249 GCA_028646535.1 Procyon lotor
ATATTATATATAAAATTAATACAAATAACATACAATATATGTGTTAAATTGACTATCTTATTGATAAAGCTTCCATTTAAGAGTAGACACTAGAAGTTTTGGGAGAGTCAAAAATTATATGTAGATTTTCAGTTGCACAGGAGGTCAGTTCTCCTAACTCCTACCTTGTTCAAAGGTCAACTGCACTTCTTTTACTGCACCATAACTATGCTAAGGAAGAATTCACCTAACAGAAGCCTTGTGGAATCCAAAAGGCAGCCATTTATTGGTACCTTTCTGTTTATCGGCCTTTCTATTTATTGCCTGTGTATGGTTGTTATATATGAGTCTGTAGGTAGTAATGATTTAACTTGCTTAAAAATGATAATATACCAAATGATCTTGTATGTCACTATGTTTGCTGTCTAATTTTTAATCTAATTTTCGAGAGCTTTTTGTTGATTTAATAAAGAAAGCAGAGGCATTTCAAGTTGTGTATGAAATATAATTCAGCTAGTGACAATATATTTATGGTATTACAATCCAGAACCATCAAAGCAATGGAAACAAAATGAGGAACGACATTTAACATAAGTAAATATAAGTGACAAGTTAGATATGAAGTTGGGGGACTGGAATTCCATCCTCAACTTTCACACTAAACTTACAAACTTGCACAACTGTCCTCACTTCCTTGAGCCCTAGCTATAAAGTGAGAAAGTACAGCTGCTTTCTAAGATCACATTCATTTTTATCATTTTATGACTAATGCTGCCACGGGAAGCCCCTAATAGCTCTTTCCCGTGTGTGGTAGCTCTCTCTGGGCATCTGCGTAATTTTCAATATGGCAGCACACACCAGTCACTGGTCCTGTGCTTACCCAGTATGACTCACTGCCAGTCTGGCTTGCAGAGCCTCCTGCTCTGTGACTAATCTCAAACATCCTAGGCAGTAGTCAGTATCAGCCTGTTTTCAACAAAAAGTAAGAAAACAAAACTTCTGGTCTCCACTTTCAGTCTTCACACTACAAAGTTAAGAACCTGTTAACTACTACTTCCTCCAGTGTAAAAGGCCAGGCCTGAGGACACTAAAATGCTTTATAAAGCATTTAGAAAAGTCCCACAACCCCATAAAGCAGACAGAACCAAACTAAGAAGGGACCTTAGGGATTTTCATATTTTCTAACCCAACCCTTTCATATTACATTGAAGAATGGAGTGCAAATGTCAGGAGTAGAACCAAGCATTCTTGAGTCAGGCCAGTGTGCTCACGTAGGGAAAATATGCAAAAACAGAGAGAACTAACAATTTATACTATTAGTGGGTTTGGGGGTGTATCTCTATGAAATATCCCAGAATATAGTGTTTTCTTAACATTCATATTAAAACTTTTAGAAATCCCGACATATTTATTGTTATAGTGAGGTAGTATTAATATGAGAAAAAAGTTACTTGCTCAAAAATTATGTCTCCTTCACTTAGTGATTATTGGCCAAATTAAATTCTTTGCACTTCACTTTATCATCTGAAAAATAGCACCAAAAATGCCTTTATCAAATTTTGTTAACAGATAACTAACGTTATCTAGCAGTTCTAACACTGCATATTTCATAAGTTCCTTAACATGTTCAAAAGGTATGTATTGTCTGCTCATCACAACAAATCCTAAAATTTAAATATCTCTTCAGTGTGACCAAATACCACATTAGGTCCTTGGAATAATATCCTAAAATGTGCTAATAATTGTGAAGACTCTCAAAGAAAACATTTTCCTACAATGAAGGATACCCTGCCTCCAAGACAGTGAGAGGCTACCTACACCGAAACATTATTGGGGATTTGAGAAGCAACTGGTTTATTTAAACTTGTTTTAAAACAATGAGATTGAAGAATGTTCTTATTTTTATGAACTTAAGGTGGTATAGGATAAGTTTGAAATCTACCACTTCCTGATGGTGATGTAGAAATAGTATCTGAGAACATTGATCTAGACATAGCAATCTGAGCTGGCAAACATGTGTACATGTTCTAAAATTAAGTATCAGCTGCAAGAGGTATTATTCAACGTAAGGTAAGATAAGACTCCTGTACAAGTATATCTTAAAAGTCCGCTTCCACAGAAAGCTGTTCAGTATCTACAGCTTTTAGTCCCAAACTGAGAGCAAGCTACATAATACATTTGCAAAGATATTTCCATTTGCAAATTTTATCATGGTGAAACTCAAATGAGCCTTGAAGACCACCCAATACAAACTTTTCATTTTATAGATGAGTAATGGGAGAGACTCAAAGGTTGTGTGGTTTTTCGCTGAGAGTAAAAAGCAAAAAAGAGGCTGAGACTGGGTTAGAATAGAATGCACCCCACTAGACTTCTGGCCCAGGACTCTTCGCTGGAGCCATGGATCTGACTTACACTATATAAGAGGCAGAGTTAAGTAAGACTCCAGCTTAAAAGAAATCACTCTACCTTGGAGTGAGCCTATCCTTAGGGGAAAAAAAAAAAAAAATTCCTCCTGTCCCATCAACATTTTATCTTACTTTTGCTCAATTAGTATAGCTTTTTAAATGTTTTTCTTCTTTCGTGACTTTTTTGAAAGTATCATTTAATTGCACCCTGTCCACAGAGTTGGTAAGCGCTAAGAAAAAGTAGTTTCAGAAAGATTATACATTGTTCTTCTCTTCTCCATTAACTCTAAACATGCTTTTCTCAATAGTTTGGGCTCTGACTTCTGCAAATAATCTGTCTAGATAAGATTTACAAAAACAAAAATGTGTGATGGCTTTATTTTACTGCAATAAGGTGTTCACAGTTTTGCTTTAACCTATGGATCACCAAAAATGTTCTCCTAGAAACTAGACCAACTACAAATAAGATAGTATAAAAAAATCAGCTTAGGGTTATTGGGGTCAGGTCAGGGAGGAAGAACAGTATTTTTGTTGTTGTGTCAAACCAGAGACAGTAACTTCTCATTTCAGATCAATATAAAATATAATCCTAGAATCAATTTGTGATGCTTGATTTGGAGAAACTGTTTTGTCAGTAGAATCTCTGAAATGATACATGGAACTATGTTTTTTTATTCACTTTGAGTTTATAATTATAAAAATCAATAAGGTTAAATAATTGCCTATGCACTGTTCTACACATGCATTAATCACACATACAATAAACAATGTAAAGCATTCTTGAAAAATTCAGGGCAAGCTAAATAATTATAAATATATATGATACATGAAAGAACCTTAAAAGTTCCTTAAAGGAATTCCATTATTTTGCTGTTATTATTAAGGACACAAACTCTTCAGGGTTTATCATTCTAAAATTTTTTATGTAGTAAGTGCCCTGTCAACCCCAATCAATCCTGTATCTTGGTTAATTAGCAACTTTATGAGAGAATTACTTAGTTTCTGCACGTAAAAACCAATGCGGATGGTCCCAGACTTAACAGTGATCAGACTTACTGATTTTCAACTTTATTATGGTGTGAAAGCAATAGCATTCAGTAGAAAGTGAACTTTAAATTTGGACCTTTTCCTAGGCTAGCAATACACGGTATGACTCTCTCATGATTCTGGACAGCGTCAGTGAGCTATAGCCCACAATCAGCCCCACAATCATGAGGGCACACAACCAATACCCTGACAACTATTCTGTTCCTATACAACCAATTCTAATTTCATGAGATAGTCAACATTTTATTATAAAATGGGTTTTCTTTTAGATGATTCTGCCCAACTACTGTAAGCTTATTGAGCACATTTAAGGTAGAATAAGCTACACTATAATGTTTGGTTGATTAGGAATCCAAAATTCTTTTTCAATTTATGATGTTTTTAACTTAGAATGGGCCTATGGGGATGTAACCCCATCTTAAGCCAAGGAAGATCTGTATTCCATATCACTGGAGTAGAATAAAATATATTTAATAATGATACTAGTGGCAATTCAAGCTAATATTTATAGAAGTCTTACTAGAGCTCAGATACTATATATCTTCACAACTTCATTTTATAGGTAAAAAACTATGAAACCTCAGAGAGGTTCAGTAACTTGCTCAAAATTATACAACTACAAAGTAGCAGATCTAAGCTTGCATTTTAGGTCCATGTGACTCCAAAATGCATATTCTTAACAATTACTCTTGCCAACAATTTGATCTTTCATAATGACTTTGACTCATCATTGAGAATAATAATCATCATTATGAAGATACTCAGAATCACTGGATAGAGGTAATACTACCGGTGGACTGATGAAATAAATCTTGTGGTGTCAGGTTTTCCACAAGAATTGTTATCTGTATCATCTGAAATGAAAATATGAAAGAAAATTCTGCTCAAAAATAGCATGTTATGGTAAAAGCACACTAGATCCAAAACCTTAACACAACACAAAATGGTAAGCATGGCATTTTTCTAGATGACTAGATACATACCAAATGATGAGGTCTTTCAACATCAGCTGAACCATCAGAGAAATTTTTCAAAGAATTATCCACTGAATCTGACTCAAAATAACAAATACAAATCAGACTGAAATATTCTCTTTGTCAACCTTCCTGAATATAAATTATAGTTTTGAGGAGCACATAAGCCGATATAGCTAAAGTAAACAAACAAATCTGAAAGAGAAAACATAATTTAGTCAATTATATTTCTACTCTAATTTCAAAGAAATTGTAATGTTTGATACTACTGCCTATTAGTTTTTATGTTTTTACTAAAAACCTTGATTCTTAAAAGCAAGAGGTAGAAAATCATCTAAATACTCAATAGGGGTGCATAAAAAGTACATAATATCCATAACTTAATACAGCCATTTGAAAAAATCATATTAAAATAATACTATGGGAACATTTCCAGAATATATTACCTAAACAAAAATGTTGCATATTATAATGTGAACATGATAATGTTCAATGGTAAAAACTGAGAGCTTTACTCAATGGTAAAAAACTGAGAGCTTTTCTTTTAACATCAGAAATAAAAAAAAGAATGTCCACACTCACCACTTTTATTCAACATAGTACTGGAAGTCCTATCCACAGCAATTAGCAAATAGAAAGCACCCAAATTGGTAAGAAGTAAAAATGTCACTATTTGCAGATGTCCTGATGCTATATATAGAAAACCCAAAAGACCACCAAGAAACTACTATATAACTGATAAATGAATTTGGTAAAGTCACAGGATACAAAGTTGATACCTGTTACATTTCTATACACTGATAATAAAGTAGGAGGAAATTAAGAAAACAGCCCCATTTATAACTGCACCAAAAATAATAAGATACGCGTGGAAATAAACATAACAAAAGAGATGAAAGACCCTTACTTCAAAAACTATAAAACAATAATGGAAGAAGTTGAAGATGACGTAAATAAAAGGAAAAACATTCCATGCTCATAAATTAGAAGAACCCATATGTCCATACTACCCAAAGCAATCTACAGATTTAATGAAATCCTTATCAAAATACCTACAACATTTTTCACAGAACCAGCATAATACTAAAATTTGTATGGAACCACAAAAGATTCCAATTAGCCAAAACAATCTTCAGAAAGAAGAATTGGAGATAGCACAATCCCAGATTTCAATATATACTACAGAGCTATAATAATCAAAACTGTATGGTACAAAATCAGAGTATGATCCAAATTTTGTGTTTATATGAATAGAAAAAAAAAAAGACTTAGTGTGAATAGCTCAAAACGTTAACAGAACACTCATCCAGTGATGGAGTGGTCTTTTTTCGTTCTGGTCTTTATTTCCCACACTCACTGCTTTCTTAAATTCTTTCACCAATTTTTATTATCTAAAACTATGCTCTAAGAAAATTTGACTTGGTTAATAACTACCCTTACTGATGCAGGGTAGAACTGAAGAGCACCAATCTGCAATCCTAACTATCTGGATTCAAAGTCTGACTCCATCATTTACTAGCTGTGTAACTGTGTCTAAGTTACTTACTCCAGTCTCATCTTCACAGCCACTATGAGAATTATATGAGTATAATATGAGTATAATATATGTAATATATGTATTAGAACATATATGTATAATGTATGTATAATGTCTAATATATGTATTAGAACAATGCCTGGCACATGGTCAGGACTCAATATATGCCAACTCTTATAGTTGTTGTTGATGTTGCTAACTCTGTTATTGGAGAATATTGATTCAACCAGTGGCCCTGCTGTTAAAAAAAAAAAAAATCCGTATTTTCATCAAGATAAAGATATTAAAAACAAATGACTGCCCCAAAAAAAGAAGTACATATGACTCTGCCAAACATGAATCAAATCTAAATTATTCTCTACTTATGAAAATACACTTGAGAATTTTAACAATATCGGAATTTTTCAAATAAACATTGTTATTTTTCTGTTTTTTATTCTTACTCCATCATATATTCATGAATGATCCTTTGTATACTTCTCTAGGTTTGCCACATTCTTTTCCTAAAACAAAATGATTTTTTGATTAGGTAAGTAGTTTATAAGTAGTTTATTAAAGGACAACAGAAACCTGATGCTAGATTTGTGATATATGCAATGTCAACCCAAAATGCCTATAAGTAAAGGGATAAAGAACTTCAACCAGAGCAAGGGTAATATCCAAGGTTCATCATCACCACAACACAAAATCTATGGCATGGGCAACTTACTTGGCATTAGTAAGGGTGATCAAACCCATCTTAGAAAACTCAATGGACTTCTTTCTGGTATGATAACATTCACATATAATTCAGGCTTGCTTTTTTCTTCCTACTGAAATAGAAATTTCCATGATACCAAACCTCCCTTTGTCAGGCCAGGACTTATTCCAAACATATATAGTACAGAGCATACACTTTTCCTTGCTATGTCTCCTAAGTAAAAATAAAACTCAATTCTTTTCAGGAAAAGGCAAGTGCTACTTCTACCTTAACGCAAAACCACTAAACATCATTGTTTGGCATAAAGTAGGCTGTTTTAAGTTAATAGTTTTTGAATGAATTAAGCCTTCTGATTTCTCACATTATTCAGAGATGTAAGAAAATGCAAACACATGTTTCCTGGATATAAACTGTTAAGTGTTATTTCTTCCAATCTGAAACATTAGCTCCATATCTAGTCCTAAAGGATGTTTTGAGTGAGAAGTGAGGTAGTCTGCTCAGGTTCCACGGTTTGTGTCCAAGAGGAAAACTTCATAGAATTATACATAACTTGCCTGGACACCGTACAATACCCTTTCCCAAAACAGAATTCTTAAAGTCATTTCTTGAAATATGTGATTAACTACCAGAAACTGGATTTGACCGTATGTTTAAGTTAAAATAAAAATAACTCAAAATTGTTTTCACCACACACAGAAAGTAATTTCTAGATTTAATGATTTTAATTATGTTAAATCAAATGAAATGAGATATGAAAACAAATTTGGTAAGAAGGAGACACACTCAAATATTACCTCTTTCAAATCCTGTTTTACATTAAAAACTATGTTGTAATGAAGAGTCAAAGACAGTCATTTCCAATATATTGCCTCCTTTAATCTCTGTGACACTATAAGAATACAGGTGTCTTCTCAACTCTCTACCTGGTCCTTCTCCTTTCCTTTACAGGCTTGCTGTTCTTTTGGGCACCTAAACTTGTACATGGCTACGGGGGAGGGGTCTCCACGATTCCATGTTCAATCTTCTGTCCTATTTGTTGCTATCAGAAAACACATTCATTCTCTGGCCAACGCTTCAACTGGAAATCCCTGGAAGGCAACTCCCACACCCAAACATAGAGCCCTGTGTGTAAATCCTGAGCCACAATCCCTTATCCCCATTTGCCCATTCTATGTTCACTTAAATGTCCTACCGTCTCACTCAAGTTAAAAATGCTTCACACCAAAGTTACCACATTTCCGTCACTGCCTTTTTAATACATATTTCATATTTTCAACAGACCCAAAAAGTCCATGACAGGCCTTTTTGTGAACCTAACAGCCATTTTGGGGACCGAATGAACAGTCTCTGTTCTCAGTAAGAAATTAGCAGTCAAAGGAACTTAAATGAGGGGGAAATGCAATAAAGATAAAAAAAAAAAAAAAAGAGAAAGATAGTTCACATTTATCTGAGTATTTCACAATATTGGGGGCTTGTGTTGACCGCCCAACATCTTTGGACATATTCCTAAATTTTGGGGTTCTCTCATATTGAAAGTCCAGTTTTGGAAGCCAGAAAACTGAGAGACTACCTTATACCTGGGCACCAAACCAGAAGAACCAGGTTTCTGGCAAGAGCAATTGGGGAGGCATTTGGTTCATCAGCTTCAGAAGGCACATATCTGGCATCACAGGATATGAGACGCCATGTGACCAGAGAGAAGTTCTTGCGTAGCTCCAGAACCAGGTTGTTTGGCACCCTCCCAGAGATTTTGGAAGCTTACTAATAGCTGTCAATACATTCTTCTTTCTGATTAAACTAGCCTATGCATATTCTGTTATGTACAACTAAGAGCCCTGTCCAATACTCACATTAAAGTATTGAAATTCTGTTCATTCACAGAAGCACAAACTGAGCATTAAGAAAAAGTGGTCAATTTCAAAAACAGTTGGATTTATCCTCACCCTGGGCCATTTTAGCATACCAAGTTATGTTTGCCATGCTACAGAGCCACATAAAATCCATGCTTCCATGAAATGGGAATGCTGAAGCTCCCAGCTCACATGAGTAAAAATTTCACCATGATTAATCAAGAGTACTTAGGGTTTCTTCTGAAAAATAACTTAGAATAACTTGCTGATGGAAGTTTATAAAAATCTGTTTTCCCCTAAGGGAAATTTCCCCTTTACTCCTGAGGGCAAATTGAACCAAAGAACTTTAAAATCTAGTCCCCTAAATAGATGTCCCAAGATCACCAGTAATCAAGGTGTTATGGTTCTGAGTACAACTTGACAGTCAACAGCATGAGCTCTAGTATCAGAATATCTAAATTTGAATCCCAAGTCTATCACTCACTGATTTTGTCTCCTAAAATAATATAAAACATGTATCTATACATCAGCTTCTTTACCTGAAAAACAAAAATAATTATAGGACCTGCCTCAAATAAGTTTTAGAAGTATTTCCACTACAGAAAAAACATGGAAGGTGCTTAGCACACTGACCAGAATATACTAAGTCCTCACTAAGTGTCTTCCACTATGATGTCTAGTGGCTTCAGTGGCAATCATGACGACAGTGATAACATAATAATGCAAGGGAGTCTACAATGTAACACCTCTGACTAAGCCCTGCACTAGTTATCTATCACAGTAGAGTCTTTTAATATTAAACATCTCAGTTTTTCCAAATGTCTTCTCTTGTTCATTCAGGGGATTATTACTTCTGAAACTAAACTGGCCACACTCCTTGGCTAAGAAAAATGCACTTGGGGATAAGTTGCCTGACTGAAAATCTATGCAGCTCTTGATGGGTTGTTTTTTGCTTTGTGCCTGAAAACAGCTTTTCTACACCAGTGCCCCTTCGAGGGTATTTTGGCCTCAGATTAGAAGGACAGTGAGCTACTGCAATGGCATTTTATAGAGAGCCTCAGAGTTTCCAAATATTCGTTTTTAGCCAATGTTTCCAGCTGGGGTCCATTTCCAGTGGCTAAGGGAAAACAAATACTTGTCTTGGGATTGTAGGGTTCCAAGCATTTTGCAAATGTTTTCGCCTAATACTTCCCAGGGAAAATATCATCTCTGGTAAGTGTTAACTTAAAAAGTAAGTTGTTTGTTTAGCAAAAAGACCATTGTAGTAGAAACGCAATCTTGCAAAGTATTTGCAAGTGTATGTGCAGGTTTTGTCACATGTAACTGTGGTTATGATGTGCTTTGGTTTGATAACTCAAGTTTCCTTTAACATCATCTGTTAAAAAATGGTTATTAGCCCTTGTTTGGCATTATCACCCCTTTGAGAATTGGATGCGTGCTCTCTACCATTTCCTCAGGAAAAGAAATTGCCCATATACATAATGAATGATGCATGGCTAACAACTTAAAGTTCTATTTTAAAATGTCTAATAAATTATCTGCTTATTGGCATCCTGTTAATCAGAAAACTCCAGAAAGTAGTTTGTGCCAGAACAATGATACCTGGTATTCAAAATAATGACCCTGCCTCTGTGCACCCCTTGAACACCACCTACGGATGTCTTCAAGCCTTCCTACTTAAAACACAATCCTTGGACCAGCATTCTCATCATCACATGGGAGCCTGTTAGATATGCAGAAACCCGGCCCCCAACCCTCCAACCCACAACTGCTGAATCAGAATGGGTACTTTTTTGTGTACTTATTTATATATCTATTTATCTTTTATTATGTTCAATTAGCCAACATAATACATCATTAGTTTCTGCTATAATGTTCAACAATTCATTAGTTGCATATAACCCCCAGTACTCATCACAACATGTGCCCTCCTCGGGCACTTTTAATAAGATACCCTACTGATTCATACATATATTAAATCTTGTGAAATGCTGCTTTGAGTGCATGAACAGTGCTTTAAGAACCACTAGTCTCCAAGATTCTTTCAGCGTTTGAGTCCCAAGTTAAATTCCAGTACTATCTTCTAGAAGCCCCCAACATAATGTATATGAACAAATACAAATTAAATGCTAACAATTTCTTCAATTTCTCAGTATTTACTGAGCAACCACTGTGTGCCAGGCATTGTTCCAAGCCACTATCCTCATTCTAGAGGGAAAACACAGATAAACAAGTGTGCAAGTAAAAATGTAATCTGTCAGATGCTCATTAGTGCTATGAAGTAAAACAGAGCAAGATGGAAATGACAGAGAATGCTGGTGGTGACCAGAAAAACCTGGGGATAAGATGGCATCTGAGCAAAAACCTGAAGAAAGTGAGGAGTGAGACTTGTACTATAGGAAAGAAGAGCTTTCTAGCAGATGGTGAAGTAAGGTAAAAACCCCGAAGCAGGGGGCGCCTGGGTGGCTCAGTTGGTTAAGCAAGTGCCTTCAGCTCAGGTGATGGTCCCACGGTCCTAGGATTGAGATCCCATGTCAGGCTCCTTACTCAGCAGGGAGCCTGCTTCTCTGCCTGCTTGTGCTCTCTCTAGCTCTCTATCAAATAAATAAAATTTAAAAAATAAAAAACCCAAAGCAGGTAGATATTTGGTGCATCTGAAGGTTCAAGGAGGAAGTCACTTCCAGTGGAGTAGAAAAGCAAGGGGGAGCAGGTGAAAGCAACGAGGTGAGGTAAGGGTGGTCATGTGAGTACTAATAATCACTGACCACGGGTACAAATTGCTTATAAACATGAGGAACGACAGTGCGACAAGTCCAGATGGGTTCAGTGGAGGGAAAGAGTGCCCCCTCTCTTCCACTAAGTCAGGGAAAGTCTGAGATTTTGCTAGGGGTTTCAGAGGCTTTTTGAAATACAACTTACTCCCATAAGAAAGCAATTTATTCGTCTTTTTTTTTTTTAATTTAGGCTTAAAATATAGTTGCTAAGTACCTCTGGCAAAAACCAGATTCCGTTTCAGAGGGTCTGGCACATACTTGGCAGGAAAAACACTAAACTGGAATTAAATAATAATCCCATGACTGGCTATAATTCAGAACCATATCTTGGCTACCTTTTTAGGCTTATGTTCATAATTATTCTAGACCACATTTCGACAGTATCCTAGCCATCTTGTCTGAACATCTGTTTCAGGAACTCTTCTGCCTTTGGCCAGTGTGTGCTCTCACTGCAGACAGCACACCAGATGACCAGCGCCATCCCCTTCATATTGTGCATTCACATCTTGTGTTTTTGAGTCTGTGCCAAGTTCCTATTGGGAGACACAAGGTTTTGGTAACTAGGGATATGCGCTTCTCTTGTTGCCACATGTAAACCACATGAAAGGAATCATGACTATATTGCTTAGGAAGTCATGCCAGTAACTGTAAAGATCAGCCTAGCCTACAAATAACAGCTATCAATTTGTACAACCTTTGTACATGGGATAATCTAATCCATGCTAATCTCTCTCCATTATGGCAATGAAGATGCTATAATCACTCCTCACACAGAAAGGCTTCAATCAAATTAATGTTCCATGTCAGCTCTACCTTAAAATATTTCCTTTCCCTCATCAGGCATGAAAAGTGAATAAATCTGTCTATGCTGAACGAGCCTCCCAAGGATTCTTGATTTAATCTAGCCAAAATGGAATTTACCAGTCAAAAAAATATAAATAAAAACAAGGATAAAGGGAGGCCACTATTCACTCACAGATAGGTATAAGCCACCTAAATAAAATTAAATCACAAAAAGAAAAATTATGGGATTATTTACAGAAAACTTCCTTTTCCCACTCAATTATTTGTAGAATATCGGAGCCAGATAGGACCAATGGAGGTCATCATTTACAGGTGAGAAAATGGTGGCTAAAGGAGGCGAAGAGATCTTGCTCAAAGATACAACAATCTGTGGTGGCAGAGAAAGCACCAGACCAAAGTCCTTCATCAGCCAGATAGCCCACCACCAACACACACACACACACACACACACACACACACACACACACACACACACACACACGCATGCACGCAAACACACGTGCACACACACTCCTCCCCAGTTCTGTCCACATGGTTAGAGCATGGGAAAGCTTCTCTGATTTGCTCCATTTTTTTAACATATATATCATTAACTATGGCAGGTGGGGAGACCATGTAATTTTGAGTTAAAATGGCAAGAATCACTGCTAATCAAAAATCAATTAGAAATGAAGTTAGAGCATTTTTTGAAATTCTAATACAAGTTGATAGGAAAATTGGATTCGATTTTTCAAAATTTAATTCTCATAGCTCTCAAGAACACGTCTATTGTACCACAGGAGGCACCCTTCTAATGTTGGCGAATATTTCTAAGGAATCACCTAATCCGTCTGTTCCATACTTGACCTATTTTAATTTTGCAGGTGGTTGGTGATATAGAGAGTAGAAAATGCCACCACTCAAAATCTGACTTGGTAAAACCTTAAACCTTTTAAAAAAGCAATCAGCATAAAATGTAGCTTCACACCTGTGACTGAAATTATATGAAGAAACAAAAAGTGCCAAGAAAAACTAGAAAAGCTAGCTAACCCAAATTAGTTTTTCTATTTGCAAACTTCAGAAAGTTGTATCAACCAACAAATTATTTCTCTAAGTTTGTCAGTGCATAAAGTACGTGACAGAACATCCATAACATGACAAACATTTAAAAATCCCAGTGATGGATTCCCATAAATCCTCTGCTTATAATGACTCATCATCAGAAATTCTTGAAACTAGCCTGGCTATACTTTCCCACTACATAGCAATGACCTTAGGATATTACGAGATTCCCAGTGTCTACTTTTATCTGTATCATTCTGGTCCTGATGGATTTTCTTGGGTTCTGGTTGTTCACATTGGTAATCCTCTCCAAAAAAAGAGTACTGTACTAGCAAGAATACTCTGTTCCCTAATGACCATAGATAACACATTCCATTTTCAGTAATCTGCTTGGTAGAATCTTATGTATGTTGAAAGATCCATTCACAAACACAGCCCTCTCATTTTACAAACTCAAAAACTGAGATGTTTAATGGTTTTCCCAAAGACTATTATAGTTTATTCATGCAAATCCAGGCCAGGAACTTGGGTCTCCTGGCTTCTCATCAGCTGCTGTTTCTACTGTGTCAAACTATCTCCTCTATGAGTCATCCCCCACTGTAGGATAGAACTTGACTTTATCCTCCAAATCCAATTCAAATAGCCTACATTTTAACTCATCCATAACGGCTAAATTGAACAAGAAGTTTAAAAGCAACTGCTTTTTCTATTACAGTGGAAATTGTGGCTCAGTAACTGCAAATGTCTTATTCGCAATGTTGTACAAAATGCCAACCTACCCATAATTATTATTTTTACCCCAATGGGCTATCTCTAAGCAATCATTTCCAAGGCTGTGTGGCACAGGACAAAGCCTGCATCCTGTAGCAAGAGAACACATTCACCAACCCAAGGCTTCTGACTCAACTCAAACCTATGGCTTATTTAGGATTTTAAGGTAATGGCTGCACCCAATAACAGCCAATGTCTACCCAGTGAGCAGCCAAGCCTTTCTTCCTACCTGGTTCTTTGCACACACAGCATCTCAGTTAACCCTGATCACGACCCCAATGTGGCTAAGCAAAATCCACTCAACGGATGAGAAAAATTAAATCCAAGATCCTTAATAATCTGCCAAGATCAAACAGATAGTAAAGTCAACACCTGAGTTCTCCATCATACAAAAATATTCCTTAAGAATATGCCCAAGAAAGACCTCCCACTTTCCAGCAGAGGACACACTCTTCAGGTCTTATCCTTTCCTGGTATCTAAAGGAAAGAAAGTAAGTGGAAGACATGATGATAAATCTAATAAGAACAATACTTCAATCACATATGTCTTCCAAATCAACCTCCAAACCATCAAGCCGTAATACTGCTTCCTCAACAGCAGCCATTCCAAGCCACAGTAACACAACTCCTCCTGCACATTCACTGTTTTTAGGGTAGTGAGGCTAGACTTTCCACACACTAGCTCCCCAAGAAGCAAGAGTTTCCCCATGTGTAAAATGAAGTTCATACCAGCAGTGCTTAGGATTGTTGGCAGAATTAAATGAGTTACTATATATAAAAACCCTTGACTCATGCCACACAGTACACTCTACAAATTATCAGCTACTAATCTTATGATTATCCCTATCCACACAAAAGTAACAAGCCAGGCAACAGTGTATTTCTTTGTTTTGGGCTGATCATTCAGCTTAACAGTAATTATTTAGCACTGACTGGATGTAAAGATCTACAGCAGGAACTGAGAAAGGACTAATAAAAGGAAAAAACAGATCTACTCCTAGTCCTATGGGGATTGGCAGTGCACTTGAGGGAATACATGAGAACAAAAACAAAAATTAGCAAACAGAAGCATTTCATGCACTGCATGTGTAATGAATGATGTGACAGTGGAGCCCAGGGAGAGGCTGGTTGACTTCACAGAGCCTCTGTGGTTGCCCTGGATGAATGAAGACGATGGCATTATTGCAGACAGATGAAGGAACAAAAGCCCAGCAGTAGCACTGGACAATACAAGAGAAGGTTTCTGGGAACATGAATAAATAACTTGCTTTGTCAACCAAAAAGTGCTCAAGTTTAAGGTGATCTGATTTCCAATGTGGAAGGCTCTGATACATGTTTTAACCAATCTTGCATTCACAGCTCTTCATATGACTGAGACCTACATGCTTTTCTCTCCTGGAGTTTCTGCTGTTATAGGGAACAACGGAGCTAAAATGCTGGGGACACAGGAGCGGCTGTGGCCCCACCTACATCACACAGCACTTGGGGCTGTGCGCTGCTGTTGTCCAACTCTGTCACCTTGGACTTTCACTCCCTGGGCCTTGGGGTTTCCTCACCCGTACAATGGGGCTAATAGAAGCTGTTCCCGGAACAGGGTTATTGTGAAGATGAAATGAATTAGACAAAAAGTTCCTAGAAGAGTACCTGGCCCTCATAAGTATTACGTGAGTGTTCATATTATCTTAATGAGCTTATTATATCTATGCTGTTCTCTTGTCTTGCTCTAGCTCTGAGTACTTGATCTGAGACAGATATCCAGTAGGCAAACCTTTAGTACTGCATTAGCTTGGCAGGACTCCGGGAATTTTGGAAGCAGTCTCACAACAAACAAAAGAGAAATAAAAGGGAAGTGGGGTCTGTACGTTTAAACCCAGTCCTGACAAGAACAAAAGTGGAAGACACAGTTTCTCCATTTCTTGCCATGTTCTCATGCTCACTCAAGCAGGAGAGTTAGCGGGTTTTTTTCCCCACCCTTTCCAGCACAGAGGTCTGAGCATCTAAACGCAAGCAAGGCATACTTGGTACCCTCCACAACATCCACAGAAACCCACAGGAGCCTTCTCAGACTGCAGACAAGATCCCCAGCTGAGAATTACGAAGCACAAGGACA
>CM053604.1:147180749-147233318 GCA_028646535.1 Procyon lotor
CAGTGAGTTTCAGTGCACACACCATATGTGAACATTATGGAGATTGATTTTTTTAAAGATCCCCTTCTACTTCACATAAATATTTTTTACTGAGGGTCAGTGATGCACAGAAGAAAAACATAAACACTAACCACATAAAAGAAAAAAAATTACATATACTATATATTTTATGTGTTCATTATTTTTATTAAGTGCAGGCATGTAGATAAAAATCACTTGATTTAAAAATTAATAACCAGAATGCAAACTGTTAATACAGTAAATGGTTTTTTTCCCCAATGCTCCCCCCTTCTAACTGCTAGTATAAGGGAGATGGAAATGAGTTGAAAGAATAGGGAAGAGAGAGTAGCTCAGCAGAGAAATTAAAAAAAAAGGTTATCTTTCACTATATTAATTTGTTCTCACCACAGCCTGAGGTTAGGGTTATTGTTATCCCCATCTTCTGGATGAAGAAACTAAGACACAGAGTGGTCAAGTAACTTGTCCAAGATATGGAAAAGACAGAAACTGTGACCAAAAGGTAAGAAACAGAAAAAGATCAGACACATGCACATAGACACAGACACAGAGTGGGAGAAGGAGAGAGCAAGTCAGCATCTTGGAGGGCAAGTCCATTTATATCCTGCATTTTTGAAATTCAGATTAGTCTGTGCCTATCGTCCCTACATTTAGAGACACCCTCTGTGACATGGGACCATAGAATGATCTCTCCCACTATCCCTACTCTGTGTTTTCCCTAGAGATAGAATTGCCCCTTTGAGCTGAGCACTGTCACTTGGGATAAAAGGCTACAATGCCTATTCTTAGAGCTGGAGAAAATGCTGAGCCTCAGCTCAGTGAGCTGCAAGTAGGATATTTCTCTGGGTCTTCAAGTATATCTCTTCAAGGGAGCAGATGCAACGGCACGGTTTGCCTTTCCACCTTTTCTCCTTCTGACCTGATAGAACTATGTAGTTACTACCTCCATCTAGGTGGAGCTTCGGTTCTGGGACTGTTCTGGTCTATGAGGTTACCCTGAGATGGAAGTAGGTAGATTGAAGGGGCTTGAGTCCCTGATGACGTGTAGGTCCCATTTTAGCCCTGGACCACCTCTGCCTGGACTTACTTCATTTGAAAAAATGTCACTCATGCTTAGGTTAGGTTTTTCTTTTCCCCCAGTTACATGATGCTAAACCTAATCCTGATATACCCTCTAACTGGGATAATTTTAGAAACACACTGGAAGGAAAATTGTTCACCAGCTGCAGCAGACGGTGAGTGACCTCAAAGCTAGGTGACACTGAGCCACGGAAGCCATTAGCCCGTGGATTTGCTGGCTCTGTGCAAGAATTATGTTTTAGTTCTTCTGGTTTGGAGCATCACAGTAGAAAGTGGGAAGTTACATTTTTTATGGAACTAACTGCTTTTGTAATTTAAATATCTCACTAGTGAGTGAACAAAGCAGTGCTGTATAGCAGTTTCAGTGTTTTAAGTGTTACAGATATTTTAGTTGATAATAAGAAAAGTGGGGTAGTTGTCCCTGATATTTGGGCAGTCTTAGTTCTATCTGTTGCAGTTATGCAAGCCACATGTCGTGGAAGAGTAATGGCCGTTAGAATAAGAATTTCCATATGGTCTCCCACAGTCACTGGGAGAAAATGGGCCTGTATTTTTCTTCTTTGAGGTGATTTTATTTCTCTTTACCAAACACATGGAGTTTCGTGTGAATTTTAATGAGTGAATAATCGTAATTTTTTGCATCCCCAATTGGACAAGATAAACACAGCAGCATCGTTAAAATTCTTTACATAAAAGACTGATTTTCTGTAGCATGATTTTTAGGTGAACTACCAAGGAATTGTATCTGAATGCCAGCTATCATAAATAGCATTTTTCTTTGGCGACACTTGGGTAGCCTTCCTAGGCAGATTTCACTCAACAAAAAAGATAAGTTATTTCTGCTTTCTTTTTTTTTTCTTCTATTTCTTCCTTTCTCATTTTATTTGATTGTTTGCTTTGATAAGGTGGCTTTCGTTGCTTCATTAGACAATTGCATATCCATTCCCAGGGAGACTGAGTGTTTGTGGTCAGCTGTATAGACCTCTTTCTGCATAAGCTGCTCTACATTTTAGCATACTGAGGACATAGCCTTATATCCAGAGGATCTGGCCAGGAAATTAGTCTTCATTTAGGGTTTAAAGAAATTAGGTGATGTCCCAAAGGAATCTGTGGGCAGCAAGAAATTTAATTTTCAAAACTGAAGAATATAAAATAGTTTAAGCATAAAATGATTTGAGCCTGCGAAGGCTGCTTCTGCCAAATCCATGGTCAGAGAGCTAGTAAGGCCAGAGAAGCCCAAATTTTCTTTGAGTTCTTGGGTATTTTGGAAGACTCCTGCAGGTATTTTTGATACAGGTCCATTTTAAAAATCACACTGTATGTGTATTTATGACATTATATCGAATTTTATCGTCGCAAAGTAGCCATGGCTTTTTGTTGCCTTGTTACCTGCTTCAATATAATTCCCGCTCCTTAATGACAATTGACTGAGCTGGCGCCTGCAAAAGTAACTGTAGTTGATTTAGTTACATTAAAGGGTCAGAATTATGGCTGCATGGAGCTAAGGTCATGACGGAACCAAAGAGCTCTGGGCACAAATCTTCCTTTCATGCTTGGCTGGGTCCAATAATCCCCCGAGGCTCAGGTCTCTGATTGCGTTTCCAGATGGTCTCCTCCGGTGTAAACACCACTTGCGCCTTGTCCGACAGCATCAGCTGCCCTGGCAGAAAGCAAGCCAGCAGGTCAGGGTAGCACTGGGAATTACCTAGTGGGTGGCACCTGTTGCCCGATTGTGACCGCCCCCACCCTTACCTTATTAACCCATGCTATTTCAACTTCCTCCTTTGCCTTTGTACTTGTAGCCCAAAGTCTCTAGTTGTTTAGCACGAAGGCAGCGTCACCAGCTCCCTTCCCTTTCTGCGTATGTTCTTAGAACCAGTACCTGGATTTCCTGACAATCTTGCAGATGAAT
The DNA here is from genome assembly GCA_028646535.1 of Procyon lotor. Taxonomy (NCBI): domain Eukaryota; kingdom Metazoa; phylum Chordata; class Mammalia; order Carnivora; family Procyonidae; genus Procyon; species Procyon lotor. The sequence goes on from CM053604.1 coordinate 147,183,760, forward strand.
TCTGGTATCTGCTAGTGAGTAGAATTTGTTGTTTACTTATTCATTTATTCAACAAATACCTATTGATCATCGTTTGCTACTATAACATTTATTGAATAATTAAGTAGCAGATAACTGTTTAATAATTCCTTACCAGAATTACAGTGGTGAGCAAAAAGCAACAGGGTCTCTTTAAATATTTTGCCTTTCCTCTCCATGAATAGTAATCTTATGCCTTCCAGCTACACCTTCTTGCTTTTAGGAATCAATGGAAAACACCCCTCCTTCATCAAAAAGTTCTCTGATTAACCCCTCTCAGCCCTGAGTGTGCTATCTTTCTAGAGTCATCTTAACACATACATTTGTGGTCCTGTGTAGTCTTGTTCACTTATACTTCTTTCATGTAGGTATTTTTAATTTTTCATGGTCTTTTCTTATGTTTTCACTCATTTGGAAACTCAAGATAGATTTCAATGTTTTGGGCAACTTTCGTTTTGCTTTTTACTTCTAATACATTGCTGGATACTTAATTTGTGTTCAATAAACTTGGTGAATTCATTCATTCAGCCCAAGTTTTTCCCACCTACTATACTCTCAGTCTATAAATGGATAGTGTTATCCTTTTTTTCCCAAAAAATGTTTATTTTTTCAGTGTTACAAGATTTATTGTTCATGCACTACACCCAGTGCTCCATGCAAAACGTGCCCTCCTCAATACCCACCACCAGGCTCGCCCAGCCCCCCACCCCCAACCCTCCTAAACCCTCAGTTTGTTGCTCAGAGTCCATAGTCTCTCATGGTTCTGGATAGTGTTATCCTAACTGGGCATTATATAGCAGTGAAGAATAGCATTCTGACACACCATATCTGTAATATATCGTGGGTAAAATTTACATTACAGTTTTAATCGAAATATTATCCACTGTCTTATGTCATTATGACTACAACTTCATTTTAAAATTTGAATCTTCCCATAATTTTTTTGTTAACAAGTTAAGAGCAGTGTTCTATAAGGCTTTATGAATGACATTTGGTAAGATGGGAAATGACAGTGGTCCTAGAAGCTAATACTGCTAAGTGAAGGGGGACATTGCCTCCCAGCCAGTGGCGCACCCCTGCAGAATTGCATCCCTGTATGCATGCCTATATGTAGCTGCTTGCTTTCCCCTAGAAATGGCTCTTTTATTTTTTTTATTTTTAATGGAGATTGGCTAGACTGGTGGGAGACAAGGCCAGAGATGGGTTGGCCACAGATGTAGCTGGGGCAGCATGGGTTGGGGTATTTGAGCCATTTTCACCATCATATTCTGATCTACATGAATAATGAATATCTTCTGAAGAGTGTATCAGAAGCTGTTGCACACCCCCATTTCTCACTAGGTACTCAGGAGGTGTGTTTGGGCACAGTTCAATCCAAATCTGATAGATCTAAAGTTCTCTTTCTGGTAATGAAAACTTTTTGGGGATTTCCATTTCATATAAAATAACAGCCAATCTTTTCCAGTCACAACCTTCAGGTGAGAAATCATTTCAGCCTTTTCCAAGATATGGTGATAGTTACAAAACAGAACAAAACAGAAAAGCAAAAACAAAAAACAAAACCTCAAGCCTGCCCCCCCAAACAACAAACAAAACAAACCCAAAGAGTAATTACTAAGATAGGGAAGAAAAAGATTGCTTGGCTTGTCCCTATTTAATCATTTTAAAAACTTAGTTTTTTGAAAGAATTAATCTATTTATTTATTTATTTACTAACTTCCTACCAATTTGGTCTTTTGAAAACAATTATTAGACGCTTGGATTAGCTGGCACACTCTCAACAGCAACTGAAGAAAAATACCAAGTGGGCTTAACCAGTGAAGGTGATTGGATCGTGAAGGCAGAGCTAATTTCTGTTGAGGCTTCCTTTGGCAGTTGCAACATTGGGCTCAGAATCTGCTTTCTCTCCATTTCCAGCTAGGTCCTTGATTTTGGCTCTTAACTCTTAGCAGATTTTGTCTTCGCGCTCTTTTTTTTTTTTTTTTAAAGATTTTTACTTATTTATTTGATACAGAGAGATAGATCACAAGTAGGCAGAGAGGCAGGCAGAGAGAGGGAGAAGCAGGCTCCCTGCTGAGCAGAGAGCCTGATGCGGGGCTTGATCCCAGGACCCTGAGATCATGACCTGAGCTGAAGGCAGAGGCTTTAACCCACTGAGCCACTCAAGTACCCCATCTTCATGCTCTTAAATTGGTCATTGTCATCTCATTCCTTATTCAAGTTCAACAGGAAAGGACATACTTCTTCCTCTAATCTTTGAAAATAATTTCTGGGCTTCAATCTGATTAGGCCATTTTAGGTCATATGTCAGTTACCGAACTGATAACTATGGCTAGCAATGGGACTTTGCTGGTTAGTTTGAGCCTAAGCACCAGACTCCCAGCCCCAACACTGCTCTCCCTTACAGATGGAGTTTGAGTCCACATCCCCTGAAACACTGTGGAGAAGTTGATGCTTAAATGATGATTTGAGTGTCATCATCCAGAGAAAAGGGCACTAAATGCAAGATAGTCAAAAACTGTCAACTGTCCTCTACAAGGATTAATTTTAAAAACAGTATAGGGTTGGAACATTATTCTCAGAAATTGAAATTTCTGGGGAAATTACAGAGCACATAGTTTCGTGCTATATTCAGAATGTCACAGAGCTTCAAACTCTTCTCAAGACAGATGTGGAACAGTTTTAAGATTTCTGACAAGTAATTGATTTATCATTACAATAGTCGTAATATGTGAAACCTTGCCTGCTAATGACCAAAAGGAACATCTGGGACTAGTGACAGGGTTAATTTTGGGCATTCTCTCTCTGTAGAAAGGACCAGTCCTTCTGAGATTGATGTTGGCGCTATGGAATCTTTTCCAGGTGGGAAGGAAGACTCAAAAGAGTAGCTGAGATCACCTCTCCTCCCATAAGAAAGCTTCAGCTTTATCCCAGCCCCCGCGTGGAAGGTCATTTTGAGATCTCTATATAAACCCTGTGCTTTGGTGAGGGATCCACTCAAAGGCCACCTGTACACTAACCAGTGTCACCTAGGAGGGGGGCTCTGACCTGAGTACTCTCAGGTGATACAGTTTACAAGGGAGGGCAATGATGACCATATTTTCAATCTGTCATTACTCTCTTGCAAGGCATCTCTCCTCCTCTTACTTGCTCTTCTTAGCGTATCTCTACCCACTTGCCTCTAGTAGAACTTTAAAGCCAGCATTAATTGAGACATTCATCTTAAAATCCAAGGTCTCCTAGTCAGAAGAACAGCTTTGGGTTGAGACACATCTTCAGATGTGATATATTGAATATCCAGTTGCAATGAGGGTCTAAGGATTACTTTTTAGTGAGATTTTGGTCTCAATTTAAACGTAAGTTGTGGTAGGCGATAAACTAGCCATTCGATGCCCTAGATTTTATTCATGAAAGCAGAGAATGGCTACCATTTTATGGTTTTTATTAGTTCCCCCTTCATCCATTTCTTGCATAAAATTTGGTACCTTATATTCGATAATGTCACCCTACTTCTTCCCAGGGCAAAAATTAGAGATATTAGAGATGCCTCTGAGTGGGCTCTCATTATTGCAGTGAAATCTTGGTCTTGCTCCACATGTGAACAGTTAAGCTGTAGTTCCCTATTGTTTTGTAAATTTTAAAATTAAAGTCGCAAACAGTCCAAATTATATAATTTCTTATGCACTTTACTTGGGAGTCAATTTACCTTTTGTAGATGTTTCAGGGAGACTTGGCTCCAAATGAGCATTCTTTAAAATGTTGGCTTTGCAAAGCTGTGGCACACCAGCATCCTCCAACAAAGGTTAAAAACCACCTGAAAACCCCATTGGAACTCATCTCCCACCTCTTACCTGTAGAAGCAGGTAGCCATGGACAAGTGAGGAAATTGGAAACGTTGGAAAGAACGTTATCATGAAAGGCACTTGATGGAGAAAGAACGTTATCATGAAAGGCACTTGATGGAGAAGGGTGGCAGATTAGCAAAGAGAGAAAGAGGGAATTTTTTTTTTTTTTGCTTAAAATCTTAGCTACTTGTTTATATATAGGCTATGAATATGTTCATACTCAACAGATAAATTTACTCTGCTCACGTATGGCTCAGAAAAGCATTTGGCTCTCTCTTCATTTGATGACCATCTCTCGTTGCAACTGATGCCTAACACTAAGGGATCTCATGGTGAAACCCTAAACCCTGGCCTTGGAGAGGTCATTGCCTGGAGTGATTTTGACTTCCAAAGAGAACATCTTTGGCAAATTGGTTTTCAGGGTAGGCCCACAGAACTGTGAATTCACTCAGGGAAGTATTTCACCTTAATATCTGATTCCTTTAACACCAGAAATTGCTCAATATATTTTCACTAAAATGAAAAGGGAAGAAACTGTCATTGGTTTGGGCATGCCCCTTGTGGTTTGAGTTCTTCAACGTCTGTCCTCTGAAACAGAAACCCTTGTGCCATTTTTTGAAAACTTTAATTCCAGTACAGTTAACATACAGTGTTATTAGTTTTAAGTGTACAATATAGTGATTTAACAAATCTGAATATTACTCAGTGCTCATCAAGATGAATGCACTCTTTAATCCCCTTCACCTATTTTACCCATCCTCCTACCTCTCCTCCCCTCTGGTATATTATATTCCTATGATATATCATATATTCATATATATATATATATACCACAGCTTTAAAAATTTTTTTTAAATATTTTAATCATTTGTTTGAGATAGCACAAGTAGCCAGGAGCAGCAGACTGAGGAAGAGGGAGAAGAAGCAGGCTCCCCACTGAGCAGGGAGCCCAATGTGAGGCTCAATCCCAGGACCCTGGGATCATGACCTGAACTGAAGGCAGAGGCTTAACCCACTGAGCCACACGGATGCCCCATTTTTAATTTTTTGAGAAAATTCCATACCGTCTTCCACAGTGGCTATTTCAGTTTGCATCCTACCCACAGTAACCTTGCACCATTTTAAAATTTTCTTGGTTTTCTGTCTCCTAAACTGTGCTCCATGATTGTATGTGAATAGATGAAATTTGATAAAACCCTATGGTTCATTCCATCACAGGTACAAGCGGGTTAACTCTATAAGGAAACTAACATATTTTAGCTTCAAGGCAGAGTTTCCCAACAGTGGAGAATTTAGACATTTTGGCAAGTCAGTAGGGGAGATAGTTTCAACCAGCGTGACTCTGTTTGGCTCAGGTAAAAGTAAGCCCTGGGCTGGCTTGCAGGTGAGTTCTTAAAATCTGGACATATTTCAGACACTTTTGCCCGTTCTTAATAAGTGCAATGATGTGAGGCGCCATGAGCAAGCATGATTTAAACCTGTCCTAGAATAATTTTCCTCATGAGCTCTTGGCAGCTTTGTTGTCGTCTGCCATCTCCCTCCAAAGTTTGCCAGTTAGCTAAGCATCAGCCAACCATATGACACCAAATCCACAACGTTAATCTGATTTGGTGGAGACATTCATTTCCATAAGGAATTGGAGAAAAAAATCACACATACGAATATGCAAACACACATGCAGCAGTTTTATTTTTTAATGAAATGGGGGCAAAACCCAGATTTCTTGCCTGAGACAATTAATTGGTTGAAGATACTATACATATTATATACTTAAAAACCAGCAACCAAAATTGCTTAATATCCTCCGTAGATCCTATTGTTTAGTGGTTTGATGAATCTTTTTGTTGTCTTGCCCACACCCATTGACAGTGCTTTTACCAGATCTTTTCCAGGGACACGCTGTCTTCCCAGGCTTATACATCAGTGTATGTTGAACCTTTTAGCACCTGACTTTCCTTCCTGCCTATAGAATCCCAAGCCTTCGAAGGTGACACAGAGTATGTTTTCTATCTTATAAATTGTCTAAAGTTAACACATATTAATAGCATGCCATTGTTATTTATTAACATTGATGCCTTGAGGATCAGATAGCCATTTAAAAAGAACACATTTTATAGAGCTTTTGAATAGTACCATTTCATGAGTACTTACTCTCTGCCAGTGTACTAAATCCTTACCTATATTAATCTCTTTTCCCATGGATCCGTGAGGTAGAAGCTTGTAACATACGGTTACATAACTTGCCAAGTCACAGAGCTAGTGGAGAGTAGAGTCAGAATTTGAATTCAGGGCTGCCTGACCCCAGAGTCCACCACTGATGGTCATTGCTTATGTAAAATAGCATGCACCCTCTTAGAATCTCATGATTTATGAAAGAACAGCCTTCTGGAGATTGGTTAGCGTGCTAGCTGGCTTGAGAATACATAGTTTATCTGTGTCCTCTACAAATACTTATATTTAGCCTTATTAAATCTGGGAAGCTCAGGAACAGGTATGTTCAGTAACAGGAAATGACTATAGTGTGGAAGGTGTTTGATATTTCAATGCTGATAATGATGGATAATAATGTGATTTCACAGCTTGGGTTATCAGACCCAGGTGAGTGGATAAGTGGATTCAGATTCATCAAAATCACCAGGCCTAGCTTGTGGTTTTTGTTTCACAAACCCCCTAGGCTTTACATTGCTCTTTAGGAGCATATTTTCTCCATTATAGTTGCCCTTGATATTCATTTCAACCACTTTACCAGTGTAAAAATGTACAAGGAAGAGGGCAGATGCCCTTCTCTTCTGTGTTGACTCTCTTGCCATATCGAATAGTGATGTGTATTAAGCTATTATCTCAATTTATACAGTCTAGAACAGCACTGCCCGATAGAAATTTCTGTGCTGGGGGAAATATTCTAGGTCTGCTCTGTCCAGTGTGCCATATTTGTGCTATATTTGGTGGAGCCATTGGCCACATGTGGTCATTGAGCACTGGAAAGGTAGCTAGCGCAATTGAGCAGCAAACTTTTTTAGGTTATTTAATTAGATCTCCACTTTTGTCACATACCACATTTTAATTCATATTTGAATCTATGCTTTGTCATCTGTCCCATGAAATCTGTCTATTCTTGTGAGCACCGCTTGTTTTGTTTTATTTTAATGGTATGTTTTAATATAGGACTATTTTCACTTCATTGTATTTCTTTCTCAGACGCTTCCCAACCATACTGACTTGTTTATTTTTCCTTATAACATTTAGACTCGGCTCATCTATTTCCAAAACAAATGCTGTTGGTATTTTTATTAAGATCACATTAAATTTCAAGATTGAGTTAGAGACATCTACATGGTGTTGAACCTGTCATGCCTTTCTGTTTAAGTTTCCTTTTGGGTCCTCTGGCAGTGTTTTATGGTTTTCCTCCAGTAGATCTTCCACATTTATTGTTTAGTTTATTCCCACATTATCCTTTTTACGCCTCTGAAGTGGGGTCTTTGCTTGTATATGTGAAAGCGATTGACTTGTGTATATTAACTTTGAACCTTGCTGAATTACCTCACTTTTATAATATTTTAACAATTAATCCTCTTATGTTTTCTAAGGACCTCAACATAAATCTATAAATGGTGTTAATTTTATCTCTCTCGCTCTTTAATTTTTATGCCTTTACTCCCTTTGGACTGATTGCATTTAATATTTCCTCCAGAACTAGTTAAACTGTAGTAGAGAGTTTGGGCAGTTTTTTGGTTCCTTATTTCAGTTGAAAAAAGTTCTGACTTTTCCCTTGAAACGTAATGCTGGCTTTTGGATTCAGATAGATAGAATTATAAACATTCTTATCAAGAATCAATTTGAATTTTACCAAATACTGCTTCAACCTCTATGATAGTGATTTTAATGATCTCCATGGGGTCATTAATATCATAAGTTAAATAAGTTATTTCAGCTTTAAAATTTAAAAGCCTTGTTTTTAAGTTTTATTAATTCTCTGCTCATCTTTTGTTCACTCTTCCTTACCAGTTCTTGTCCTATGTGAGAGTCCCAGTGGTCCCCGCTGTGAGTTCAGTGGTAATTACTTCTTTTCTCTGAGTCAAAGCAAATGTGTACATCAAAAGAGCAAAGTGTCACATGATAATAGCTGGAAATTCAGCCGAAAAGAAAAGAAATTTTTTTTTCTCTATCACTGTTTGTGTGTATATTTGTGCTTCTTTTTTCAAAGGAATGGACCATTATTCCTCATTTTATGTAGCTGTTTCATTGTGGAATTCTCTAGTGATGGAAAAGGAGAATAATGTCTAGCCATATAAAATTGCTAAACCTGCTGGCATGCAAGTCAAAGATATCTTTTCTGTGCCTAAACTGGAAAGCTTTTTCCCTTCAAACTCTCTTATTTTTGAGCAAGATGTTTTATGTCACAAACTAGCCCACTCTCTCTTTTCGACTGTTTATGCCCAAATTACATTTTATACTCCAGTCAGTCATAAAATGAAAACAGAAAATGTATTTGAGGAAAGGCAAAAATGTCAGCGGCTAAAACATAGAAATACTTAGTAAAACACTTCCAGCTTTCTTCTTAGCTCTGCCTATGGCGAGTCATTTTTGCTTGTTGTGCTTGGGTCCCTCTTGTGAGGAAAGCAGGGGTGTCTGGGCATATCCTGAGAAGTCGCAGGGCTGAGATGCTAGCCCTCTGGAAAGGGGGCAGGAGGATTAGGAACCAGATAGCTGGTTTCTGGGATGGGAACAAATTCCCAAGGCCAGTGTGAAGAATGGTCTAGAATAACAATTTTACGTGGAGAAGCCCTCCTAAGCCAAATGTTCTGAGTGTCTTTGCTAGCAGAGCAAATGAGCACATATTGTGTTCATGTGGAAAAGGACACATGATTGTACAAATGGAGTAATAAACAATTTAAGAAAATATATGTGGCCTAAATTTAGTATCAAGGTGATGGGCAAAATGACTTATTCCAATTTATGATGGTTCTATTGCAAATGCAATGACAAAGGCAGCCAGTAAACTTTAGTCACAGAATACAGCAGATAAATCAGAGGAGATGGCCCAGGTGCGGGCTATTTAAATAAGATAAATCATCTGTAAAGAAGGAGAAGGTCAAATGTGATATTCTTTCTCTCTCCGTTTGAATAAAATGGAAACATTACAGTTCCTTCCAGAAAAGAAATATCAGCACATAAAACAATACCAACAAGCCAACTCTGTGTGCATTCCATCTGAGCCCTGCCTTGGTCTCTCTTGTTTTCATCCAAATACAATTTGGCTACTTTGTAGCCAATAGGAAATCTTATTCTAACTTCACATCGTTTAGTCATGCTTGGTACTCTATCCATTATCTTCTGCCCCAGTGGCATAGAAGATTGGTTTTCCCAAATGTCAGATAGGAAAGCGTGAGTGCACAATGCACACATGCAGTCTCTCTCTCTCTCTCTCTCTGAAATATTTTCACTGGTTCACTTTTCTTACTAGTATGGTGGTTACTTATTTGCTGTCAGTAGGCATCCTTTAATTATTCAATATCTGTGGGGCACCTTATAAGTGTGTATCACTCTGCTAGGTGCTGTATGGGATCCAAACAGGAAGAGAAGGGAGAGGATACTGCAGAGCCATTGTTGAGGGGCATTCTTTCTGTTTACAGCTGTGTTTCTTTTAAGTTTGACCTGTGCTTTATTGTTACAGGTAGTTTGGTTTAGCATTTATTTATCCATTCATATTGGGATGTATATTCAGTATGTATTTTGGAATGCCTACTTTGTGTCAGGCATTATGCTAGGTTATGGGAATTCAAAGAAAAGTTAGAATCCCCTTTTTTTTTTTCCAGTGGGCTTTTGTGGTTATTATATTTGAAAGTAAGTTTTAAAGATGCTGTAATTTGCCTGCTTAGGATGTAGTTGGATCTCAAAAGAAGGAATGCTCTATTCCATTGCTAAAGGAGTGATGATTAAACTGAATTTTGAGAGATGAGTGACTTATCTGTCAGGAAGGCAGGAGCAGGAGCCATTCTCTGCAGACACAGCAGATGCTTAGAAGGGACCATGGCATTTTCAGGGAACTTCAGTAGTTGAGGGCGGGGTGGGTCTTGCAAGGTCCCAGGTTGGAAAGGCAGCAAGAACTAGATCACGGAAGGTCTTGCACACCATTCTAAAGAATTTGGACTTTAACCTATAGCCATTGAGAAGCCATGAAAACAATTTGTACCACAGCACGATTTTTTTCTGGCAGAAATTCAGAAAATGGATTAGAAGGTGGAAGCAAGGAACTCAATAAGTTGGCTATTTTAAGGGTACAGTAAGTCTATAGTTAGAAGGCAACAACAAAAGCCTGATCCAGGTAGTAGACCAGAAAAGAGTCCCAGCCTATTATATTTGGCAGCTTAGGGTTTTGGTAACATTAAGGAAAAAATGGACCTTCAACAGTAGTAAATTAAGATGCTGCCCCTCCCCCCCATCTTTTTAATTTCATGTGTGAGAGGAATATTTTATTTGACCAAATATATCAACTCCTGATTTAAAAAAAATACACTAATACCAACTGCAAATAATTCAAGGAATCATGACTTTCCTTTACAAGGTTTAGAGAGTAGCCTGGAGAGCTAGATGATATCAGGGCTTCAAAGGATTTCAAAGACCATCTCAGTGATTTTTAAGACAAGCTCGCTCTCGATGTTCTGCAGTGGAAGCCTCCCTGATACCTCAGGTGTGATATCAAGAGTCAGGGGTGGATCACTGGCTCTGCCCCTGCTCTTCCTCCTCCTTCCCCACCAGCTCTGAATTACAGTTGTGCAGTTTGAAAACCTTCCCATTTCGGAGTGGGGCCTATGAGATTTGCACACTGGAAGTGATTATATTTACCCAAGGACACACGGTTAACCGTTGGTTATTGGTAGAGAGAGGCCCCCTGGGCTCCCTATTAGACAAATGTCAATGCCTGTTTTGGTTAACCTGGTTTTTATCTGGCATCTCAGTAAAGATTATTCTCTCATAGGATCACTTGAGAGCGACCAACTACTTGTATATTCACTTTTGTCTGTCATCGCCGCCTTATGTAAGTGCTCTGTAGCCTGGTTGAGGTCACTTGATTGTTCCTGTTACTATTGCAAGTGCTTGTTTTCTTCCTACATCTGGATCTAAATTAATATGCAGCAAACTGACTTGCTGGCTTCAAATGATTATATGGGGTGCAGTCATTTCTTCCCATTTGTACATTTTTTTGTCTTTTAGGCTTGAGAGGTTTAGTTCCGTTGAAGTTCAACTCTATATACCTCAAGACTGTGGGTTGGTAACCTCATTCAAGGATCATCATTTGACCATCTGGTTCCACCAACCCCCCTGCCCACCCACCCCTTCTGTACCTTTATCCTCACACATGGGACTCCTTGTGATAATTTTTAGTTTGCTGTCATCCTCAATTAGATCGAATGCGTTTTGAGGCCAGGAAACATGTCTTTTTATTCATAGCATTTAGCTTAATACCTGATACATAGTAGATAATAAAATTTGCTTAGTGAACAATTAGATACATAGGTAGAGATATGCCTGTGATATTGTCAAAGGGATCCAATGCATGGGTAAATTTGCCCTTTGTCTCCCCCCTTTCTGCAAGGTGAATCAGGGCAAGTTTATGCTCTAACTTCTAGTGGATCAGCAGTCCTGTCAAACTCTGGATTTCACAGGATGTTCCTGACAATGAGAAAGGGCTTCACGATGGAAAATAGTTCGTATAGTAAAATAATCTCTGAATCATGTATATTAATGTAGATGCAGCAAACTGTGAAAGCTGTTTATTTCTAAAGAAGCATTTGCAAATAGACTTTGGACATAGTATGATATTTCTGTTCTTTTTTTTTTTTTTTTTTAAGATATTATTTATTTATTTGACAGAGAGGAGAGAGACCACAAATAGGCAGAGAGGCAGGCAGAGAGAGAGGGGAAAGCAGGCTCCCCGCTGAGCAGAGAGCCCCATGCGAGGCTCGGTCCCAGGACCCTGAGATCATGACCCAAGCTGAAGGCAGAGGCTTTAACCCACTGAGCCACCCAGGTGCCCCTGATATTTCTGTTCTTGTTGCTATTAAAAACAACAACAACAACAACAACAACAACAAAAACCTTTTATATTGAATTTCAGCAAACCCTGCAGCCATTGTCTATCCCATTAGCTTTCATATACATGGACAAGGTGGCATGATTACTGGCCAGCAACAAAGATGGCAGTTTTGTGAGTCTTGTAGTGGCTGCGAGGAATGGAGCTCTGTTTTCACTGTTTCGAGTACTTTTTCCCAAATTCATGTCTGCGGAGTGATGGTGCTCTCTCAACTCCAGGTGAACATAGAAATATATATATAGTAAATGTCACATGGCTTCCCATGTCTCTAATTTTCAGAAACTCTGATAAGAAATTATTTTTTCTTTTAAAAATTAAAAAAGAAAAAGAAATTATTTTTTCTTACATTGGTGGTGGTTACATCTTCCCTAAGACGGTCTTTAATGAGAGAAGTTGACCACACTTTATTATTTGTGAAGATGCACCAAGGCCTGTCCTTTGGCTGATGTGGCTGCTTAATCCTCCTCCGTTTGATTTGATCCTATAGTTTTTTTGGGGGGTGGGGGGTGATTTTCATTAATATGAGTCAGATTAAACTGTTAATACCTGATTGTGTGTACAACACTAATCAAGGAAAAATTTGAAACCTTTTGTTACTGACCTCTAGTCGCTCTGCCTCATCTCTTTCTGCTGATACCATTGTGTTCTACGCAGTTTAAATTTTCATTATAAAAGGAAACATCTGCTCTTGTTTGGTGTGTGTCCTAACAGCCTATGTGGGGGCATGATTTGTTTTTTGGTTTTTTTTTTTAGCTTTAGTTCTGTACTTCTCATAGATGTCATCAATGTGGTAGATGTACTCTTTTTTAATATTTAAAAAATATATTTATTAGAGAGAGTGAGTACAGAGCACAAGAGAGAGCATGAGTTGGGGGAAAGAGACAGAAGGAGAAAGAGAAGCAGGCTCCCTGCTGAGCAAGTGAGCTGATGCGGGGCTCGATCCCAGGATCCTGGGATCATGACCTGAGCTGAAGGCAGACGCTTAACCAACTGAGCCACCCAGGAGCCCCTGTACTTTTTTGTTGAATGATCACACAGTAGGGCTTCATATTCCATATCATTTACAGAAATAATAACTGTCAGTAACAGCTAACACTTAGAGTGTTCATCTACCAGGTACTGTTGAAAAAGTATTACATGTATTAACTCATCTGATGCTCTCAACCCAATGAGGGCCACTTAGGCAGAAACTGATGAAGCACCGTGTTCAGAGTTACAGAGCTGGGAAGCAGTAACCAGGACAGAACCCAGGCAGTGTGGCTGCAGACGTCAGGCTCCTTTCTGCAACAGCCCGCTGCCCAAAGTGGAATGAGAGGGGTACTGTTGTGAAACCAGCTCATCTCAGAAGCTAGGGGAGTCACATCGTGCTAAGGGGCTCAGTCAGCAGTGTTGTTTGTGTGGAGTCTCCTGTGACCTCTCCTCATGCATGTGGTGGGTAGATCTTGGAGATACCTCATGTCTCTCACAAGATGGCGGATTCCTCCCCGCATCTGCTCCCTTAATTATGTGATCTCCATTTCCATTTTGCCTCTAGGTGTAAGCTCTGGGAACTCAAATGGTAGGTGATGATGGTAGGATTTTCCTCCCTCCACTCCCCACCCCCCCAAAAAAGATTTCCCAGCAGGAGGAAATAGCTGTGTTTTGCGTGGAAAGTGCCTTCCAAGGGGGCTTCCTGGACTAAATTACCCAGAATTTACTTCCACTGTTAGTATTTTTCTGCTACTCTTTTGTACCTCAGTTTACTGACCTGTCAATGCTGCTATTAAAGCCGACTTTGAAAAGGTTGTGGCAAGGGTTAAATGGTATCATAGTTTTTTTTAAAAAGTACCTTCGTAGGATCTGAAACATTTCAGGGGGACTAGTGAATGTATTTTTTCCTTTTCCTTTCTAAAAGGGGTTTCTGAAATCTAGAGAGGAAGTTTTGGAGATCCCAGAACAGGCTTAAAAAGAAAAAAGTGGTGCTTCTGTGGATTTTACTCTTACCTTGTTCTCTGGAACTCTTTTCTTCAGGAGCCACTTTTATTTTATAGTTGTGTAAACTCATAAAATACTCTTCATGTTAACTGATAAGACGGTTAGGTGGTATGTTAGATGTAAGGCATCAATAGTCTCCAGGGTTCACAGGCTGTTAGGGAGAAGCCTCCCCTACAGAGGCTCTTTTTAGTGTTCTTCTCGAACTTATTTTTTTTTTTTTTTTTTTTTGCTTTTTTTTTTTTTTTTTGTCTTCTCGAACTTATTTCCCCTGTGCATCATTAACATGGATCCTCTTTCCGTATCAGGTTGCCTTCTAAGTGAGGGATGTTTCAGTAATCATTGTTAATAGTTCAGTTCATCCTTACTGTTTGGGACTTCACTGATTAATTTCATGTTTCTGGATCCAGAAATTTTGGAATGTTTGAGAGCAGTGGTAGCTTGACTTCGAAGGAGGGAGAAAAGGCTCTTTTTGATAGCTCCAGATCAGTGAGGGGAATAAAGACCGTGGACTGAAGAGATTGGTTTGTTGTTTTTTTTTTTTTCCTTTTGCCAAGTAAGTCATTTTGCTCCTAATTAGAACATTAGAATCTCTTTAATTGCATTCTGACCAAAGACTTTGGCGGTCCATGAGGACAAGTCACCATATGTTGAATTTGAATGAACACATTTGAGACACCAAAGCTAATAATGATGCAGCAGAAAAGATCAAGACTTGGAGTAAACCTTTTATTTCCTTATTTTACTGTCAAACTTGTATTCTCAAAATTGATTTTATATGCAACAGTAGTCATTTAATTTATTATCTGCTTACAAGACCTCATTGTACCATGTTGTCTATAGAGCAGAGTTCACCATAAGGCAAATTAATCTTGAATCTCATTCCAATTTGAGTGGTTTTTCTCCCTCTGATGTATCATCAAGGCTTTGTTATAATGTGTTGATTTCCATGGCAGAGTGTCCCCGAGTCATCCTCATGACAAGTCTTTAAATGTGAGATTTGAACCTCAGGCAGGTCTAGCACAGTGAGCAACCCCTTCCACTTAAGAATAAATGCTGACAGTGCCTTCGCACAAATGTTCTTTCATCTCTACCTACATATAGATGGGACATTCTAAAGCAGGTCAGTTCTGAAGTTACCTTCTAACTTGGTTTCAGTATATAGTAATACAAAGAGAGTGGAGGAAGTCAATGAAGATGCTATTTGACTCCTTGCTTTGATTGACAAAATGATGAGGTTTAATTGACAAAATGATGAATTTCCTTTATCCTGCATTCAGGCTAGGCAACAAGAGGCAGTTTATTACCACATCATTCTCAGTACTTGTATTTTTGGGTCATTACTAGCACTCTCCTTAGTATTTACATTTGCATCATGTTGTGCTGATAGAAGTTTATATTAAATGTTTTAGAGCTTGAACATTCGACAAATATTTGTTAATGCCTAACGTGTATAAAGCATTATGAGATGTGTTTCTTTGGGTTTTAAAAAGTGCTCAAATTGCACTTTGTCACTGAAGGAGCTTCCAGGATAATAGAGAAAAATCTTGTTTTCACATAATGGTAATGTGAGGTAGAATGAAATGTGTCATAAGGGGGCTGCCAAAATGCTGTAGTTCTATTGTCTTGCAGTCACTCGTATTTGCCTCTCTTTGAAAATAAGTCAAGGGCTATAGCAACTACAATGGTTGGAAAAATAATGAATATTAAACAGTACACATTAGAATCGGTGCAGCTAAAAGATGTTGCATCCATGTCTTCATTTAGTGAATATTTATTGATGGCCTGTTGTCAGGCACTGAGGGTGGATATGTGGCTTCTGTCTCTAGACGTTCACAGACTCGTAATAAAGGAGCGTCTCTATATTTCACACGTATTTGTGAATGGATGAACTCATGACATTTTATTCTTTATGTGAATCCGAGATAAAAGTTGTACTAACTGGAGAAAGGCATTCATG
Organism: Procyon lotor; assembly: GCA_028646535.1. Lineage (NCBI taxonomy): Eukaryota > Metazoa > Chordata > Mammalia > Carnivora > Procyonidae > Procyon > Procyon lotor. The sequence goes on from CM053604.1 coordinate 147,199,649, forward strand.
GAGTCTGAGGTTCTGAAGGGGCTCAAGCGATCACATTAATGGGGGTGTCTGTCTTTTAGTTGCCTTTTTAAAAACATAAATATATCTTTATGCAATAATTTGCATTTTGTTGGTGGTATACCACATTTCTGGATTTTCTAGATGAATTTTTTTTTTTTTTTTTAAAGATTTGTATTTATTTGACAGAGAAACACAGCGAGAGAGGGAACACAAGCAGAGGGAATGGTAGCGGGAGAAGCAGGCTTGCCGCGGAGCAGGGAGCCCGATGCAGGGCTCGATCCCAGGACCCTGGGATCTGACCTGGGCCGAAGTCAGACGCTTAACGACTGAGTCACCCAGGCGCCCCTAGATGAATTTTAATGTGTACTAACCAGCATATTAAATATCCTTTCTAGCTGCAGGACACACCACACATTCCACAGAGCCAGAAGCAGACCTTCTCTCCCTTCGAGGTGACACTTGCCTACTAATCAACACATTCTCATTCCTTTGACAGGTATTTACTGAGCGAGTAACCATAATTATTGTCATTGTCATGTGGTTAGGATGAGCCATGCAAAGTTCTGGACGTTCGTCAGACAATGATGAATGCAAGTCCCTATCCTCCAGGAGTTTAGAGTCTGCAAAATAGAGCAGATGTGTCCTTGTTCAAGCAGCTAAAAAGCTTTCTAACTGCCCTACTGCTCAGCAGTAAAAGGAACGTCTTTCTCAAATTGGTCGGATCTTCTCCTACCACACTTTCCTCACATTGCTTCTTGGAATATACTCTCTTTTATCGTCTCTGGCCATCAAGATCTTTTTTTTTTTTTAAGATTTTATTTATTATTTATTTGACAGAGAGATCACGAGTAGGCAGAGAGGCAGGTAGAGAGACAAGAGGAAGCAGGCTCCCTGCTGAGTAGAGAACCCTATGTGGGGCTCAATCCCAGGACCCTGAGAAGATGACCTGAGCTGAAGGCAGAGGCTTCAACCCACTGAGCCACCCAGGTGCCCCGTCCATCAAGATGTTATACATTTGAAGGAGACCACGTAAATGTTAACAGCTCTGAAAAGTCTGGTCCCCGTCTGTGAAATCTGTTAATATGTGACCCTATGTAAGTTGTGCTCATCACTCACTGATTTCCACTGTCATTATTTGCGAACCTCTCTTATTTCCCTGTAAGTTCATGCTCTCCTTTCAAACACAAATGGGACCTTTAATACCTTTGTATCCACCTATCACATCAAGGCTTAATGCCCTATTCAGTGAAAATAACTAGACCTTTTCTGTACTAGAATAAGAAAGATATTTGGTAAGAGTAAATAAAGGGCTTGCCTTCTTTGCTCACTGGTCAGCATCAGGAAGACTTGAGAGTGACACCAGGTTTCCTCAACATTTTGAGTCCAGCCACAGGAAATTTCCAGGAGGAGTTTGTTTTGGAGATTCAACTCATAGGTAATTTTATATATTGGACACACAGTAGAATACAAATACTCAATTATAAATGAGATTGGGGTCATCTACTCAGTAATACATGAAATTGTCAGATCTGAATAATGAAACACAAGATAGTTCTCATCTATTTCTATACTCTGATTTTGAGCATTCTGAGAAATAACCTTTCAGAGTCCTAAATATTGGTTAGACTTTTAGAGAGTTCAGAGATGCATAACTGGATGACTGTCCTAAAATACCAGCAGGTTTTCTGGAGTGTGTAATACTGCTTTTTTCCTCTTGAAGAGAAAGTCTCATGGTTGGCCCACATTTTCACTCCTTAAGGATCCATGGAATTATGATAGCTTACCCTCATCAGTCACCCAGATTCACATCCCTGTGAATCAGGTAGTGTTGCACACATAGCAAATACAATTCCATTAAAGATCCAGGGGCATAGTCTTATAGTGTGACTAACACACAAACCATTTCTTTTAAACAAGTGCCATAGAGATGGATAGGAGGGGAAAAAATGATGAACTGCCGGCCCATTTCATGCCAGGTGTAGAGCTGTGTGCATTACATACATCATCTCATTTAGCTGACGGCCCACGTGCTATAGGTAACAAACACAGAGTTAAGAAGAGCTAAGCCACTTGCCCAAGATCACAGAGCGAGTAAGCGACAGAAATTAGACTCAAATGCAGGGTTTCAATCCTTCAATAGGCCCTCATTCCCATAGAGAAAAGTGAATTTATTTATGTGATCATAGTTACAAAAATGTCAAGGTATCATGAGGAAAGCACATTGATACTGTTGTTTTTAGAAGAATTAGCTCATTTCAGACAACATATATTAACTTTATCTGGAACTTCTCTGATAAAATGATGTGACTCTTGGTCACCATGATGGCCATTGTACATGTATCAAGTGGTATTCTAGCTTTTTCTCTTGTTTCTTATAAGAAAGCCACAGTGGACTTCTTTTTTGCCCCAAGATTTTTATCCCTAAAGGGAGACATCATGTCACATTATCTTTGAGAGGGTCTTGTGCTGACCCACCCTGGACATTTCCACCTTAGGGTGACCATGGGATATTTGCTCTGTCACACCTACCTGTGCTTTTATAGGTATATTCCTGAAATGGAGGAATGTGAGTTCCCTGTTTAGTAACACTTTGCTGTTTCCGTACAAATAATGTGGTAGTTATCTCTCTCTGAGTCGATAGTGTACTTCTCGGTGGCATATTTGTATTTCGAATTTCTTATCTTTAAGAAACCTAGCAGAGGGAAATTCTGGTTGACTGTGTTTTCAGAAAGATGAGAAAATAATAAAGTGTAATGATGCTAAGATAACCTAATAGAAATCTTTGTACAGAAGTGTTCCAAAATTTCTGCTCTCCCTGATGACTTTTTCTTCCCCAAATAAATTTCGTTAGTAGCCTTAATTCCCCACATCCCCTGAATTCAGTTTTCCCCCTCGCTGATCCCTCTTCCTTTTTCCTTAAAGAAAAACAAGAGTGGAACAGAAGTTAAAGCAATACCAAGATTTTACTCATGGTGATCACAATAGGGAAGTAGAGACCTCAGTATAAATCTAGGCTCAATTCCAAATATGGGGGCACACGGGAACTTATAGCCAAGGGGCAGGGTGACAGTCGATGGAAAATTGCTGAGAGGAAACTTTGGGGGATGGGGGAATTCTGGTTAAACAGACCCAACAGGTTCTTGTTCAAGGCAGACAGGATGATCGGATTCCAAGGCTGGTAGGTGGGTGAGGAATTTGGTCAGTTATCAAAGCTGCGGAGTTCTCTTTGAACTGACATAGCAAGAGTCTTGGTACAGCTGAGTGATACAGGTCGGACAAGGATGGGCACCAAGGAGCAGGCCTAGAAGCTGTAGGGAAGCCTGACTAGAGTTTGGTCAAAGAGAGAGTCTTGTCACTACTGTCTTGCCTTCTGGCCTCTCTTGGCTCCCTTCTCAGCCAGGACTCACTCCACAGAGATTTATTTCAGTGTTTCCTCCTCGATGTTGCTGGACTGATATCCAGGCATAAGTTCCTTGGGTATCTTCCTCTCCCCCTTCATCATCCATCTTCTTCCCAGCTTCATTGCCAAAGGTTCGTTACCCTTTCTCTTGTCCCCTAATCTCTTTTTCACCACGTGTTCCCATTTTGACTCAACTGAAACTTCTTTCTCAGGAATCCACGTGTAACTCCTAGTCACAAAATCTGATCGCCATTTCTTATCTTCCATTGCATGTGCTGTTGCAGACAGCCCTTCTCTCCAGGCTGCAGGGTACTCTACTTACCTTGGTGGCGTTATTCTCGGCACTGTGTGATACCTGAGTACATGTGTAGAAATGGAATGTTTCAAAAATGAAATGATTTGGTTAGTCTCAGAAGGAGGTAGGCCAGACTGTGCGGGGTCAAGTTCTTGGAATGAGTAAGCTTGGTGCTTTATCACGTCTTATGTTGACAAAGGAGAGGAAAGGAAACACCAAAATCTTCAATCCATACTGCTAATTAAAGATAATGTCCTCTTCTTTTTTAACCCATGAAAGGATTTTTTTTTTAAAGATTTTATTTATTTGATACAGAGAAAGAGATCATAAGTAGGCAGAGAGGCAGGCAAAGGGAGAGGGGAAGCAGGCTCCCCACTGAGCAGAGAGCCCAATGAGGGGCTCCATCCCAGGACCCTGAGATCTTACCTGAGCCGAAGGGAGAGGCTTAACCTACTGAGCGACCCGGGCGCCCCCCCATGAAAGAATTTTAGTCAATGTGTGACCCTGTCTTGGGAACAGTCTTAGCAGTGGAAGTGTCTGTCTTTGGGAAAATGGTTTCCAGTTTTCTGTGATTATTAAGAGGCAAAAAATTGGATGCCGTTTCTTAAAAGGATTATGTGAGTATTCTGTGATGCCTGCTTGGTAGAAGACATTGTACCTTGAACTATTTGAAATTTATTTAAAAATTGCTTCAATTGTATCCTCTCTATTTGGATATAATCAGAAGTGTCAACTTCCAAAATATATTGAAAGACAAATGTTTTATTATTAACATTGTTTTATTTGAAAAGCAAATTGTAACAATGCAAAGAGAAGGCCCACATTAACCGAAATAGAGATGTCAGTTGAATTTTGGTTCTGTGCCAGGTACTAAGCATCCATGAAGCTATGAAACAGAAAGCAACAAGCCACACTGACATTCATTTCGTTTCATTATTATTATAGCTCCAAGGTCCATCATAATCTTGTTCTTCCTTGCCAGCAGTGTCTTCGATGCACTCATTTTTTTTTGTGAGGTCTCTTATTTCTGTCCCCGTGCAATCTACCTCAAATGATTTGCTTTACCTGCCACTCCTGAAGCCCATTCACAAACCATGGGTCTCTTAGAAGAGACCTATAATTAACATAGGAAATATTAAAGGTGTTTGGTAACTGAATAGCTATAATGATGTCTTAAATTATAAATTACTTTTTACAATTTGCTTTGTCACAAATGGTTTACACAGAACTCTAGAATAGCCGCTATTGCGGCAGGTAAGAAATAGCTACACAATGAGAGCTTTGAGCACCAACAAAAGGTGTGGTTGATAATCTATTATACATTCTGCTATTAGGGAAAAATGGTTCCCTGTGATTGTCTGAACTTTGTTGGGTTCTTGTTTCATTTTTCAGCCAATGAAGGTGCTACTTATCTTTAATCTGACCTTTTATAACATGACCTTGCTTCTTCAAAGTCCGATGGAATCTGGAAATTTTAACTTTAGTTTCATTGCAGTTGATTTCCTTTGGCCATTTCCCCAATGATGGGTGGTTATGTGTCTAAATTTGTACAGTGGACCTACCTGCTTAATTCTTTTCCCAGATCAATACTTAGAAATAACAGCACCCGCCTCCCCGCCCCCCTCAGCAAAACTGTGCCCAGGTAAGCAAAGTATTCAGCTAGCTAGCTTTCAGGGTTATTCATGAGCCAGAGACGTGAATAGCCATGTCCAGTTTGGGAGATAAATAGAGCAGAGTGAATCCCTATTTGTTCACAATGGAGAGAACACTGGATAAGAGGGAGCTTCGATATAGAGTCAAAGACTTTTGCTCTGTGGCAGACGCTCAAAATAGATATTATAATGATTAATCAATTTTAAGTTCTGTAACTGCTATAACAATGTCAGGGTGCAGTTTAAAGTCGACGATGTGTATGGCAGTGTTTATAACTGTGGAAACACTCCTCATGCTGAGGGGATAGTAAGAACCATTTAGAGGAGAAGGAGCACTGGTATTCAGTAAAAAAAAAAAAAAAAGCTCTGGGGAACAGAATGAAGGAAAGGTTATGTGGGCATTTAGTCGTGAAAATACAAATCATTGCTGTGGATGATTACTGTGAATCAGCTTTCAAACCTATTAGATGTGTCATTTAACCAGGCAACACATGCCTATTATTTTTTAGCATGAAAAGCAATTGCCATATGTTCAATAGTTATTGAATTGTGACTAGCAGGTGTGTGGCACAATAATAATGATAATGACAATAATAATACCTTCAGCTTTGACCCTCTCTCCACAAGTTAGGGTGAAGAGAAAAAAAAAAAAAAACAATGATTATTCAGTGTATCTGAGTAAAGCAAAAGCCTGGGGTAGGTAATTTATTTTTTTTTAAAGATATTATTTATGTGTCAGAGAGAGCCAGCACAAACAGGGGAAGCCACTGGCAGAGGCAGAGGGAGGAGCATTCACTCTGCTGAGCAGGGAGCCTGGTGCAGACTCAATCCCAGGACACTGGGATCATGACCTGAGGCAAAGGCATATGCTTAACCCATTGAGCCACTCAGGCGCCCCTGGTAGGTAACTTAAAGCAGAGATCACTTTCAGTAGCCAGAATTAGACTCCCCCCACCCTTCCTTCATTCAAGTAACTGTCTCAGAGTTCCATCTTATCCCACCTACATTAACCAAATGAGATTTCAACTCACCTTAATGATGATGCTCCTGGATATTGTGGTGGGTCCTCAAAAAAATTTCAAAAAGTGCTTTCACATGTTCTGTTGCTTTGACTCTCGTAACAACTGTTTTTGAGTACGTAGGACAGAAGCATTGTTTCTTGTTTCCTGTTTTCTGTTTAAAAAGCTGAGACTCAGAAAGGTTAAGTGACTTCCTACACAGAAGGACAGAAATCTCTTGAACTTTTGTCTGATACTGCTAGAAACTTAATGATACTAAAATGACCATTCTTATATAGTGTTCCATATATGTTGTGGTCTGCTGTATTCTGTTGGAAAACATACTGTGATTGGAAGTCAAAGGCAGGAAGACAAAGATATAGATTAATAAAATAAGGATGATGCCACTAAATGAACACATAAAATCATGGCCAGTGGAGTCTAGAACATTCCTCTTTACCTGGGTACCTCAGTCTTGAGTGGATTGCAGTACCCATCTGGAGGGAAGACTAGCGCTGTCCTATCCTGCTAAAGTGTCTTGTTGGTATGACACAGATGGGTTTGCATTATTAATATCATGTCCTCTTTCTGCTAACAAGGAGATGAATGTACTTTTCTAGTGTTGAAAATTGATTACCAGCTCTTTTAATAATATAAAAAAGTTTCTGCCTGGTTAGAACCTACACTTGTATGTAGTTAAAACCTATACCTATCCATAGTATATAGTTAAAAGAACAAGATAAATTAGAAGAAGCAAAACCCTAAATAATAAAACAGCAAAATTCCCTTCTGATTCTCCCAGGAACAGTTGCTTTCCACATAGTACCTTTCAACTTTGCAACCAGTGTGATGCAGTCCACTAGAATTAGAGTTTTCCGTAAATTTGAAGATATGGTAGAAGACAGGAGGCACAGGCAAAGCCTGGCTTTAAGAGAAACCTGAAATGTGAAATTTGAGACCCAAAGCCCTCTTTCCTTGCTCTTTCCTTGATGGACAAAAGCATCCTCCAGATCATCTTTGTAAAAAGTCCTAGACCCACAATGAGTCCGTTGTGAGTCTATCACCTAACCTGGTACTTCTTCCTTTTTTGCTATTAATCTGATCGTCATTTCTGGTGATAAATTTTACCTTCTAGGCTTCTCGGAGAAAAGTCTGATAATTCACCCTGCCATTTGAAGACAGAAAATCAGGAACCTCTTGTTTTGTACGGATGTGAGACAGGATGACAGGCATCTGTTATCAGGCTTGGCATTTCCAAAGCTGAGTAGTTCCACGTGATACCATAATGTCATGCTGAAATTGTGTTTTAGCTCGTGATTGGGTTTAGAATGTAAACAACCTTAATATTGTGCTGGGGCAGAAATCTTTGGGAATGTCGCTTTTTAAAATATGGATTTAAAAAAGTGAACTTATTATAATTTACAACAGCTAGAAAATATCTCTTTATTCTGATGGGATACTTTTGATACATTAACCATACGCTGTCACTTGTGTGTGTAGTGAGAAAAGTTGTGAGTGAGGGTAAGGAAATGTTTTTAATATCATTTATTTTTAAGCCAGATAATATGTCCCAAAATTTCTTTCAAACTGCAAAGTATTTATAAAAAAACTTTGGTGGGATAATTATTGCAAAGGGAAGACATGAAAATACTCATTCTGATAGTGTTTTCGGTGACCCTCTGTGCAGCCTCATACCAGACTGTGGCAGAATATCTAACGTTCAGTCTTAGTTTTTGATAGTTGTACTTTTTCTTGTAAACTATTTGTTCTGAGGCAAAAAGTCATTGGTTTTGAACTTAACTTGATTTGGGCAACAAAATGATATACCTAAACACATGCTTTAGCCCTCCCGTGACTTTTTAATCACTTTTCCATTTAATTTGCTTTTGGAAATTGATTTGCCCTTTAAAAATAATATCAGCATTTAAAGTAATTTCACTTGCTTTTTGTCTGCACAGTAACTGGTTTTTCTCCCTAAGAGAATGACTTCAAATATGCAACCTTTACAAAATGTGAAAACTGCTGTTTGTCAGCTAGAAATAGCAACTCTGATAACAAGAATGTGAATGTGGTCCTGAGCTGAGATCGAAAGAAAGAGTCCCCTGAAAGTTAGCTTTGTCACCTAGATTTGCAGGCACTGTTGAGGAATAGGGAGGGACCTATCCCCAGGCACGTCCTGCTGAGCCCTGCTGGTTGTCCTGGAGTCTATTGTATCTGCAGTGTTGCTCCTTTCTTTCTCTGCACTAGCTGTCTGCTTCCTTCCAGGTTCTCACTGTCAGCTCTAGCCATGGGGGTTTTGGTGGAAGGGGGTGTAGTGTTTAAAAGCAGGACCCCCGATTTCATTGGTCCCTCCCATTTCCTCCTCTGTTCTTGTTCTATCAATCTGCTCATAAGTACATTCATACCACTCAGTGTCCTTGGTCCATCAAAAAACAGCAATAACACTGATGTGTGTGCTCAGATTGATAACTTGAAGCAACTAAATGAGATTTCTGATTTCTTGGGAACTAAAAGTGCTGAACATCCACATAGCTATAGCATTAATTATTTGGAAGATAATTGGCCAAGTGTCTGTCCCTGCCTCCAATTGCTCATCTACAAAATGGAACCACAATTCGTCCAAGTTTCTCTGAAAGTAATGAGTTTTATTGGGAGAAGGAGAATCATCACAGTCATCTAAAAATTGTTGTATTTAGTGTCACTTGCCAAGAGATGTATCTAATCGAGTGCCACGGTTTCGCCCAGGCCTGACCTTTGAGCATCGCTGCATGTATATTCTAGTGCTAATGCTGGGCAGGTCATAGCTTCAGATCCTCCAGGTGCATCAGGCTGGTGAAGTTTAGATCTAAGAGGGACAATGAGAAGCATTTGTGGCTTTGTCGGACGGGATGAACCCTTTGCAGCCAGCTGTATGCAACTGCTGGCACTACTTGGAAAATAAGTCCTCCCTTACCTCCTTGCTCATGCGTCAGGTCTCAGAAAGTCATCCCTCTCCTTTCCGAAGGCTACAGCCTTCTCCAGACCTCTGACAGTAGATGAGAGGAGATGGAAGACAGATGTTGCCCATCTGTAGGGATTGTGCAGACTCAATCAATGCTATCTGAGTTGAAATATAAAGGAAATTATTTATCAAAGTTTAGGTAGCAAGAGAGGACCAGAACTAGAAAATAGGTCTTTACTGATGTTTTTACCATTAAATGCTATTTAGGAGGAAGGGGAAGGATACAGCTTGTTGGCTTTCATTGGTACCCTTGGGCAAAGAAAGAGAGGCAGAGAATAAGGACTGATTAGAAGCCCAAATGCTATTTATGCTACCATATTACAATGGAAGTTGAAAATGTTCCTATAATACGCTACAAATGCAGGTTTATTGGAGAGTTTATTTTGTATATTTTATGAACATCATGTAATTTCTAGTATGATGGTAATACAGTTCTTGGTTCTTGTTCTCTGAGCACTAAAATGATCTGGTGTTGATGTCATCTCTAGATGGGAGCAAACTTCATAAAATACAGCACTCTCTATGCTCGCATAAGAGGGTAGCTTTTAAAATGTTAGTCTATTCCATTTTTCAGTTGTAAAGTGAAGTGATTTTTTAAAGGATAGCCTAAGTGAATTTTTACATTTCATTTTTAGTCATTGAATTGTGTGGGTAATGCATTTTTGTGGGGTGCAGTTCCTAAACTTAGAAAAGCATTTATTCCGTCACATAGTAGTTTTTACCTTTTTTTTTTTTTTTTTATAACATAACAGTTTTAGGATGTCAGGTTTTAGATGTCTACTTTTAACTTGTTTGGCTGAGCTGACATTTAAATTCAGTCCCAGTGTTATGTGAATGGACCTAGCCTTTTATTACTTCTTTTCTTCTTATTCATTGGAAACCAGCACAGGGAACACCATCACTTAATAAGAAAGATGTTTCCGGGGCGCCTGAGTGGCTCAGTGGGTTAAAGCCTTTGGCTCAGGTCATGATCCCAGGGTCCTGGGATTGAGCCCCATATCGGGCTCTCTGCTTGGCGGGGAGCCTGCTTGCCCCTCTCTCTCTGTCTGCCTCTCTGTCTACTTGTGATCTCTCTGTCAAATAAATAAATAAAATCTTAAAAAAAAAAAAAAAAAAAAAAAAGAAAGATGTTTCCTACTTTGTTTCCCTTTATCCAACTTAGAACTGCCTGGGGGAAAAGATTGCTTCCTTTCTAAATGTGGGAAGCCAAGAAATGGAAAATGTACACATGAACATTTGTGCCTCTGTCCTATTAACCTTGAGAAGAGGGGGAAGAATGTGTGAGTAATACTGTTAGATATTTAAATATTTTTAGATAAATATTAAAGTTGGTTTAAGGGTTTCATTTAACAAGTCACTTAATTTATATATTTCAAAACGGTTCGGATTTTTTTCTCTGAAATACATTGATCTTCTGAAATCCTTTGTGAGATTTGTTATTCTAGTTTCGATTTCGGTTATTTCTGTGTCTGTCACGAGTGGTTTAATCTATGATATATGTATATCATATTTTAAAGCCACATGAGACAAGATGGGCCCTATTGTATAATTCCTTTGTACTTTTTTTGGAAAATTAAACAATAATGGTGGTAATCCACATACTGAATTGGGAATGTTCAGGTATCACCAAATATTAGATTATCTGAAAAATATTCATTTTAAATTAGAAGCTGAAATTGGCATATTTTACTGGTTTCACTTCACTTAGGGGAATGACTATTGTTTTTAATTCCTGATTTAAGAAGTATATTTGACTTCCATGGGAGGATAAATACCAAATTTTCAGCTCTAAACCCAGGTTTAGGGAAGTTAGGGAATTAAGGAATCCACGTATGTATTTGATAGCCACGTATTGAAATACATATGTCATTGAAAATATATTGTTAACGATAATTTGACCAACTCTATTGGACCAGTGAACTCTCTAAATGCAATTGGTTTAAGGTATTGCCCGGAATGATGGTTTGCTTGTGGTCTCATTCCTTCAGGGCCAGGCTGACAGCGTGCTAGGAATGGTTATTCTATTGTGTCAGCCTGCCAGGTCTGTATGGCTCTGAGCAGTTGTAAACCACATCCCAGGAACACACACACACAGGCTTTTCAGCTGGGAATTGGAGGTTGACGTAGGAGAACTGCGATCAGAACTCCTGGGGCACTCGCTTTTATATGGGAGCTCAGTAAATAGGCATGACATCGTCAGCTCAGGGAAATTCTCTGGGGGAAATGCCTAATGGAAATGGCAGTGCAACCATCTCGAATATAGTTTTACCAAAACTGATTGATCCTTCATTTGACCAGATAAGGAAAACAAGCCCATTTCGACTTGGACATTCATTCACTGATTCTTGTCCTCCTTTCAGTGGATCTATGCCAAACACAAGACCTGCATTAGTCAGTGAATTGACTGACTGTCCTATTGCCCCACACAAATGTATAATCAGGCCAGTCCTCATCTAGTCTGTGCAAATTCCTTGTGACCCTCTCATCAAGCTTTTGTCTTTTTCTTTTTTCAGATTTACTCATGCTTATCATTCTGCAGCCTTAGCGCTTTCACTAACCTCACCTTCCACCAGTACCAGCTAATCTTTAATCATCTCTTACCATGCACTGTTCATTCAATACCTTACAGAATCTGCACTCTAATTCTATGACATATTATTAGTGTCACTGGCATTTTATATATAAGGGAACCAGGGTGTAGAGGGATTATGTGAGTTGCTCAAAGTCACACTGCTAATTACTAGTAAAGGCAGGAATCAGCTCAGCTCTGGATGGTGCTGTGGTCTATGCACTTAGCTGTGAGGTATGTGTGATACCTTTAAAACGGTCGCCTCTGAAAAAGCTATCAGTTTACAGGTATTTGGGAGTCTGTAAAGAGGGCAAGGGAAACTTATGCGAAGTGAGCTAACTTGAGTTTTTACCATTCTGTGGTGATGGGGGTGAAGCAGTTATCAACTCCTGTTACTCAAGCTTAGGATGATGGGAGCACACAGGCATCTTTGATGATAAGGCTGTGATGGAGGTTGATGTCCCATTAATGCTGGGTCAGTCTTAGATGTTTGACCTTACATAAAAACTAATGCTTCTTGTGAAGTCTGCTTCTGACACTCTAATCGCTTCCCAGCAGACACAGGTGTCCTTCTGTGCACAACATCAAAGCAAGCCGAGGCTGAGTAGTCCCTGGAGAACGTCGTGCCTGTGTTAGGCTCCCTGACTATGCAGACCTTAGCCTGTTCTCCCAAGAGTGGTGCCCACACAGGAGCGACCCCAAATGGACTCAGAGGTCTCTGCTTCTCTGTGAACTGTTGGAGGTGGGGGTAATGGGGTAAGAGTGGAGTGTATATTCTGTCTAACCTACTTCACATTAGGATGTCATTCTTTTTTTTTTTTTTTTTTGCAGAGGCAAATCAGCTTATTTTATTTTTTTTTTATTATGTTCACTTAGCCACTGTATAGTACATAATTAGTTTCTGATGTAGTGTTCAATGATTCATTAGTTAAGTATAACACCCAGTGCTCATCACAGTTGCCCTCCTCAATACCCGTCACCCTCTACCTCCTCCTTCCCACCCCCCTCCCTTCTGAAACCCTCAGATTGTTTCCTGGGGTTCATAATCTCTCATGGCTCATCTCCCTCTCTGATTTCTCCCTCTTTGGATTTCCTCCCTTCCCCTATGGTCCTCCATGCTATTGCTTATTTTCCACAAATGAGTGAAACCATAAACAATCCTTGGTTAAAGAAAAGCTTTGTTATTTGCTCCACAGTTTCTGTGGAAAGAAAAGTCTGATCTGCATTAACCACCTGCTTTATTTTTGTCTTTCGGGGATTATTTCTGCTCTGTGTTAAATTTGAACTTTACATTAGGTACACAGGAAGTATCTACCTGAAACACCTATGATTTTCAGCCAGTTTGAAACATAAATTGAAACACTTCTAAAAGAAGTATTTGTTAAAGGACAGACATCTCAAACCGTCATAGGGTGGTACCCAAGTCCCATCAGGGCGGCACGAAATACGTTTAAGGATGCACACATTGAATGTGTGCCTCTACTGGAAAATACTATGATTCAGAGATCAAGGCATGACCTTATTGGATTCTTATTACCTTTCAGAATCTTCAAATTAGGATAAATGTCTAGGTATAGCTAATTAGCAGTAAATATAATCAAGAAAAATAATGGGGACGTTTCAGTATTTTGCTGCTGCAAAGAAAATGATGGGTGGCAAAGTAATTTCAGATCTCAGGAAATCTGTTGTATTGAGTTGAGGAGAAGACAAATTTTCCTTTAAGTTGTAGAAGAATGCAGGAATTACCTTGTAGTTGCTGGTCTTCCCTTAGTTTCCATGAGCAAAAGAGGTAGTTTAAGAAACAAAAGTGAAGCCTGTTTGCAGAGGCAAGATAAGAGGACAAAAGGGTTGGGATGATCATGGTGAAGAGAAAATATTAGAATTTGGTCTGATGGTAAATTAAATCTAATTATATTCAGGGACAGGTTAAAGTAATCAAGAGGTAAGGAACCCAATTATGAGATAGTCTTGATAACATAGATGGTTCAATAAAAATGCAAAAATAGAAAGATAAAAATAGAATACTTTAATCTAAATTCCAGAGGAGTTTAAAAATGAGTGTTTAAGATAAAAACTTAGAAGAACGGGTACTAAAACTTGAGGTATGATGGTCTTGAAGGAAAACGAAAGGCTCGTTTTGTGTATTGGGTATAGAAATACCAGCTCTTTCTCTAACACCATTTTGTAAGTGCTGCTGGATTACAGGATTTTTTGACTGTTGAAGAAGGGTTTTGTGGAAAAGCAAAAATAATATAAAACTAATAGCTGTGGTCGGATTGTTCGTTTTATTTAACTTTCTTTCATGAAGGCCATTTTTTGGAGTCATTTGAAAGTAAAACTTGGGAGTTGGACTGTTTTTCTAGTTGAAGTTAGTCGTTTGTTTATGGAAAACCTTTGTTACGGGTTGTCAGGCCTTTTTCTAAGAATTTTAGATGCTCCTGCTGTGCGAGGAGCTGCTCAAGTCTGTTCCTGCAGAAACAGTGCTCAGTGGTTAAATTCTACATCTCCTATGTGACGCCCAATCCTGACAGGAAATCAGAATTAGAGTCAGTTCTCTGTGGCTGGGAGGATGGTTTGGGAGTTAAGACTCAAAAGAGGAGTGCTTGTTTGTGACTTCTTTGGGTTCTCAGCTCCAGGCTCACATTTTCCTTTCCTTAGGAAAGCCAGACGTGTGCATTTTTCGGGAAGCTCAATGGCATGATAGAGAGGTGCTTGGACCCACCCCAGCTCTGGTGCCTCCTTCCGTAGCTACACAATGAAAGAATTTCGCCAAATCCAGTGCCCGGCCATTGCCCAGCATTCCCAGGAAATAACTCCCAGCAGGGGGCGCTATGTATATGGCATTAAACTTTGTCCAGCGCTCCCTTGTTTTGGGGCTTCTCATCTCCTGAGAGCTTGTCACTCCACCATATGACAAGAGGGTAAGAACCATGTCAAGAGCCAGCATTTTCCTTCATCTCGAACCTTCGGCTAAGAAATTGTGGTTCTTACCTAAAAAACAAAACAGAAGGAAACAAAGGAAAAACCCACCATAGAAAGATATCATGAAACAGAAACTCTTCTTAACTCTTAATTCCTTCCCCCTTCCACACACATCCAGTTCCTTAAAATCAAAATTAATTTGATCATATTCCTATTGGCCCCAGACACATAATGATTAATTCTTTTTCCTGCGAAAAATGAGTTGCTTTTACCGTGGGCAACTTGGGCAGAAAGGAGTCTCATTAAAGAGGGAGTGGAATGTGAATTCAAAGGGATAATGTTATTTTATTTGGTTTTATTTTGTTCTATGCATTGTTAACTGAGGGTAGCATTGCCCAGTCATTGCTACTCATTGACCATTATGGCCACCATTAAGGAAGGACTCTTGAGCATGGAGCAGATGTCCTTGCTCTCCCTTGATGGCAGGTCAAAATTGAAGCATGTTTAAAACGGCCCTATATGCAGGGCACAATGTCCAACATTGTAGGTGCTCACTCAGTAGCTCTGGGCGCTTACACTTGAAGAAATTCTTGGATATGGTGGGAATGGAGAATGAACTTTTTAATTACATGCTTGTTGTTTTCTATTACCATGAACAAAATTAATGGGAAATTAGTTCACAAGTTTATTTATGCATTTTCCCCATTTACGAAAGGACTCTTTCCCACAACCCTTGCATTTTTGTCCTTTCAGCATTTTTTTCCCCTTAGAACTCAAATACCCTCTTTCTTGTTTAAATGACATTGGCAACATTCAGTAGACTTAGCGCCCTGTGGAAGTCTGACAATTGCTTCCTTATGCCTGCTTTTTTCAAAACTAGGTCCAGGATAAATGAGAGTTTTTCATGTCCCAGTCATTTTTCCTGGTGACATCTGTTAGTTTTCAACATTGCCCAGACAAAAAGCAGTACTATTACTATGTTTATGACTGTGGAATATAGGAAAATACAAACTATTATATGCTTTTTTGGTGAGACATACAGTAAACCGCTATGGGTGCTCTCTTCATAAGTCATGTTGTATCTGCTCTGAAAAATCAACCAGTAAGAAGATGATGGCAGTGGTGGGGGAGGCATAGGGGATCAGCTCAATTTAGTTGGTCTTTTGTCCTTATTCACTATAAGGATAAAAACGCGGAGACAGGAATACAACGTTCATCTTACTAATAACCAGTTAATACCAAAGCACTTTGAAGACAATGCAGTAGAAACACTGGATGATAATAATGTTAACGCTTCTCAGTGGTTGTGCATTTTCAAATATGTGAAGCTGTTTAAGCAAGGCCAATCATTATTCTATAAACCAAAACCAGATCTTTGAGTTCTCCTACTTCCCTGTCCTCAGGCAAAAGCATATTTAGTTTTATATAAAAATCTTATACACAATTTTGAATTTCCAGAGCTGATCAAGTAATAGGTTTTCAAATTAATTTTTTTTTTTTTACTTTGCAGAACCAGAAACTTCAGGCTTAAGATCTTACCTAAGGCTTAGCAAAGAGTACAGCTGCAGTTAACCTCAATTATACACTGTAAATATTTAGATTAGAGGCAGATAGGAAACTGGGGACCTTCAAGAATCAGGTATAGAAAGGATTCTTGTAAAACTGACATTGAGGTGGGGTTTATGGATTCGCATTTCACTGATAGAGGGAAAAGAAAAAATGAGGATTAGAAACAAAGAGAGAAACCAGAAGGGCTTCCCAAAAGAAAGAGAAGCTGAGAAGAACCTCAAGAATGCTTACATTTCCTTTGTGACGTGGATGTGATTGTCCACAGAAGACCAGCAAATGCACATCTATACGTACTATTACCACTTGGCAGCAAAGCAAGGAGTCAGGACAGTGTTAAATTGTGAAGGTGTTGATCAGAAAAGTAGTCTGGTGTGCTGGGGAGTTTGTATATTTTAAAATATGCCCGAGGTAGCACACTATTACTGAGGCAGCTTTCAAGCAGGTTTGAAACAATAGAATGGGCTACATATGTTAAAATGGTCATTTCCATTTTTCAAAGATTTTATTCATTTGAGAGAGAGAGGAGAGATGGAGTGTGAGGGGTGTCGGTGGTGGTGGGAGGGGCAGAGGGCAGAGGGAGACACTGACTTCCCTCTGAGCAGGGAGGTCACATGGGTCTTGATTCCAGGACCCTGAGATCATGACCTGAGCCAAAGGCGGATACGCTTAACCCACTGAGCCACCCAGGCACCCAGGTCATTTTCATTTTTAAATTACATTCTTTAAGTAAGAGTTTTGCTCTTTTGTTAAGGCACAATATTTGCTTTGCATTTTGCAAAGCTTTTGATCTGATCATTTTTTAAAAAGATTATTTATTTATTTATTTGAGAGAGAGAGAGAGAGAGAGATCACAAGTAGGCAGAGAGGCAGGCAGGGGGTGGGGGGAAGCAGGCCCCCTGCTGAGCAGAGAGAGCCCCATGCTGGCCTCGATCCCAAGATCCCGAGATCATGACCTGAGCTGAAGGCAGAGGCTTTAAGCCACTGAGCCACCCAGGTGCCCCTGATCTGATCATTAAAGTGTGATTTCCTATTGAAGTTTTCAATAAGCATATGAAGCTTTTCATTCTATCAGAAGGCTAAAAGGGACCTTGGATAGTCATCTTGTTTAATTGAATCATGCCTGTGTTTTGGCACAGTTATCATTTTATGAAAGAAACACAAATTTCTCATGATGTTTTGTAGTTCTGCAAATCCAGGTGAGCAAATAAGTTCTGCAGTCTAGTTGGGGGATTTAACTAGTATGGTAATTTGTCTGACAAATACATGAGGCACGTAAGAGACCTAAGAGTCAATTGGCATGTTCCCTCTTTATGTTAATCCTGAAGTTTAAAGTGATGGATGAACTAGATTTTATCTACATGCCTTGACTTTTGAGAAATCAGGAGATTAGAGGCTGTTTTATAGCAGAAATGGCTTGTCATTGATTTTTCTGAAGCGTCTCCCATGTTTCAGCATACAAGTGACTCACTGGGGAACAAAGAGGGAAATCCTTTGTGATGAATCAGATGTCACTCTGAGTCAGGATTCCTTAAACTTTTGTATCTTTTTAAAACCATTGGTGCCCTTCTAAATCAATATCAAGCAAACAATAACCAAAAATAAATACATATAAAAGTGACAGGGTGTCCCAGAGTTTTAGTTGTCATTTTCATGGTTGCTAGCATGTTTTTCCAGGAGAACAAAGAGCTTAGCCAGTGGCCACCTAAGTGATGCCCTTGAGGGGTGAAATGGAATTGGAAACTCCCCTTCTCCCCCTTTTTGGAGAGCCTATTGCATGGAAAGAACGCCTGTCCCTGGAGATCCAGCTTTTGAGGCACCCCTGTGCCCTTTCTCCGCTGTTTCCTTCAGTGATGAAATGTATAAAAGCAATACTGTTGACGAAAGGCAAGTTTGGAGTCTCTTCAGCTCAGCCTGGGCAACTGTGATCTCAGAATTGAGTTCATTCATATTTTCTTCTTAGGAGACATATCACCTTTGTGCAGAGTGGGGTTAGAGGCTTGCTTGAGAGGTAACATTCTTAAGAAAGGAAATAATATATCTTCCTCTAATAAGAAGGGGCCACTTCATAATGAATTTCTTTTTGACCATGATGAACACTTTTCAAGTCCAGATAGTCAACTTGTACTCTCAGCTCCCTTCGGAGATGAGAAAACTTCTTGATGAATTACTGGGGCTTAAACACAGCAAAAGACAGGGCAGCCTTGCCACTGAGACCACAAAGCTAGGCAATGTGGGTATGCCCGCTGTGGGTTCTCCTCCCTTCCTGCCTTTTCGTTACCTTGTTGCTAGTTTGTGGGTGTTTGTGGGAGGAGTTTTAGACAAGAACCAGAGGTTGATATACACCGATTTCTGGATTGTGTTTGTGCAGCCACTTCTAATTTTTCCTGAGACTTTGGGATGATAATTCTTGCTGTTGCTTTGTTAATCCTCCCCCGCTTTTTTTTCCTCTAGGTTTTAATCTAAGGACAAGTAATTCATGTCTCTACAGTGAAATTCCCCTGAGCAATTAGAGATAAACACGTATATCTCAATAAAGCTACCCAAAAAGACATTTCTGAGCTTCCAGGGGAAGCAGATGGCCGTTCAGCTATTGTTAGAGACCTAAGATCCCAGCAAGATTTTTTTTTAATTTTTTTTTTTAATTTTTATTAACATATAATGTATTATTTGCCCCAGGGTACATGTCTGTGAATTGTTGGGCTCACATATTTCACAGCACTTAACAGCACATACCCTCCCCAATGTCCACCCTATCCCTACCCACCCACACCCCACCCCCAGCCACCCTTAGTTCGTTTCTTGAGTCTAGGAGTCTCTTATGGTTTGTCTCCCTCCCCATCCCTTCCTGTTTCATTTCTCACCCCCAACCCCTCAAACTCCCACCTTGCCTCTCCAATTCTTCATATCAGAGAGATCATGTGATACTTGTCTTTCTCTGACTGACTTATTTCGCTTAGCATAATACCCTCCAGTTCCATCCACGTCTTTGCAAATGGCCAGATTTCATTTCTCTTGATGGCTGCATAGTATTCCATTGTATATATATACCACCTCTTCTTTATCCATTCATCTGTTGATGGGCATCTAGGGTCTTTCCATAGTTTGGCTATTGTGGACATTGCTGCTATAAACATTCGGGTGCACGTGCCCGTTCAGATCACATTTGTATCTTTAGGGTAAATACCCAGTAGTCCCAGCAAGATTTTTATTAATTCTTTAGTATTATAACAAGCAACGTATTTTTATGTCATATTTATAGTTTGTTATAGACTCACAGGTATATATATCTTATCCATCCATCTATCTGTATCTTAGAGATAGAAAGGACCTTAAAAACTATCTGCAGCTTCTTTGAAATGTTTTTTTATGTTCTCTTCATATTTTGTATAAAATAAAGCCCCAGGCTTCTTTTCTTTTGGTGTCTGCATTGCTCTTTCTCTTTCTGTAAATAACACACACACATACACACACACACACACACACTGACACACACATAATATTTATTTATGTGGTGTGTGTGTGTAATTTTCATTTGACTTGTAACTACTATGGTAGTGTCTTCTAGAGGCTTAAATATGCAGCTTGTTTTGTGACATATGCTTGATCATATGTTTTATACAAAATCTTTGGTTAGGAGCATGCTTACGATTAGAGTGGTGGTAGCTCAATAACAGGGACAGTGCTGATACTTGTATGAGGATTTTATTGTATTTTCACAGTGATTGGCAAAGGCAGGCATCCCAGATTCCCTGCAATGTACTGGATGATCTTGCTCAGGTTAGAATCATCCTGCTTTCCATGAAATATATGAATGATCTACTAGATTTTCATGTAAATGGGAAACAGTTTATATAGGAGCCTAGAATTTCATTTTACTTATTAATTTCATTTTACTTATAAGCACAAAGCTCTATTCCCACAGTTTTAACATACTCTGAGTTTTAACATACTCTGGTTTTCCAGGAAGATAATTCAGGTAAATTGATAATATTTTCCTTCATTTATTCAGAATTTTTACAAGAGGTGCTCAACATTTTATAAAATGACGTGCCCCCAAAACAATACTGTTTGTGGTACTTGAGTTAAGAATACAAAACAGATTAAAACCTCCACACAAGCTGTAGCAGTTGCATTACATAACCCTAAATGGGTACAAGAATCCAGGTACTTTGGGGGATTGTGTGTGTGTGTGTGTGTGTGTGTGTGTGTGTGTGTGTGTGACAGAACACTTAAATCCCACTCTCTTAGCAAATTTCACTTATACAATGCAGTGTTATTAACTGTAGTCATCATTGGATCCTCAGACCTTATTCTTCTTATAACTGAAAGTTTGTACTTTCTGTTAGCCTTTCCCTAATTCCCCTACTTGCTGGCACCTGGCAACCACTTTTCTGCCTGTTTCTATGAGGTCAAGTTTTTTTACATTCCACATATAAATGATGCCATGCAATATTTGTCTTTGTCTGGTTTACTTCACTTAGCATAATGTTCCCCAGTTCATTTACATTATTGCAAATGATATAAATTCCTTCTTTTAAAAGACTGAATAATATTCCATTGTATGTAGGGGCGCCTGGGTGGCTCAATGGGTTAAAGCCTCTGCCTTCGGCCTGGGTCATGGTCTCAGGCTCCTGGGATTGAGCCCTGCATCAGGCTCTCTGCTCAGCGGGAAGCCTGCTTCCCCTCTCTCTCTGCCTGCCCTTGTGATCTCTCTCTCTGTCAAATAAATAAATAAAACCTAAAAAAAAATATTCCATTGTATGTATATACCACATTTTCTTTATCTGTTCGTCTGCTGATGAACACTTATGTTGTTTCCATATTTTGGTATTGTGAAGAATAAGGCTACAAACAAGGAAGTACAGATATCTCTTTGGGAGAACAATTTTGTTTCCTTTGGATATATCCTTAGAAGTGGGACTGCTGGATCATATGGTCGTTCTATATTTTTTAATTTTTTAAAAATTGAGGTTTAATTGATATATAGCCTTATATTTGTTTCAGGTGTACAACATAATGATTCGATATTTGTATATATTGGGAAACGATCACCGCAATAAGTCTAGTTAAAATCTATCACCTTACATAGTTCCAAAATAATGTCTTTCTTTTTTTTTAAGATTTTATTTATTTATTTGACAGAGAGATCACAAGTAGGCAGAGAGGCAGAGAGAGAGGACGAAGCAGGCTCCCTGCCGAGCAGAAAGCCCAATGTGGGGCTCGATCCCAGGACCCTGGGATCATGACCTGAGCTGAAGGCAGAGGCTTTAACCCACTGAGTCACCCAGGGGCCCCTTCTTTTTTTTTTTTTTTTTAAAGACTTTATTTATTTGACAGAGAGAGATCACAAGTAGGCAAAGGCAGGCAGACAGAGAGGAGGAAGCAGGCTCCCTGCTGAGCAGAGAGCCCAATGTAGGCTTGATCCCAGGACCCTGAGATCACGACATGAGCTGAAGGCAGAGGCTTTAACCCACTGAGCCACCCAGGTGCCCCATCAAAATAATGTTTTTCTTGTGATGAGAACTTTAAAGCTCTACTTTTATGATAACTTTTAAATATGCAATATGGTATTATTAACTATAGTCTATTTTTAATTTCTGAGGAACCTCCCTACTGCTTTCTATAGTGTCTGTACTAGTTTACATTTCCACCAACAGTAGATGAAGGCTCCCTTCACTCCACATCCTTGCCAGCACTTGTCATCCCTTTGGTAATAAACATCCAAACAGGTATGAGGTGATGTCTTACTGTGTTTTTTGATTGTCATTTCCCTGGTGATTGGTGATGTCCTAAGCACCCTTTTCAGGTACTTATTGGCCATTTGTATGTCTTTGAGAAAATGTTTATTTGGGTCCTTTGCCCATTCTTTCTTTCCCTTTCTGTGCTTTTTTTTTTTTTCTGTTAAGTTATATGAGTTCCTTGTATATTTTGGGTATTTGATGTGTGGTTTACAAATACTTTTTCCTATTCCTCAGGTTGCCTTTTCATTTTGTTGATGTCTTGCTTTTTAGTTTGATGTAATATCAATTGTTTTTATTTTTGTTGCCTTTTGTCTTATAGCCAGATGAAAAAAAAACCAAAATCATTACCAAGACCAATGTCAAGGAGCTTTTCCTTATGTTTTCTCCTAGGAGTTTATGTCTTCAGGTTTTATGTTCAAGTCCTTAATTTATTTTGAGTTGATTTTTGCACATCAACTACAATCTTGCAGTTTTGCATGCATAATTTTGCATATCTTTACTAGATATACAAAATATTCAGTTTCATTCCTCTTCATGTGACTGTATAGTTTTCCCAGCATCATTTATGGAAGACACTACCTTTGCCTACTGTATACTCTTGACTTCTTTGTAGTAAATTAATTGACCTTGTATCAAGAGATTTATTTCTGGGCTCTCATTTTGTTACATTGATCTCTGTGTTGTTTTTATGACAATATCATACTGTTTTGATTACTATAGCCTTGCAATATAGTTTGAAAGCAACTGAGTTCTTTTTTCTCAAGTTGTTTTTTGCTGTTGGGGGTTCTTGTGACTTTATGCAACTTTTAATGTTTTTTCTTTTTCTATGGAAAATGCCACTGAGATTTGATAAAGGAGTATATGGAATCTATAGTATGGACTTTTTAACCTATTAATAATCCTTTCAGTCCATGAACTTGGAATATCTTCCATTTATCTGCAAATTCTTCATTTTTTTTTCTATCAATATCTTATAGTTTTCAATGTACAGATCTTTTATATCCTTGGTAAATGCTTTTTTAAGTATCTTATTTTATTGATGCTATTATAAGCATGATTTTTTTCTTAATTTCACTTTCTGATAGTTCATTGTGTACAGAAAAGCAACTGGTTTATATATAATGATTTTGTATCCTTTAACTTTACTAAAATTGTTTATTCTAATAGTTTTTTGGTGAAATCTTTAGGGTTTTTATATATAATATCATGTCATCTTCAGATAGAAACAATCTTCTTCCTTTTCAATTTAGGTGTCTTTTTTTTTTCTTTGCCTGAATGTTCTGACTAGGACTTCCAGTACTCTGTTCAGTAAAAGTAGTAAGAATGATTATTCTTGTTTTGTCCCTGATCTTATAGGAAAAGTTTTCAATTTTCATTATTGGGTATGATATTGGATATGGGCTTCTCATATATAGCCTTTATAAGGTTGAAGTATGCTCCCTCCTTACCCTCTTTTTTGAGAGTTTTTCTTGTGAAATGATGCTGAATTTTGTCAAATGCTTTTTCTGCTTCTATTGATGTGATTATATGTTTTTTGTTATTGTTAATGTGGTATATTACATTGATTGTTTTGCAGATGTCAAACCATCCTTGCATCCCTGGAATAAACCCCACTTGATCGTAGTATATGATTGTATGTATTATTGAAATAAGTTTGCCAATGTTTTATTGAGGGTTTTGACCTCTGTATTCTTTACGGATTTTAGCCTGTGATTTTTTTTTTTTTTGTAATGTCTTTGACTTTGGTATTAAAATTATGCTTACCTTGTAAGTGTTCCCTCTTTTTCTGTTTTTTGGAAGAGTTTGAGAAAGATTGGTATTATTTCTTTGAATGTTTGGTACAATTCACCAGGGAGGCCTTTTGGTCCCAGGTGTTTCTGTATTGGGAGGTTATTGATTACTGACTCAGTCTCCTTACTAGTAATGGGTCTGTTCAGATCGTCTATTTCTTCATGATTTACTCTTGGTAGGTTGCATGTTTCTAAGAATTTGTTTCTTTTTAGTTGTCTAATTTGTTGGCATATAATCAGAGTAGTCTTTTATGATCCTTTGTATTTTTGTGGTATCAATTGAATATCCCCTCTTTCATTTATTTGAGTCCTCTCTCTTTTTCGTGGTAACTTGAGCTAACAATTTGTCTATTTTGTTTATTTTTTCAAAAAAGAGCTCTTAGTTTTATTGATTTTGTTCTATTGTCTTTTAGTCTCTATTTTTACTCTGATCTTTGTTATTCCTTCTTTCTGCTAACTTTGTGCTTATTTCTTTTTCTCGTTCTTTGAGGTGTAAAGTTAATTTGATAGCTTTCTGATTTCTACATACGCATTTACTGCTATTAACTTTTGTCTTATAATTGCTTTTGCAGCAACCCCTAAGTTTTGATACGTTTATTTCCATTTTTATTTGTCTCATATATTTTTTTCATTTTTCTTTTGGTTTCTTTTTTGACCCATTGCTTGTTCAGGAGCATGTTGTTTAATCTCCACGTATTGGTGAATTTTCCAGTTTTGCTCTTGTAATTGATTTCTAGTTTCATGCCATTGTGGTCAGAAAAGAAATTTGACATGATTTCATTCTTTTTAAATTTATTAAGACTTATTTGTGACCTAACATATGATCTATCCTGGAGAATGTTCCATTACCACTCAAGAAGAACGTGTATTCTGCTGCTGTTGGATGGAATGTTCTGTATGTGTCTTTTAGATCCCATTTGGTCTAATGTGTAGTTTAAGTTCAATGCTTCCTTATTGATTTTCTGTCTGGATGATAAATCTGCTGTTGAAGTCCCCTGCCCCTGCTATTATTGTCTTTCTGTCTATCTCTCCCTTTGCATTTTTTAATATTTGCTTTAAATATCTGGGCACATAAATATTTACAATTATTATATTCTTTTTTTAAGATTTTATTTATTTGAGAGAGAGATCAAGAGTAGGAGAGAGAGGGAGAGAGAGAGAGAGAGAGAACAAGTGGGGGAGAGGGGCTCAGGGAGAGGGAGAAGCAGACTCACTGCTGAGCAGGGAACCCAATGCAAAACTCAATCCCAGGACCCTGGGATCATGACCTGAGCTGAAGACAGACACTTAACTGACTGAGCCACCCAGGCACCCTACATTTGTTATATTCTCTTGATGAACTTTACCTTCTCATGTAGTTTTATGTATTTATATATTGAAATGCATATAATTTTATCTTGAGTTAATATCCCCTTATATCTCTATATTATATCTAGGGCTTTATATTGGTCTTTAAATTATTTATGTAAACAATGAATCTTGGAACACTGGGAAAAAATAAATTATGTAAGCAGGTGATATTATATATAAACTTTAATTCGTAGACTACATAACCTATTTTAACTTATGATAATCAGAGAGGTATTAAAAATCCATATTAATAAAATAGGGAGTTCAGTCTAATAAGGCTAAGAAGTTCTGAAATAGAGGACAGTCCACCTGTGGGAACTCACCACACTTTCTAACACAGTTAGATTTACAGAGCAGTGTATTAGTTATCTATTGTTGTATAACAATTTTATCCTAAACATAGTGGCTAAAAACAGCACACATTTATCATCATGCAGTTTCTGTAGGTCAGGAGTTTGGGCATGGCTTAACTAGGTTCTTTGCAAGGGTATAGTCTGGTGTTGGCTGGGGCTTCAGTCTGATCTCACCAAGTGATCAATGAAGGATCTGCTTCCTGCCTTATGTCATTGTCAGAATTCAGTTTCTTGATATCTATTGGAATAAGAGCCTCTGTCTGTTGCTAGTTGTTGGCCAAAGGTCACCTTTACTTCCTTACCATGTGGGCCTCTTCAGTATGTCTTTTTGCTTTCTTGAAGCCACCAAGGGAGACAGTCTATAAGCAAGATAGACACTGCAATCTTACATAATCATGAGAGTGGCATTACATAATTTTTTCATTTTTCTCACCATTCTAGGAGTGAGAAGCAAAGTTACAGATCTTACCCATACTCAAGGGAAAGGTATTACACAAGGGCATATCTAGCAGGACACAGGGTTAATTGGAGATGTTTTAGGTCTTTTCACTACAACCAGCTTCTAGTGGCAATATTGGAGGAGAGGATGAATTCTTGGGATCAAAGTGGTGGCCATTGTATTTTTTGGTATCATTTTAGTGAAAAGTTATTTTATCCATCATTTTGAAGGTTGCTGTTCTCAGAGAAGAGGAAACAGTATTACAACAGGGTCTATTTAAATTTTCATGGACTACAAAGTCCTTGCTGCTTAGATGTGTATTTATCTGATGGGAAATAGCTGATTTCTATAGAGATAGAATGCAGTGATATGGGGGTAGATTAGCTACATTTTATGCAACTTAGAGTTTTGATCCAGGTGAACCAGTTAGTACTCAGGTCATTCAGAGATTGAACCAGGATTAGGTCTAGAAGTGGGAGAAAACATTTAAAGAGCCAGATTTATTCATTATAGAAATGTTTATTAAGTAGCTGTTTTTATAGTCATCATTTTAGAGGGAAAGAGACAGAGAATCTGCCCTTGTGAAGCTTACAGTAGATAATAACCATCATTTTAGTCATAGGGCAAGGGTTGTCTTCCTTTAAGAAATGCTGAGTGGTTTATGTGAGAAGAACATGGGTCTTGGGAGTACTGGACCATGGATTAAAATTATAAATCTGCCTCCCAGTTGTATGGTCTTAGCTTACAAATGATCCTTTACGTCTTCTGGTGAAGAAATGGGTCTGATAATATGTACCTAACAGGATCTTTGTGAAGATTTTATGAGATTCTGTACACAAAGTATCCAGCTTACAGGGGGGTTCTCAGTGAATGCTAAATCCTTTTTCCCCCTTTACCCTTCAGTAAAACAGACTGTTACAGATTAGCTGTAAAGAAAGATTTGGTACCCAGCTTCCTTCACAATATCATACAAAAATCATAAATAACAGAAATTTACACAGTCACCCAGAATAAAATCTCTTTGGTTACATACGGTTCTTTTCTCTTTCTTTCTTAATTTTTAAATATTTACTTATTTATTTTGGTGGGAGGGGGGAGGGGCAGAGGGAGAAGAAGAGAGAGAATCCCAAGCAGACTCCCCACTGAGCGTGGAGCCTGATGCGCCTCTCAGTCTCAGGATCCTGAGACCATGACCTGAACTGAAACCCAAGAATGAGACACTCAATTGACTGAGGCACCCAGGCACCCCAATTCCTTTCTTTTTTAAATAATATCTCACAATCATTCTCAGAGTTTTTTGTTTATTATTTTACTATGGCTAGCACATCTTAATTGCCTAATTACACAAAAGACATGAATGGCTCAAAGGAGTTTTCTGCTTGATTGCATAAATAATATTATCTTTGAAAATGCATGAATATAGATGTAAATCAATAGACCGGAAAATAGGCATTTAGCTATTTTGAATTAATCCAGTTTATCAACTCAAAGAATTTATTTTGTTGGTAGGAATTGGGGATGAAAAATGGAGTTCCACAGCCTTGTATGAACATGAAATTCATTCATTTATATTTTCAGCATTCATTCATTCATTCATTCATTCATTCAGCAAATATTGTTAAGTTTCTATCTCAGGTTCTAGTGCTGAGAAATAGTTATCTGTTAGGTGTGTAATGAATGACAAAGTGAGATAATAAATTTCTTTTGGAGAAGTTGAGCTATTTCAAAAATCTTTTTTTGCAGCATAAGCCAAGTAGCCCAATTAAGTAATTTTATTCATTTAAGACCCAGACCATAATTTACAGTTTTTCTTTTCAGTAGGTAATGGGGGAGTGAGCTAATCTGAAGTGAAATTTTGTGAAAGCCCACTGCTCAGTTGGCTGGCATTACTTAACATCTCCATTGCTTCAAAACTCCCATTTTCTGTGACATAAATTCTATGAAATAAAAGAATCCTAGTCATCATGGAGAAAGGCTTATTTATCTTTATTTGCATGGGTTAAAATTTACTTTTAACAGGATGGAAGTCAAATAGAATTCTGGTAATTTTGTGATTCTGTAATATCTTTGGTTGGCACTTAAAATATTCTCCCACAGGTATATTTAATGTGTATACTCTGTCTCCCTTGTTAGCTTATAGCCCCATAAGAACAGAAGATCTCTTTCTGCATGTCATAATTGATTAGTAAATATTTTAGTAATTATTATTTATATATTGAAAATTAACAGGCTCCTGTTCATTTCCTGTTGTGACCATACAACTTTTACATTCAAAAAGTAGTGTCAAAGGGGTTATTGGATGGCTCAGTCAGTTGGGTATCCGACTCTGGACTTCAGCTCGTGTCATGATCTCAGGGTTATGGGACGAGCCCCACATCTGGCTCCATGCTCAGCAGGGAGTCTGCTTGAGATTCTCTCCCTCCCTCTCCCTCTGATTCCCCCCCCACACTTATACTTGTTCTCCTTCTCTTAAAAAAAAAAAAAAAAGTAATGGCATATTATCTTGGTTTTACTTCTTGAAACATTGGTAATGCTGTACTGTAAATTTCTAGGGCCTCATATTTGGCACTAGCATTTATATATTTTCAGACCCTATAAAATAAGCTTCAGTATTTTGTTATACTTTGGGCCCTTGAGGGAGTAATACATAATGAAAACCAGAACTCAAAGAAATCACGAAAAGCTTCTTTAGGAATAATTGTGGTAGTTATAGTTATTGAAGCGTTCTAATTGAGGAGTCAACAGCCAACCCTAATCTCTGATAGCCTCAGCAGGCCCCAGAGGGGTGATGAACATGCGACAATACAGCCTGTTCTGAGTAGCAGCCCCTCCTCTTTCAAGATTCAGCTGAAGCCTCTGTAAGAAATCTGGATAGCCTTGCACTTGCTCCTGTGTCGCAGTCAGTGTGACCACTTCTTTCTGCCTTCTGTTTGTCTCAATATGCTCTTTATTAGCCAGTTAACATGTGAAATACATATGAAGGTATGAAGAACCTAAGCTCATCTGAAACATACAGCATTTGGAGGTAGTCCTATTTCTTTCATAATTTCCCAGTTTATAGATTAATGCTTCAATCATTTAAATTTCTCATGGAATGTATAGATCAAACATTAAATGTATTGTCTGTTATATGCATTTGGAGTAATGCAGTTGACATTATTTCTGGGGTTCCTAGGAAGTTACTGAGGACACTGAAGAGACCAAAGAAGAGGAATGGGGACTAAAATGGTAGCATAAATGGCTAAAGGAGGAAATACAATACAGCGGAGTAAAGGGGATTTTATGAAGTAATTTTAAATACCTCTGGCTCTGTGAAGATGCATATCAGTTTATCAGTTTTATAACCCAATGCTTGGAGGATATGGAGTTTTTTCAGTGATCTAATCTCAAGTAAATAAGGAACAAATAAAAAGAAATTATGTGTTTCTCTCTAGAACGTGTAGTCAGCTACTGAATTTAATGCTACCAATAGATGCAGAGTCATGCAGCACAGTGTGATTTTGATGAGGTTTGAATAACCATCAAATCAGAATTGATACCTCATGCTATAAAATTATGAATTTTAAGAAAGTGATTTTTAAGATAATTGGCTCTTAAAATATTTTGGACGTCTCATAGGGGATAGCTGTGGGAGTAACACACGTTTATTGTGGCAGTAAATGAATATTGCCCAGGGAACATGATAGTAGAAAAAACCTAAAGTAGAAGGTGATCATGTCTTATTGTTTATAAAATGTGTTTGGATACAGAGGATATTTTGTGCGGAAAACCTTTAGAACCATTGTTGAAACAAAAGATGGCCACTGCCCAATTTTAAGTTCAGTTAAGATCTTGTTATAAACAGAGTTGACTGATAAAGTGCCTGTAAGAGAAGATAATTCCCAGAGATTCTACTTTCCATGAATGTACTTGCTGAACAAATATATATATTTTTAATAGGTAAGGATAGAGGTGCTAAGAACAAACAAGAGTAAAGGGGATTTTATGAAGTAATTTTAAATACAATATATTGTATTTTGGCATCAACATCCATAGTCGGGCCATTCAGCAGAGATATCTGGTGTATTCAGTATGGCCTGGACCTTTGCCAGATCATGAGGAAAATGAAGAGTCTTTCTTTTTTTTTTTTCCCCCCAAAAATGAAGAGTCTTTCTTTTATTTTCAGTGTTACAAGATTTATTGTTCATGCACCACACCCAGTGCTTGAAGAGTCTTATGCAGTTATTTTTCACAATTTACATGCATTGGAATAAATATAGAAAGCATGTTTTAGATATGCTACTTTGATACTCCATGTTCTTGGATTTTTTTAAAATGAGAAAACTGATTAAAATTAGGGAGAAAGTCATACCCATCCAATAATCAGGTTGAGTTGAAGAGAGAGCATTGTCCAATGAGAGTGTACATGTATATGGAGAAATTTTACCGGTTATTGGAAACACAAACATCAAAACAGTTGTTCTAGCTAATAAATATGATTCTTGTTTGGGCCAATGAATGAGGATTAGTGAGGAACTAAATGCATGACAGAGAGGGCAAATATTAAAGTGTACTCCTCAGTAAGGCAGAATATTAAAAATTTATTTCTCTATCAGCTCTCCGTGTCCAGACTTAATTGAACAGCTGTGCTAACCTTAATTTAGCATCACTTGGTGACTACTAAAAATAGTATGGAAGAATGTTTTAAAGTTTTGTTTTCTGGTGGAAGAAATGTATTTCATTATTAATAGTATGGAAATAGAAATGTAGAAGGAAAAAAATAATCACTTAGAATTTTATCATCAGAGGTAATCAGTGTTAATGTTTTAGTTCATTTCTACAGCTTCATTGCCCTGCTTAATTTTTATAAACTTACCAGTTTCTTTAATGTATACAGAATGGTACATATAATTATTTTATGTCTTTGTGTGATAACAAAATAAATATGTGTTCAATTTTTGAGAAAATGAAGTAATTATGAGAAAAGCATAAAGAAGAGTAAATTTGGTGTCTAAAAAATAGCAAAAGTAATTGGGAGCTACTTTTGATGACAGGGGAGGCAATCAAGCTTAATAAAATGAGTTGGAAAATCAGTTCCAACAGTAAATGAATTAGACTCTTTTGAAAGCATATGTTTGTGTGTATTCCATACCGGACTCTGAAGTAATTTTTTGAAGAGATGTATTCTGAATAGGAGCAGCATTATTAGAATATGATGGTTATTTTGCACAAGCATATCAATGATATGAATATGTGCTGTGGACCACAGGTCCCTAAGCTTTGGAGAAACAACACAATGAGAAAGCCTATCACCAAGCTGTCAGCTGTTCCCTATCTGGAAGAGGGCTGTTAACAATAAGCAGTAAACTTAGGCTGCAGTTGATTTTCTTTCCATCAAAGATTCCATGGAGATATTATCTTGGTCCAGTGAATTACAAACCCGCCTCCTGGCTTTAGCATTCTCTCTAGTGCTTTTAGGGACTTGGTTTCCTCCTCTTTCTATCACGTTAATTACTCAGGAGACATAGCTATAACTTTTCTTTTGGTTAGATCCGTTTGGGAAAGAAAAGAAAACTTAATCAGTGAACAGATTTCTTTGGTATTTCCTCTGTAATATTGGGATTCCTCTTTGTTAGTCTTCCTCTGTTTCCTGTTGTAGAAAAGGTGAAAATCAGCACACAGATAAATGAGATAGTGGACAGTTTTCCTATGATTTATGAGAAAAGATTTGTAACAATAACAGTACATAAGGGAAAAGGCACCTGATACGATATATCAAGATCATTTAAAATTTTCAGTTATCGCTATTTGGATTTCATTCCCCAACTCTGTGATGCAGATTTAGGGGTAGCATGAATATTCTCATAAGGAAGATTGTTGAAGTCTTAAATTAAAGCTACTCTAGTCCTGAGTTGGCCCCATAATGACACTTGTAGGGAAGATCACTACCGTATGTACTGGTAAGGAGGAGGTAGAGATGCTTGAGAGGAAACAGAGAGATGCACAGAACTTGGAACAATCCCAAGATGGAACTTCGGAATGATTCAAGTCTTAGGAAATATGATCTATGGGAAGAAGTTAGGGATTTCGGGTCATTTTGCCTGAGGAAAGATGGCTGTGAGGGTCTTTAATGATGACTCAAATATATGAGAGATTCTTTATATGAAGGATGCTGCAACCCCACTGGGAACAGAACTAGATTTAAGTTACAATGTATGGGATTTAGATTAGATGAAAGAAGTATGTTCTGATGGTAAGTTATTAAAGGTTAGACAATGCTTCCTAAGTAGATTATGAAATGATTTTACTGAAATGATTTTAGTATTTCTTGTTTGCATAATAAATAATAATTTATATATGAAATATTAATCTATATGTTGTGTGTGTACACAATCTTTATCTCAACAGCCTTACCAACCTTATAATTTTATTATTTGGAGACTCACCACCATTGCCTTTCAGATACTTTTCTGGAAGGCCTAAGTGTGTGGATAATATCCCAAACTGGATGATGTTAGCAATGAATTTCACTCTATCAGTACAGGAAGCTCTTACAGTTTTGCAAAATGAAAGATAAACCTTTTTTCACTTTCTGTATCAGGGCAGGGAGGAGGTTTAACATTGCCAGTTCTTCTTCTTTTGTTGACTGAGAAGCAAGTCAAGGCAGCAGTGTGCTTCTGGGAGGGCAGTGATGCATTTCACAACACTGACAATTGTCGGTTCAGAATTTTGAGGCTTCCAGGATTCTGAATTGCCTTTTCTTGAATAGGTCAATGTATTATTTTTTCCTTCAGTTTTTCTCCTTAAGCAATAAAACAGACCATTTATCATTCAAATATTTACAACCTACAAGTTGTAGGTTGTAAAATAAACCCTCCAAATGTATTTTTTCCATGAAAAGAAAAACAACCAGCAGTGATAATCTCTAATAAGATATTGGATACAAAGTTATTAGATGCCCTAAAATCTTTCTGTGGCAGATTATATATATCCCCATCATTAATAAATCCGTTATCAACATTGTGTTTCCCTCTCCCTCTGTTGATAATTATTTTTAGACTAACATATTTATATCTCCTTCTGATGAGAAACATTAAAATCTGGAAAGTATATGAGGAAACTTTAAAGCTCTGTATTTACACAAACTCTAAAGCTCTGTATTTATTACTCATAAATATTGGTTAATCAGAGTGAAGCATTTTATACTACTCCATTTTGTATCACAGGGGAAACCTCATATGCTAAATTGTTTTCATTAAAAGACAGTGCAATGAAATATTAGTGGTCAAAATACAAAATCTTATTCTAAAGACCGGTCTTCATTTTATAATAGAAATAGAAATCAAAAGGACTTGTAGGTTATTCGGTCATCTCCTCAATTAAAACATGAAGCCCAGGTCTAGAAAGTGACATGCTTTTCTGAATGTTACAAATCCGGTGTTTTTTTCTCAATGTCATTCTAAATTGATTGTTTAAAAGTTTTCTTCCTGCACATATGGCTGCCACTTTTCTAAGATTATTTTGGAGATGTATCTTTTTGTAAAAGAACTCGAGAAACAAATATCCCTGATTTGAAAACAAATGGGAAGAGCTGTCAGTTTTGGGGACTAAC